>JAXQKI010000092.1:0-431526 GCA_037042415.1 Diutina sp. Y7414
TCCGAGACTGCAGTCGTGAGACCGAAATGGTGATTTGGCTGCGACAAATCACGTGGCGAAATAACGTTGCCACAACAATAAATAGCGGTTATTGAGTACGTAGCGGAGGGTCCAGTATCCTTGCTGAGTGTCGACACCGTCGTATAATCGTTTGGTCCACACTTTGCACGTTATTTCTTAATATCCTCAAGGACAATCACGAGGCCAACATCACCGATTCAAAAAACCGCAGCGAACCAAACCATCTTCAGTGCGTTAGTGGCTCTTACATACTTGCTACTGATGGTGTCCAACGACTTTCCCGCCCACTGTGCAGTAAAGTGTCTCCCATCTTTGTAACTGAAGAGAACGTCGACCTTGTGCCATTCAGTACGACGCAGGGTGCGCCATGCTCAACAACATGCCACTTGAATATATCCCCAGTACTGCCGGCCTGGTTTGTCAAGTGCCATCGCTGGCGGCGACACTCACCGGTACAGGCTGTCTATTTCCACCGCCTCCAGCTCCCATGCACAATCACGACACCTCCACCGCCGACATCAACGAGGACGCTGCCGCCTGCCACGGGCACACCATGTACCAGGCCAATCAACTCAACTAAGTGGTTGATTACATCATCTGCGCCTACTCAAACGACTGCGAGCGGTCGCTACTGGTGGTGACCGTTTATCACTATAGGGATGGGGCGGTGGGACGAGAGATGGTCACGCCACCTGGCTGCGTCGCCACTCGCTCAACACCACCGTCAACACAACCATACTGCATAGCACGTTGCTGCTCGGCGTTTGACGGCATAGATTGCCCGTCTTCAATCCTGTACCACCCTGTTCTTGTTTACGATGGCTTCAACGGCACCTTAGTCCAGCCGGTAGTTCAAGGTTCACCTTACCAACGAGTCCATTATCTCCATTTCTTTTTAAAAGCTAATATGGATGTTTCCACTACCTAAACCTCCAGCAGACCAACTTGGCGATAGGTAACTTTGTGATAAAAGCTCTGCGCAGATGTTTGCTGGTACTGCCGGTTTTGATGTGGACTCCAGTTGAAGCAATCTGCATTGAATAGCAACTCCAGACGACTCTCCAGTACTGTCAGAAGCTCCAGTGATACCCTGTAAACGCGCCCTAGGCGCAGTGCCAAAACATGGAATTGTAATGTTTCGTCTTTAGTGAAGGGACTCAAGGCGTTTGAGTTCGAGGGCAATGGTGAGTAAATGAGCTGGTCGTTATCAGCGTGAGTAAGCTTTGCCTGCAAGCCAAGGCACTGCTCTAGACAGAGGTCGGAATAGTACGCAGTGCCTGATTCTTCTCGCTAGTGGAGCATGCAGCACTGCAACCAGCATTGTTATCGTATCGTCGAGTTTATTACTTATTCAGTTCCTTGTGGTGGCAATTAATCTCTTTTTTGCAAGCCGACGCCTGCTGTCGGGTTCCGATTAACCTCTGTGGCGCTTTGGACGAAGACATCGTTTCTGTGACACTTAGGACAAAGACATCGCGTCTGTTTCAACGCAAAAGCACTTGGATAAAGGCTTCAATCATTGTAGTGGTGTATAAAACTGGTATGAGCAACTCGTGTGCATAGAATGCCCTAGTGTTGGCTACCGTTTCAGTGGCACCAACACTCGCCCCAACCGGGAATTAGGGGTGCCCAGCTGTACCGGTGGGGACCTGGAAGTGTCACTTAGCTCAACTTCCTGTCTCAGAAACGATTATGGGGGAGAATCCTGGGAACATCGCCTCGTGTAATGCAGTTGTTCTGGATCCCATGGAGACCACGTTCTGAAACTTGAGAGACATCAGCGGCTCGCCTCAATCACTCCAAGCATTCAACAGACTCTTGCGCTTGATTTCAGCATTGGTACGGTGGCTAAAAGGGCGCTTTCGGAACAGGGGGGGTTGCGCCACGAAGCCATGAAGGCGTGTGAGGGTTGCACTTACCGTGGGCGAACCTCCCAAACGGGGTTCCCAACCACCAGGAACCCAACACCCGACTTTGCCCTTAGTATGGCAACTACAGTTGGAACAGCCGCAGTCGGCGCCGCAGTCGGCTTTCCGGTGCTTCTATGCTTAATTTGGTAGTCGTGGTGATGGCATTGCACCGGATGGTCTGAAGCTACCACCTCAAGATCGGCTACAGGTTACTTTAAACTTCTCAATTCATTTGAACATAGCTAACAATTAAAAAAATAACTAACAACTAAAAAAAATGATAGAGCTAATAACCACTTCTTTCTTTGACAACAAGTGCCTTACGGACAAACCGCTTCCGTTTGACAAGGCACAATTGCGTCAATTGCTCTTTAGTGGGAGCTTCTCTCTTGACTCTCACAACGGGGGTGGAAGCGACAGGTTCACGTCTACGCGCAGTAGTCGGTCTGGGGATGCTGATTCTGCTCCCCTCCGTGATGGTGTCAGCAAGCTTGTAAGCGCCGTTCATCACAACCTTCTCCGGGAAATCCGTCGGCGGCATCTTTTTGCGGATTGCATTGAGGGCATCCCCAACCATATCCACCAACTTGCGGTCGTGAGCCAAACCCCCCACGAGCACGAGGGCGTCAGCGTCCAGCTTCAAGAACTTACGGGCCGGAACCGTGTCTTTGAACAACTTGTTCACCTGACTGACGATCACTCTGCGGAACTTTTCGTAGTATTCTCTCAGAATAGTTTGAGAGAAGACTTTGTCCTCAAAGTTCACCTCGACCGTGGCGGTCTTGCCTTCCGTCAACAACGGAAGCGCACCGTTGACGCCATCAAAAATTAACTGGCGAAGCTGGTGCTTCCGGCGGACCATGTTGGAATCCGGGAAAGACTTGTCCACCAAATACTTCATGCGTTTCTCGTCATGCTTCACAAACTTCGCATCAGGAGCGACGTAATTCGGCTTGTCGTACTCGAGGATGTTGACCCCGTACACCTCGTTCAATTCAGGGGCGTGGCTCTTCACGAAATCCTTGTAGATTCTATTGGCACAGGAGTCATCTTCGTGGATGCAGTCCGCAATGGTGAGCTTGTCGTCGTTCTTCAGCACAATGGACGCAGTCAACGTCTGCCCGAGGTGGACCACAGCTGTGGTCTTCACCGCGTCGTCCTCATCCAACCCATAGTAGGTGACGGCAAGCACCAGTTCTTCCACCACCTTCGTGTTAAGGCCTGCCTGAATACCACTGCAGTGTACATGGTCCTTCTGCAAATCCGTCGCATAGTCAGGCACAGAGAGCACAGCATCAGTGACGGGCTTGTTCTTACCCAGGGGACCCTGTAACTCTTGTTTCATTTTGCGCAAAATATGACTAACAAGTTCCCCGGGGTAACGGTGGAGCACCTTCCCGTTACAAGGTAAATCAACTCTCATGCGTCCATTTCTGTCAACCACAAGCTTATACGGAAGCTTGTGCTTGTTGTTCATCAATTCAGTTTTAGACGCGGTGAATTCCAATTGCTTGGGATTGAAAACAACGTTCTCGGGGATGATTGCGGCTTGCTGTAAAGCGTCCTTGCCAGCAATGAGATTCTTCCCGTCAGAGCCAACGACAGCAGGCATGGAGATTTCCTTGACTTGGCCGTCGTCCGAGTATGTCATCCGGAACTCTGAGGACCCGAGGTCGACTCCAGTCGCAATGATTGCATTGGCAGGGTTGGACATGAGTAGTGAATATGAGTAAGGCTAATAGCGGAAGCTATTCGGGCTTTATAGTGGGTCGTATAGCCACCCCACATAGGGGTGACTTGACGACGTATTCTGGGAGGCGGTTCTGGTTGGCCCACGCCATTGTTTCCGCTGGTGGTAGGGGGCTAATACGACGAGTAGACGCCGTCACACGCCTCATCTTGCTCGTCAACTCGCGGAGAGGCGGGGCCAATGGTCGCACGGGACCATTGTTGCAAAATCCCTTCCACGTTCTCGCCCAGCTGTTCGTCTACAGCACCCGCTGAACTCGCTTGCGCCTTGGTTCGTGGTCATACTGACGCTTGCCCCACCGCGGAGATGCCTTTAGCGTTTCCTGCCAGATTAAGATCGACGGATAGTCGATGGTATGCATGAGCCGATAGCCCAGCGCACGTCGCCCTTTTCGAGGGCTGCATAGCCCCTGAGCGCTCGCGCCCAGTGGGCGTCATGCCAAGCAAATATGCTGGCCATCGATTGGAAACCGCCTTTGTAAGCAGAAGGAGGGGAGGGGGGAGGCGCACCGTTCATGGAAACATGCCATCAGCTCGTAAATTACGAAGGACCCCCAAGAAATTTACGATGAGGGAACAGGCATGACCCACTCGACCACTGCGATTGACGAGGCCGTCCCCGTCGAAACAAACTCATGGTAGTTCGTACGACTTGCGCCACCTCCCGTGTCAATGGCGAGACGAGTGCCTAGGGTCGTGGCCTGGTGCAAGCATTGGCGTTGGTGCTCTTGGTGCTGACACAATGGCTCCGGCAGGCAGTGCAACGGGGCTTTTCTTTGTTGGCGAGCGCTGTGCCAGCGACAAAGCGGAATGTGGTCGTCAAGGCGAGCTACGGGGTGGAGCGTCATCGTCATATCGCCAAGTTCAGATGACCACGAGGTCTAGGAAGTCAGCGCAGGCAGCGTGTGGTGACCGTACATCTTGCGGAGTTCTTCGGAGTTACTTGAGATTAACGCCGCTAACGCAAGATGTATGCGAGTACTCTTGGTCAGGTCCCGATGCTCACCAAGTAAATTAGGCGGAAAAAGAAATTCACACCACCTTTTTTTTTTTTTTAGGGAAAAAAAAATATTTCTTAGTTTTCTATGAGCTTCCCTAACAACGGCGCTGGCCAACCAGCGCATGCCCAGACAACGCCATTGTAATGTTGGCTAGACGATGCTATCGTCCCCGGGGCGGGGAGCAACATGCACGACGACGCCAACATTCCCGACGCCCACAGTGGTAGGGGTTGTTGGGCTGCTGGTGGCCAGAGTGACGAGGGACAATGGCGGGGGGGCCGTCTGAATATCCCTGAAGGAAGCCAGGACCCGAGTGTCGGGCAGAATTCGGTTTACATGCTAGGTTTGAGTGATACGTAGTTGTAGAGATACTAGTGAACTGGTACAGGTTCCAGACTATTGGACCAAGTGGTGGTAGTGTTGGCGTAAGTCCTCAACAGTGTGGTGACCCGCCTGTTACCTGATGCCACACGGTAGCGCTATTGTATCGTCCATACCGGCGACTAAAGTGGCGAGGTCAGTGGATGTTGTCGGTAAACGAAGTTGTACTACAAATATGTTTGCGTCAGTCTGGATTGGGTGCCAATCCGTTTGTGAATGTAAATTAGCTATATAAAAGAAGGAGAGTGTTGAGCTCATGACGAGGTATATTTAGCGGGCAGACCCACCGAAAACAAGGCTGACTCGGTTTGAAACCCCGAAGGGCAACAACCTCGTCCGCCGTTGTTCGGTGGATGCGTCGATAAACCAATGCACATTCCGTAGGCCGCAGGTTGATCTCTCTTGAGTGCGCGCACACACTCAGCTTTTACACCCTAAAAGAGCGGAAAGAACTCAGAGCGAGGGTCCTCATCCTGTAACATCGATTATGAGATCACTGATTTCAATTCGCAACAGCACAACCGTCCTCAGTGATCGCCTTCCTCATCATGAGTGTCGACACGCCCCACACATGTCCCAGGGTAGGGCAAGGGGGGCAAGGAATCCCATGGCTGGGATTGACCAAGGGGGTGTTGAAAAGAAAAACTCCAGTGCGGGAAAACTGGGGATTTTAAGCTCGAGCCTGCAGATAGTCCGCCTGCACATGAGCGTGGGGTTGTTAGGCTGCCTTGGGTTGAGAGTTACCACGACGATGGACAATGGGGAGACGATGCTATACAATCTCTGATTGTGTGGGTGGACTGCCGAATTTGTCATGAGCCAACAGTGGCTGTGCGCTTGCCGGGGAACCGCCCCACGACTGACTATCCATGTTCATGACCCCTGCAACCGGCATATCTGTCTACAAAAACCAGCGATAGCTCTTGGCTGCTAGTGGTAGTTGTACACGTCATTGCTGGTCCATTTCCACAACAACCGGTCAAGAGTGCCTGCTGGCTGGCGGTGCCCCTTCACATCGACGCGTTTGGTGGGAAATGCTCGGCTACCAACTTTTTTCGATGACATCATCGCAGAGATCAGGGCACCGCACCCATATACGCTTAGCTCGACAAAGACAAGAGGGGGATGTGGCCGAGGAACTGGTGCGATTTAATGGATAAAATTCGTACTGGTCGTGACCCGCAGATTGTGGCAGTTATTGGTGACTGCCCCGATTCTAAAATTTAAAGAATTTGCCGATCCTGTTAGTGCGCATCCCCAACGTCAAAATCGTGTCACGGGCGGGCTCGCTTTTATCGTCTCGCAACACAATAGAATAAGGGCTCTATATCCATTTGCGGGTGTCGCTCGCGCCACTGTGAGCATGACCAAGGTGTACTATCGGCGGTGGTGTCGACGCTGTATAATCGAACACTGGTAGACGCTCTACCACCGCAGGCAGTATTAGTTGCCGTAAAAGTGGTGCAAAGCCGACGATCGGTCGTATTCCAGCGATCCTTCCCCCTGGTTGACGATATACTAATGCGCATACACCTGAAAAGGACAATTTCGGTGGGCTAACATCGCGAAAAAAAAAGGCGGCTACGAACTGCGAATGTCATCACAGACTGGCGACGTGTTGGTCGACCTCTAGGGGAGAATGATGCTTATTGCATACTCGATGCTCTTCCTATTGCTCGTAGATCCTATGATGATGTTGCTAATTGAATTGTTTATTTCGTAAAGAAGTTTGTCGTGATTGGGTGAAGAATTCATGCAAAGTGTAGATGGAATCAAATTACAAGTCCATGTGGTCGCGCTCGAAATTGACCAACATAAACTTGTCATCATCATAGTCTAGGCTGAGCCTCGAGATGTTCTGACTGACGTTTTCACACATCATTTCAAGCTTCAGCGCCCGCTCAAACCCCAGCAGCTCCAAGATGAGGGTGTTGATGTGAGAATAGAGCTGCTTGAGGTTACGTTCAAACAGAGCAATCGCCAGCTGACCGGCATGATGCTTCTTGAGGGTGTCGCTGTCTCGCACGAGGAATAACCCCGCCACTTCCTCCACTCGGGCTATTCGCTCTGGCTGATCAGCTTGGGCCAGCCGAAGATCGCCACAGGTCTTGAATGCTTCATCGTACGCCCGCTGGGCCTCGGGAGCCTGCTCAAGCTTGAGCCGGAGGTACTCCTTCATCAACCACACAAACTCCAAAAGTCGGAGCTGAAACAATAGCAGCTGTCCCTTAGCCAGGGCAAGCTCTTGAGGGTAATTAAGCTGAAGGAACCGGCGGGCCATTTCAAATTGGTGCGTGTCCAAGTACTGCTTGATGAGCTTGCGGTTGCTGGCGTGCAGTTTATTAAGCAAGAGCGTATCCAGAGGTACTGGATCCGATGACGTGCCCAATTCCAGCTGGAGCCCCGAGACGTCGTTTGAAAACGCCTTGAACGTATCGATATACCCTTCGTGCATGAGGTAATCCTTAATAAGATCGTCGAGATTGTCTGACAGCATCGTTGGAGGCACCTCAACAGGGGCGACCTGCGCCATTTCAGCCCGCGAATCCTGTTCCCGCTCAAGCTCGGCAATATACTTATCGTTTTCCGCTTTGTAGTTTTTGACGTAGTTGTTGATGTTGAACTTAAACTCCTTGAACCCTAAGTTGGTGCGAATCTTGCACTGCGTTGGCACCACCGCTGGTTCGCCTGGTTCCAGCGAGTTCTTGAAATTCTCCGTCATCTCAAACCCAAGGATAGGATATACCAGGTTCGTTTGCACCAGCGACAGCGCCTCCGTCCGCCGTGATGTGGCGAACAAGTTATCATGAGCCATCGCCGAGCTCACAAGCTCGTCGTGGGTGATGATACGCGCCATTACCCCGTTCAAAGTGAAGAACAACAGCTTGTCGATAAAGTTGATACCACAGCCGACGACATCGGTTTGATATACCCTGAGCTTCAGCGACGACTGTTTTTCGTTGATTCGCGTCCGTAACGGCAATCCTAGGTTGATCCGTCCCTGGTCCGCCTCCAGCAGAGTATTGCGGATACGGCGGTTGATATTGAGCATCGCCTGCCGCTGGGTCGCATCAAGATACTTGATCAGATTGTAGAACACCAGGTCCTGGAAGTTGAGTGCATACAGCCCGCGTAAGTCGCCAGGCTTTTGCACGAGCAACAGCTCCAACACTTCCGTCTGACCGCCACCCAGCAGCCGTTTGCGGTCTTTGGCAAGTAATCCGTGCTTGATGCTGTCCAAGTCGACGCGCTCCAGCGCCAGCACCGAGCCGTCGAGGGAAAATTGACGGCGCGCGAACCCCACACACATGTGGAGCGTCTGGTTCAGCAGCACCAGCGGATCGTCCATCAGGACAAGCGGCTTGAAATTGGTGACCTCGGCGGTGGCCTGTTCCACCTCCACTTCGTAGTAGAATATACCAACGCTGGGATTGATGTCCTTATCGCAGATAAAGTTGTAGTAGCGCAAAAGATTGGGGTCGGCGTCGTGGCGCAGGTCGTTGCGCTCCGGAGGAGGGAGGTTGGTGTGCATCTCAATCGTCAGGTAGCCGTTGTCGAGGTGGGTGCGGAGATGGAAGTCTCGGTGGAGCTGTTCGAGCGACTTGGCGGGGATCAATGGCAGCCACGAGAACGGGAGCGAATACGGGAACTGCTTCGACCCCGGAGCTACCACCACGCTCGGCGGCGCCAGAAACGACGTGTCGAGACACTGGGTGTGCTTGAGCAACTCGGTGAGGGGCATGTTGACCAACTTGGCGTACTCCTTGGGCACCAGGGCCCCGTGGTCAACGATCTCGCCAACATGGCTCGGCGACACCCGCGACAACCAGCTGCGGGGGTTGCCGTGGTAGTCCTCGTCCTCGGTGTCGCTGTCGCTGTCCAATTTGTCGCGTACGGTGTCCAACATCTCCCGCAAGTAGTTCAGGGTCACCAGGGGCAACGGCGGCGGCTCGGCGCCCAAGATCCCCAACGCCACGAGCTTATGGTACACTTTCTCTCGGACGATGTCCTCGATCCAGTGGTCGTAGGAGAAGACCGGCGGCTTGGTTGCCGGCGGCGTGTCGCGGTAGTAGAGCGCCAGCAGGGGCGAGATCACGTTGGACGCGGCCAATTCGTCGTCGATGTCGGCGAGCTGGCGGAGGAGCGCCAGCCCCAAACACGTGTTGAGCACGTACGGCGGGATCACGTATTGAACCCCCGACATCGGTGTGGGGCGTGAGTGTGGGGTTGGTGGCGTTGAGCGCGCGAGGAGAGGTCGTTGGTAGTAGGGGCGTGGCGGAAAGCAGAGGCTAAGCAGTCAGCGTGTATACAGAGTATAAGGGTTTCGGAAAAGGTAGGAGAACGAGGAAAGAGTAAATTGGAGAGGAATTGAGGACATTGCTGTGCCCCAGAGCAATAGACGACGTGGGGCGAGTGCTAGTGGCAGGTATAGTTCGCGCGCACTGTTTTGATCGGCTGAGAGAAACAACCGTGCTGCAACGATCGCAGTAGACGGCAAGCACTATTTCCTACCCGTACAAGATTATGGTTTATCACAATAAAATAGTCAAATATGGAACAAGTCAGAGTGATTCCGACTGCCATGATATTTACCTTCTACCGATTATGCTTGAAATTACTAAAGTGTTCATACCTTCCATTTCCAAGACCGTATCTCTAGCTAATTACGACGTGTATAGTCTTGCTCACGTCTTCGCGTTACCGTTAGTTCCAGCGGCCTTCGCCTCGGCAGCAGCAATGTACTGCAATCGCTTCACCTCCAGCAATCGAAGCGCCTCCTCCATCGCCTTTTCAACATGGGCAGACCACTCGGCATGCTCCTTATACTTGTCCATGGCGTACGTTACTTCTGCCGGCAGATCAACGTCAAACTTCTCTGCTTCCTCCTGCAGCAAATAGTTCACAGGGGGGATGTCAGCCCCAAATGGGTTTTTGGCCATCTCCCTTTTGGTAAAGTTGGTTTCCAAAAACGTGTACATCAACCAAAGGAAGCGCTTGGCGCGGTTTTCCGGATGCACCAAAGACTCTTGGAAGAAGTCCAAAAAGTTCACGTAACAAGGATACGCATTGTTCTCCTTGCCGAAAAACGGGAGCGGTTTCTTGTACCTTGACAACGCAAGAATGAGCACCAACACGTTCATATTAGGCTTCTGCTCCGGAGGCTTTTGTATCAACTTCTCAAGATTCCTTTGATCAAATGGTGAATCCTTAGACTCGATGTTGACAATCTCTTTGAAACTTTTAGAGTCGGGGAACCGCAAGTTCACGTTGGGCATAGTCTGCAAACTAGGAATTGAATTAAACGCAGACAGGGTCAGGTGCAGCTTAGCAATGAAGCCCACGCGAGAACTCATACGACCAGCGTTAACCATGAGCATCAACATCGCCACCACCATCCCCACAGGACGACTCGAAAGCATCCCCGCCTTGATGAGCTTAGTAACTCGTCTCAGGGACAGCTCAGCAATGGTGCGGATGTATAACTGGTAGAAGGTTATCTTATCTCCTTCGTAAACACCTTCCTTGAAGTTATTGGTGAAGGCTTTGGTTTCATCGTTGAATAAAGCGGTCATAAAGTCAAGCTGAATGTCTTGCCGGGTGAATGCTTCCCCTACCGGCTTTTTGAGGTGGACCGTCGACGTGATGAAACTGAAATTGTGACCTCGAGTGTATAATTGTTTGGCAAACGACGAAAGATTGACATTGGGTCGCTTAAACGGTGGGTACTCTCCAGAAGAGGTATACGAATCGTCAGCATCAAGATGTCGCTTTTCACCTGTCACATTTGTCGATTGAGCCGGCGTGGCGGGCTCGGAAGTGGCTGGGGTGGTACTTTGACCTGATGCTGCCAACGACGTATTATTTTGCGACGATCCATTCTGAGGCTCGGCCGTGTTTTCCACGTTGCTCTCAGTGCGTCTTGCTGGTGTTTTATTCACCAGAGCTTGCTTTGCAGCAGCTTTCTTTGCTTTCTTTGACGTCGTTGATTGAGTGGGTTCAGGGGCAGGCGTATTGCTGGCAGAGACAAATGGAGTGACCGATGCACTAAGCTCTATCGGTGTTTGAGGGTTAGACTCGGCAGCAGGCGTCAGAATATTGGATGTCGCCGCTGGGGTCGAGACAGTGGAGTCCTCGGCGACCGCCAGGCCGTTCTCCTCGACATCACTTTTCTCGGGCTCGTACAGCAGCTCAGACCACTCAGGCGGCTCTTCCAGCGATGCATGGTCTGAACTCGTCTGTGGTATAGTCTCTAGGGTTGAGTTATCGGGGATGTCGGGGGTATTCTCCTCAGCGTCTGCCTGGGGGTCTTCCGGCAGCTCCGGTAGCTCCGGCACCTCCACGTCGGGTAGATCGATATCGTCAGCCGGTTCTGGCGTCTCAACTTTCACCTCGACCAGATCCGGCTGCGGCAGCGCCGGTTTGTCGATGTAATTGAAGCCGCCTTCATACTGGAACACCGCTTGGAAGAGATCGAAATTCATCGGGGCCCACGCGACACAGTCAGTATTTTAGACAATGAGGGTTACCAGTGGATGCAGTTCGAATGGAAAGGTCAGTCGGCTTGGGTGTACACGCCCACGGTGAGGAGGCACGGGCGCGGCTTGATGTCACTGGAGAACGGGCGAGCACTGGGGCGCGTGATGGTTAACACGCGCACTGGCTACCACCCCAGCGAAAACAGCCGTACCGTATGGGAAACGCTATTTTTCTGAAAAATGGAATTTGAAGTAAAGGTATATGTGGTTTGGTTACCAACAATCAATTGAGTTTTAGTAGGAGTTGAATGACGATTGTTTTAACAGTTTTCGACCGCTCCGATGACCTTATTATCAGGGAGCTTTGTCACCTAGTAGTTCGCGCGCGCTATCACGGGGCATCAGCCATGATTGCGAGTTCAGCTAAATTATTGAAGTTATGAGCTTTACGATGAGGAAGACGTGTTTGTCAACAATTGTGCTGCCTCTTACTATACTACGGATTGAAGCATAGAAGATTTGATATTCGAGTATAAGTATGATGAATTCGAACGATAAATGCCATTACAATGTGGTAGAGTTGTCGCTATCACTTGACAAGCTCATCTCTCGAACTAGTTTTTCAACGTTGCCGCCTGTGATTCTACGAGTGTACTGTCATGAATCCGTTGTGTCCAGCTTGAACTTTGGGTACTAGACAATCTCTAGCAATCACTCTTTCAGTAGACGTAAGAGTACCATCATGTAACAATGAGCTGGTGGCACGGCAAGGAATTTTAGTTCTTAATTGTCATCAGATTTCTCAGACAATCAGCTTGAATATGGCAATCTCCACTGGCCTCATCAATCGGTCGTGGGAGATATTATCTCGACGTAAACAATTTGCGTAAATGCATTATAACACCTTAGTAATCCCGTGGGTCAAATTGTTTGAGACCAACCCATACTGGATTCAGATGCACCATGATGACAATTGTCATCTATTGGTTTTGGAACAAATTGTCATCATTGAATCATGAAGTCGACTCATCTTTAACCTTGGCTTGGTAAACGTCAAACTCCCAGAGTTTCATCGTCACCTCGCCTGCCATGGCCACCACCGTCTCCGGCCGCGACGGCACTCGGGTCCACCCTTTGGTAACAAGGCCCTCCTTCAGCACCACTTCCACTGCAAATGAAAGCCCCAGCTGTTGAGGTACCCGCTTCACTTGGTCCACGTGGTTGTGCATCACCAGATTCAATTGAGTATAAATCTCAGCCCAGCCAAAGCCGTCAATGGCAATCTCGGTCGGTCCCAGCGGGAGAGGTACCACCACGTTCGCCATTTCCACCACGTACTCCGCCACCCGTTTCCGGCTCAGGTCCTCAATCACACACACCACCTGCTTGAGCGAGTCGAGATGGTCAACGACGTTTTCCACCAACAGGTCGAGGTACTGGCGTACGGCGGGGTTGCGGTTGCGGTAGACGACGATCTCGAATGCCCGGATCTGGCTGTAGGTGCGCTGGTCGTAAACGTGGTAGTAGTATAGGGCTTGCTCGATCCAGAGGGTGAGGAACTCACGCATCGTCCGCACTAGCGAGTTGACGGTGACATCGGTGTCCATCGAAGCATGGGGTTGTGGGGTAGGTGTGGTATGTTTGTTATGGTTGCGCGCTTGCTCTGGCACAGTGAGGGCGTGCGCCACCCAGTGAGTTTCCAAAACTCGCACGACCCTAGAACCACTGCTACCATCAATTTGTTAGCTTAGTGCGAGATGGGAACAAAGCACCCCTGATAATACTATACAAATAGTTCCCAACATGAAGTTTGTGACTCTCCCACTTTCAACGAAAACCAATCATCAAAATACACCTCCGAACCTCCCACAATTCCTCATTTCCCTTTATTTGCTGATTCTTGATCTCACTCCTCGGTCTTCCCCTCGATCGCCTTTGATCGGTGCGACGCGCCTCTGACCCCAATACGCGTTACCCCTCCAAATGCCTATCCAGGCCATCAGCGCTGGAGATGTGAATCGGATCACCCTGGGTCAGGTGATCACCGACGTCCGAGCCGTGCTTAAGGAACTCGTGGAAAATGCTCTTGATGCCAACGCGTCGTCGGTGGAAGTGCTCCTTGACGACTACGGGATCGAGCGCATTTCCGTGGCGGACAATGGCCACGGCATCGATCCTGAGGACTTTGCCGGCCTCTGCTTACGAAGCCACACCTCTAAGATCAGCCTGCTAGCAGACTTGCTGCTGCTCTCGACCCTTGGCTTCCGAGGGGAGGCCCTCCACTCGTTGTGCACTGTGGCTCGAGAGGTGAAGGTCACCACTGTACGCGACCAGAAACTTTATGAATTGACCTACGACAGCACTGGAAACCTAGCCAATCAATCCACCAAGCCGACCCGGCAGGCTCCGGGGACGACGGTGGTGGTTTCGGGTTTATTCCACAATCTTCCTGTGCGGCTTAAACATTTGAAGAAGCTGGCACTGTCGGAGCTTCGCAAAGCGGTGATGTTCCTTAACAACTACGTCATCATCAACCCTCAAACCAAGTTCACCGTCTCCCATACTAATAACGGCAAGAAACTGCTTGTGGTGCTGTCTCGAGGAGGTCCTACTCAAACGGTACTTACGGCGTTACTGTCAGTTTTTGGCAAGAATGGAGCCAAGGGTCTTTCCGAAGTTGACATAAATGCCGGCGACGTCACCATAACTGGCTATATATCCAACTTCTCGTTCGGGTGTGGGGCTCGTCTGGCAGCTGATCGTCAGTTCTTATACGTCAACCGTCGTCCTGTGGCTAATAAGCGACTCGTCAAAGTGATTAACGAAGTCTACCATCAATTTAACAATGCTCAGCATCCAGTGTTTGTGCTTGATTTGACCATACCGCCGGCTATTGTCGACGTCAATTTGACTCCAGATAAAACTAAGGTGATGATTAACCGTGAGAATGATCTCCTTGAAGATGTGCGTGAAGCTCTAAGACAATTTTATGATCAACAAGGGGGTATCACCATCCCCAGAGGAGAGTTTGCTGATACCCTGATGAGCTTCGATGCTCGTGATCAATTGCCAACATCAGAAGTGGATACCCTGAATATCCTCGAGAAGCTGGGACTCTTTGTCGATTCAGAAACACCGTCTTCACCACAAGCATCATCTCAAGCGGTACCCCAATCACTGAGTCCTCCCCCGAAGTCAAACGTTCGCAACGAGGAGCCGCCAACCTCGTCACCGCCTCGTCAACAAGCTTCTTATGTCGTTGAACCTGTCACTTATGAAACTTTGGAAAGATCCAACGCCACTACCCCCCATAAAGATTACGGCGAAGATGAAAAGGATGGTGACGATTTCGATGACGATGACGATGCCAATGACGACGCCAATGTTAATGGTGACGATAATAATGATGATAACGGTGACGAATCTCAAGTTGTTGGTCATATGGTGATAGGTGGAGGGAACTCGGGAACTCCTCAGCTCATGATGGACAAAGACGGGAACATCATATGGGCATCCGATATATCACTTCAACCTTTAACTCAAGGGAATCCCGACCAGAATGAGGGAGGTTATGGTCAAAGTGATGATGACGACAGCGTGGTCGATGAGAGTGAGGTCGACGACAGCGAGGTTGACGAAGACGAGGTCGACGAGAGTCGGGTAGATGACAGTCAACACGATGGGGGTGACGATTTGTACGGCGCCCTTCGCGAGTTACTTGGGCCACCATCTGGAAAAAACGACGACAACGATGATGACATCAATAAGGAATGTGATCAATTTGATGCTGGCCCGACGGTGATCGAGCTTTTCCCTGAGTGGAAAAAAGTCAAGGCAGTCAAATTCAATGGCGCAATTGACGAAGACGTCGTCTACGGTGGTCAAGCGAAACTCACAGTTGGAAGCGATGGCTACTTGGTGAGGGAAGCTGATGCATTTGTTGATGATGCTGGCCATCTCAACAGTGGTGGAGATGAAGAAGAATATGACGATGAAATCGTGGACGTCTATGATAAGGATGCTCCAATACTCAAAAAGGTGGTGGATGATAACGATCCCAAATTTTTGAAAACAGTGGAGTGGGCTCCTTTAGATCACCGGCTGGTTATAAAAGACATGTCTACGCTCAATCCTGACCAGATCCGCTTAATGAATCTTTTTGACTTACCACTAATTGAATGTGAACTGGAGGTGTGCGGATTTCTTAGTGAGATGAGACATACGCGATCCAAAGACGAGTGGATCGGGTTTAAGTATTTGGCGTGTCTGTTTTATGCCAGAAAGACTGGTTTCAAAGAGTACCACTATAAAATGAATGTACCGTGGGAATTGCCAGTCCCTGATTCTAGTGATGAAGAGGGCGAGTATTACTATAATGGTTTTACTAGAAAATTCGTCAAGACAGACTATCGTCAACGGATGATTGATGACCCCAGCTCGGAAGAAGAACCAGAGCCAAAAATGAAATTTAAACAGCGCAAAACCCTCTTTGAATCTTTGGCCACACAAAAACCGTTTACGAGTGACTTCTACCACAGCTACCGTAAAAAGGGAGATAAACAGAGACCCTTACTTTTCCTACCGAATATCTTGACCCGGAATGATCACGCTGAGGGTGAAGGTGAGGTTAACGAATTCGTTGAAGCTCGAGACGACAATTCTGATAAATCTCAACTGAATGAAGATGAAGAAGGCAATAGCGACTCGCAAAAGTCGCTCAGTGATTTCATACATCAACCATATGGCGAGAATCTTGTTGAGGATTCGTATGGTAAAAACTTCAACCCAGTTCGTACTCACGATATTGAAGTACGAATTGGTGATCACATCCATTGGGCACCAACCCTAGAAAGGCGTCGTCCGAAAACGTCACCACCGCAAAAGAAGAAATTGTCGACGGTAGGATGGCTGTTTGGCAAGTCAACGTGGGAAACGAAAGCTACTAAAATCGCAACTCAACAAGCCTCAGTTCCCGAAGCTCATGATGTGGTTAACCAGGACACTTCGATGCTTTCGCTGTACATTGTGTCCAAATCAGATTTTGAACAGATGCAAGTTATTGGTCAATTCAATCTCGGCTTCATTCTTGTGCGGTCCAAAGATGATAATATGTTCATCATCGATCAGCACGCCAGTAACGAGAAGTATAACTTTGAGCTATTGAGTAACAAGTACCATGCTCCTAGTCAGTTGCTTGTACTGCCCCTCACCGTTCAACTTACCGCGGTGGATGAAATCTTGGTGAAAGAGAAGCTTCATATATTTAAGTTGAATGGGTTTGGCGTTAAGTTTGATGCCGATCAACCTCCTGGCCAGCGGGTCAAGTTGACGCTGATGCCTCTGCTGAAGCAGGAAAACCAGCTGTACACCGTTGATGACTTCTATGAGCTTCTTGCCCTCATCGCTGAGAACCCACACAACAAGTCGGTGCGTCCACTGAAAGTACGGCGCCAGTTAGCGATGAAGGCTTGTCGGCTGTCGATCATGATCGGAGCCAGTTTGAACCGTAATCGCATGGAGGAAGTGGTGAAAAGCTTAGCCACTCTCGACAAACCTTGGAACTGTCCCCATGGTCGTCCAACCATGCGGCATTTAGTGGAGTTGGCTCGGTGGAAAAGCAATAACTTCCCTGACTATGCGCTTGAACTTTGACGTCACCAAACTAAAACCAATTTGGAACACAAAGAAACGATGTTGGCAGTGTCATCTCGGCCCGGCCTTGTTTTCTAGTCCGAACAGAGAACAATCATTGCGTATAGACAATACATACATTTAGAACCTTCATAGTTTTCTTATACGAGTAGGCATAATCGAACGGTTTAACCCGTCTTTTAATGGTATCGCCCCGACTCTTATTGTTTACATGATGAAAGGGGAGGTTTCAAGAAATCGATTTAGTGTTCTCTGCGGGCAGCATCCCATAGTATTCTTATGCTTCCATGGCCCACCGTTTTCGGGCGCGATCAATGCATTAGCTCAGGGGCACGCGTCCCAAAATGGATTATGCAAAGATCAAATAGGATCTGGCGTGGGACCGCGAAACAACCACAAAACCGGCAAATAATCTCGTGAAACCTTCGCCTAAATGACTATATAAATAACAAGTGGAACTTAAGCATTTTCGACGATGAAGTTCACCTCAGTTCTCGCTACCTCCATCATCGCTGCCGTGGCCGTCGCCGACAACGCTGCTGCTCCCGCCGCCCCTCCCGCCGACATCACGGACGCCCCTGCGGCTCCGGAAGCTGCTGAAGGCGCTGGTGCTCCTCCTATCCAGTTCACCACCTGGGCCACCGCCTACGCCACCACCTTGCAATACCAATACCCCGATGGTAGTCTGGGACAAGCCCAAGTGTACGAGCAACAAGTCCAAGGTGGTCTGGGTGACGGCCCCGGCTTTGCTAACGACTTTGCTATCCACCCGTCTCCGTTCGACCAGTTCTTCATCAACTTCTTCGACTGGTTCCGCAACTCCTTTGGTGGTGCCGTTGGCCCCGCCACACCAACTCTTTACTAAGTACCTTCTATCAATCTAAGTTTACTCTTTAACCAATCAACGATTCGAAGCCCTGATCAATGGAAACTGTCAATAAAAATGATTTACCGTTTGTGTAACTGTCTATATGGGCTTAGTGTGCTTTCACTATCATATTTAGATAAGGAGTGTGTACAAGCTAAAGATACCCTGACTACTTGAACGTTATGTTCAATGTGACACTAGGTTTCAATCTTTGGTGTCATCTGATATAGTTAGAAGACTAATCGTCAATGACTGCTGTATAACAACAAAAAAGTATGCGCAAACCCGGAATCGAACCGGGGGCCCAACGATGGCAACGTTGGATTTTACCACTAAACCATTTGCGCCTTCTGTGATTTCTATTTGTTTGGTCAGAGGGGGTTGCTATGGTGGTTAAGCTACACGTGCATTTCGTTTCAAATGCCCATTTTTTGAGTAGGTTCTGGATTCTAGCATATTTGCACCCCTCAAAACATATGTACACACCGAGTTTTCACGAAACAACCTAGATAAAGGAGAAATCATAGAACACATACGGGTGGCAATGCCTAACAATGTATCCACCTACCATTACCTATAGGCCAAAAATTACTTGGAGCGTGATCAAAATGAAATATGGATATACTAAAGCTTGTTTCTAAGTCGTCTATTACCGTAATTATTCCTCGTCCGAGTCTTCCATGTCCACGTCTTCCATTTCCTCCTGGGCCTTCTTGGCCTTTTCTCTCCGTTCGTCGCGGTCCTCGTCCTCCATCGCTTGGCGCAAGATCCGCTCGCGTTCCTCCTTGGCCTTTCTGAGCACCGAGATGTACTGGCCCAAGGGGGTCAGCTCCCACTCGGTGGAGCTCATGAAGTTGGCGACCTCGACCTTGTTCGAAGGACCGTATTCCACACCCAGACGTTGCTGGGTGACGAGCTGGGCGTTGGCATTCAACTTCTCCACCAACTGGCCCAATTGCCGGTTGAACTTACCGTTCTTGCTCTTCTTCAAAAACCGTCTCAACAGCAACACCGCGGGGGTGACGAGTTCAGGGAACGCCACCAGCTTGGCGTACAACCCGAAGAACTCGGCGGAAAGCTCGATGAACTGGTCAGCGACACCGTCAAAGTAGGCACGGGTGCCCAAGTACGCCTGGTTCACCTTGATGTTGGCGTCAAAGTCGACGGCGGCAAGTTTCAGCGACTTGGGGGGTTTAGAGAACATCGACGACGTCAACACCTCAGCGAGCAAGGGGAAGATGGGAATATAAGTACCGGTGGCCTGCGACACTCTGAGAAGGGCTCTGACCAAGTAGAATCGGAGCGGGTAGAACTGGGCGGTGGGGATGAGTCTGATGGTACCGAGAGTCACTTGCACCAACGGGTACACCAATTGGCGAAGCGAGGTTTCCTCATTGCCGTGGAGGGACACCACACGTGACCAGAAGTCAAGACTGCTGACGTACTGCCAGTTGTAGACGATCTTGTACCCTTCCTTAGCATTCAGGGTCTGGTTGATCAGGTTACGCAAGTGGATGGCAGCCTGACGGATGAATTCGAACCCGACTTGGTAGGCGATGGTAGTGTCGATACCGTAAAGCTCCGCCGCCAGGTTCTTACAGAAGTTGAGCAGGGGTAAACTGCGCTGAGTAACCTTATGACTGGCTTGGACGAGAGCCGAGTACGTTTGTCTCAAAACCACTTCCAACACCGAGGTGGGGAACTCGCGACTGACGTTGTTCAAGAAGGCGAACGCGGCGATCTGGGTCTCGGTGTCCTGCAGCGTCAGCCACAACCCCACCACTTCGTTGACGAGCTTCTTCACGAGCCGCTTGTGGCCCAAGTAGAAGGGGAAGATCTCGTTTAATGACAGCAACGCCAACGCGGCGATGTCGGTGTTGGTGATGTCGTTTAAAAGCGTGAGCACACTGAGGGCGTGGTTCTTAAGCACTTGCGTGAGCGTGTGGACGTATTGGTTGTTTTCAGGGATCACTCTGACGCCGTGGGGGCCCTTTTTGTACTTGACAAGTTTCTGGATGGCTTGGGGCACATCTTTAAGGGTAAGGTAGATAAGCAGAGTGAACGCGTCGGGGTCTCTCACGGTGAACTTGGTCACCACTTGGTCGTTGTTGACGTTGACGGCAGCGTCGAAACCAACACAGATTTCTCTGATGAGTTTAGGCGAGGGCTTCTCGGCGAGTCTAGACTTCCACGTCGCCACCAACTCCTTAGTAAGGTCACGCTTGGCCTTCAGCTTGGATTCTTTGGCTTGTTTTCCTTCTTGTTCGTCGTCTTCGTCGTCTTCTTCGTCGTCATCGTCGTCGGAAACCATGTCCAAGGGGTTACCGCCTTCGAAGTCCAAAAGCTCCTTGTCGTTCTCCTGTAAGTACTTGTAGAACTCGGGGTCTTTTTCCTTAAGCTTCTCCATGTCTTCCTTCATCATTTCCTCGTCTTCTTCCTCCGAAGATTCGTCGTCGCTGGCCTCTTCGTCGCCTTCTTCGTCCTCGACGTCGTCATCGATTTCCTCGTCGCTGTCGTCTTCAGACTCCAGTTCCAGCTCGGCCTTCTTGCTGCCCTTCTTCTCCTTAGGCACCTCGAAGCCGCCGTCGAAAAATTGGTCGACACTCATGTCTTCAAACACTTCCTTGGCCGCGGTGGGCACCGGTTCGGAGTCATCGCCACTCAGCAGCTTCTTCTTGCGCAGCAGGACTTTTTTGTTGTGGGCCTGGACCTTCTTGCGGTGGTCGAGCGTCCGTTTGAGATGCTTGCTCTGGAACTTCTTCGTGGCTTTGGACGTCTTGGCCATGCTGTGGGTTCGGTGGAGGGCAAGCCCGTATTTTTCGAGATGAGCATCGCGCGACTGGGGGGGCCCGATGAGGTAACCCGAGTGCGATAAGGCAGTGTGAGAAATGAGTGGGGAGGCGGAGAGATAAATGTTTATATAAGACACTGGGTGTGAATGTTTGAGCTCTGTTAGTTTCTATGATATGTGTGTTGGGTACAGGGTTTTCATAGAGGATGAGATTGCTATGTGATCTAAGAGGTAGCAGAGGGGTAAAGAAAATGAGACAAAAGACTTGTGTTTAGACATCTCAGGAGTGAATATCGTAGGTTAGATAAAATTCATTTGATTTAGTTCTTTGAAAGCTAAAATCAATGGATTCCTTAACATTCAGAAGCGTAAGCTCCCTCTTACTTCAAGTTTCACCATACAGTTGCTACTCTGAGGAAACTACACGATATGTGGTACGTATTCAACGTTATCTATCCCACTAATTCAGAAAGTGTAATACTATCGTGTCAAATTTGATATTATTGGCATAATCGTGATAACCCCAAATATTTACAATTTTCGCACCGAAATGGCTCCCTAAGCCAAAGGTAGTCACTCCCAAATAGGTAAGAACTCAAGTCACTAAAAATGTTTAATCATTTAAGTCTACAATCTCAAAATTCTGGTCATTACTCGTCTATTAGAATCTATGGTACATTTACAACTTGTTGTCGGCTCTGGCCAACATCGAGCGGTACTGGGACAAGTCGTCGCCGGTGGAGCACAGCCCGCCGCACACCACGATGACGACGATGTCGTCGGGCTGCAAGTGGCCAAAGTGCTTGAACAACAAGTCCATGCGGTTGAAGACCACCAGGGTCAGCGCGCCGCACGCGGGCTCGACGATCTTGCCGATCTTGTCGTAGTAGTCGACGCACCCCTTGAGGGCGTCGGCGTCGTCAATCACCTCCAAGTGGGTCTTGACGACGTCCAGGTTCTTGTAGTTGTTGAGCGACGTCTGGGTGGTGTACAGGCACGCCAACAGCGTCGCCATCAGGTTCACCAGCTTCAACGTGATCAACTTATTGGCCTTTACAGTCTCGTAAAGCGTCGGCGCCTGTGCCGTTTCAATCAAAAGCACCTCCAGGTCGTGGATGCCGTTGCGCTGTAACCCTTGGTAGATGCCGTTGTACAAGCCACCACCGCCACACAGACACACGATCCCCTTCAAGTGCGGCACTTCCTCAGGAGTCAACTGTTGCTGGACCAATTCGTCGACCAACGAAGCGTGTCCTTCCCAGATTAACGGGTTGTCGAACGGATGGCAGTAGATGGGTAAAATCTTGTCGGTGTCGATCAGCTCTAAAATATTGCGCAAGTGCTGGTCGGCCTCGAAGATATTGTTGCCGAAAAGGATCATCTCGGCGTTGTAGCTCTTCAATTGTTGTTTGACCACTTCCTTAGCGATCACGGGGAGCACCACCGTGCACTTGAGCCCGTAGAAGTGGGCGGCATAAGCAGCAGCAAGACCGGCATTGCCTCCCAGCAGGGCAAACACCTGTACTTCTTTCTTGCAGCGACGAGCGTTAGCCGCCTCCAACTGGGAGTGGATCAAGTGGCCAATGCCTCGCAACTTAAACAGGCCCAGCGGCTGCTCGAGGTCGTTCTTCAACAACACCCGGCACGGCGGCGTCATCGGCAACTTGGCGGTCGCGTCACACAACAGGGTGGTGATGTGGGGGGCAGGCAAGGCTGAGGGTTGAATTTGCAAGCTTGACATGCTCATGAGTAAGGGGGGAGAGTTGAATCCTACGGAGAAGAAAATCTAGGAGGGGTGGCGGTGGTGCTGGTTTTATAAAGCACCCGGTCACTGTGGGGGGGTGCCGTTTGTGCACACAGCGGGAAAGAGTCAGGTTTTCGGAGGCAAGCGGTGCTGGGGGGTCAAGAGCGGAGGTTACCTTCCGCGCCTTCTCCTCCTTAGGGATGTGACTGTGGCTTGACTCGGCGCCCGCACGGACGCGGCCGTTGTACTGCATATAGTAAGACACGAGTCACCCTCCCCTCCTTACTGCGACAACATGGACTACCACCATTCCCTCTAGATTCCTTTGGATTCCTTCTCCTTGAGCATTGGTTTCTCTGGTGGTTGGCATTGCTGGTTTTGGCAATGGCTGGCATTCCCGAGTCTTTCTTTTATCAGTAGATTAGCGAGAGATATCGGGTGAGCGGACCCTATCTCTTTGTTTGACTCTCTCTCTTTCAGAGTAAGTGCTGGTAGGTCGGAATAGGAGCCCGCAAACAGCAACGCTTGCCCTGTAAAATCCCAAAAGGCATGTGCCCCTCCAGCGAACGGGTTGCCGTTTGCGTGTGGCCTATTTGACTCGTACCCTCAGGCGCCCCACGGCTTCGGAGCCCAGCGCCGTGGCTCCGAGCAGCAAAAACGCCACAACGCTTCCCAGACGCTTTGGGTACAGTGCAGGAAGGTGTCAAAAAAAAAGCGACCCGCTCCGGCGATCGCCGTCTCGGTAATCAGCGGCCTCGCCCTCGGGAACCCCCCAAACTTGCGATACTTGGGATAATAATAACAACAAACAATGCTGGTAAATTGATAGGATAACGTCAAACAGGGTGACCTGGCGGTCAGGCTTTGCTGGCTCCCTGCATTTGCTTTGTTTTGGTGAGCAGCACGCCGGTGGGCTAAGGTCAGGGGGCGGCGATGTCTGACGCCGAAGTGGGGTTGTGTTCGGAGTCGACTGCGAAGGAAAAACTCGGGCGCGGCCGCCCACAACCGAAGTTGGCGTGGGGGCGGGGCTCATATCTTGGAAACACAATTGTCAGTTTATCTTTGTAGAACTTTGCCAGTACTAGACCGTTTAACCTTAAATTTAGTTGTCGACCACTATCACGCAATCTTAGACTCTATTCCTTCTTAGTTTTCGCACTGATGCTCATCGTATAGTGTCGTTTAGTCCATCGCGATGGTCGTACCCCGCATCCCTAAATCTTCGGCTACAAGCGCAAATCGAAAGCAATTCACTTCCCCATCAGCTTTAAAAAAAAGTCTCGTGACGTATTAGGTCAATCGTCATCGTCACCGTAATTTTGATGCCATTTCTGAGCGGTCGTGGACACCACATTTTCTGCCAGCATATGTTCCAGCTCGTTTATCGCATTTGCCACCAGAACGGTGCGGGATGACTCAACCTTCCCTCGAACCTCGTAGAAGCACCGCCGCAGCTGCCCCCGTAAATCTCCTACTAAGATGACACTCGTCGTCCACTTACTGGCCACGTTGTTTATGTTTGGCGGCACGGTGGTGTTTGGCTTATACTTCTGGATGCTCTTGGTGATGGGGCTGTTGCTCGTGGTGCTCTACCACGAGACGATGGCGTTGTTCAGCCGGAGCCGGCGGCGGCGGCACACTGTCCCTGAGGTGGTGGTGACGTACCACCCGACGGTGGGGAGACCCCGGTACGTCGCTGGCGGTAAAAAACAGGCAGCTGGTTCTGCTTTGGTGGGAAGCTCGTAATGGGCATTAATATAATTTACGTAATTTAATATGATTTGCATGACATAAATGGTGTAGAATGTGTGGAATTGGATTGGGGTGGCCTCTGGGTACCAAATGACTACAAAATCTGCGGTATTCGTGGCTAAACGAGGCGGAAAAAAACCATTCTTGCTTTACGACTAGTAAAGTATGATAAACCCGGTTTTTCTAAAGTTTCAGGGAGTTCCTAGTGGCTTAATGGCAAAGCGTCTGACTACGAATCAGAAGATTGCAGGTTCGAGTCCTGTCTGGGAAGTTGAGTTGAGTAAAATCAACACCATCCCTTCTTTTTCACTTTTTCCCAAAGCAAACAATTTTTTTTTCGAACTAATCTTTACATTTGTTTTAATTCGTTGCTTGTTGTTTATTCTAAGTTTGTATAATACAGATCTAATTGAATGTATGCGATGAGTGAATAATGCGATGGGGATTTCATACGATGTCGTGCTTGGGGCGAGGCACCATGATGTAGCGGAGGGCGTCAAACACGTAGCAGAACACGCCGATGACACAGCCGATGGTGATGACGAAAAGCACCACTGCGTAAGTGGCGCCCATGGCTTTGAAAAACATAAGTCCGGGCCCAAAATTCTTTTCCAACTGGGACTGAGCGAGACTCATCGTCCCTAAGGGGAAGGTCATGGCCCAGAATGCACGGGAGAAGTAGACAAACCCGTAGCGGGAGTGTACGTGCTCGGGGTTAGGCGTCTTAGCAAATGGTTTCAGTTTCGCCACACACGAAAACACGGCGAGCGCAGTAAAGAAGTAGCCAAGCCCAAGAAGGACAGTATCGACCATCGAGAACACGACGATGAATACGGTAGCCACAATCTCCTTAACCACGGCCATGTTTTCCAGCAGCGCCATGAACGCCATGTATTTTTCGTGCATGTCCGACGACAGGCCCATGATGAGGTGATGCAAATTGTAGCCCATGAGGGCGACGCCGTAGCCGCCCTGGCCTAAGAAACCGACGGGTAAAAACAGCGTGAATACCAATGACGTCGGCGGCAGTTTGTGGATGAATAGGCGCGATAAGTTGATGGTAGTGATCATAAACGCTACGCCCACGGCGACGGCCCAAAGGAGGAAAGTGACAATAAATGTAAGCACCTGTAGATTGACTCTCGGGAGGTCTAAAAGAAAGATATTCCCCTGAGACAGAGCGACGGTGATGGTGACGATGGGCAATAAAATCAGCAAATGGAGGTCCTGGTGTTTGAGTTTGTGGGCGTACTTGTTCTTACCGATATAGCATAGGAAGAACACGATGACGCCGGTGTAGACGCTGAGCGCCACCAGAATCCACCAAAGCACGAAAATACCCACCAGCGTGAGGCGGTGGTGCGGCTTAGCAAGGTAGTAGATGAAATTGACAAGAGTCATGTACCCCATGGCCATACACCCCATATACGGCGCCACGTCGGGGTCCCAGGTGAAGGCGATGCGGCGCTCGGGGCGCTTCACCGTCGCCACCACTAAGAACACCGTGAGCCAGCAAAAGAAGAACATCGCCACGCCAAACATAATACACGCACACACGCGAAGCCAGTGCGCCGGCCAGGGGAAGTTATACATGATGTTCAGCGAGATCCCCGTCCCCATCACCAGGGTGAAGTAGGCGGGGGTGAAACCCGTGATAAACCAGCGGTCGACGACGCAGCAGAGGCGCTGCCATCGTGTGTGGGTGTTGTGGTAGTCGGCGACGGTGTCCAGCGACTTGTCATCCTCAGACAGCAGGGGCATAAGCTGATATAGAACGCAAACGGCACGCTGTGGTTCGTTATCAGTGTGAGCGAAGGTGTCTCAGCCGCAGTGGGGAGCACGCGCAGGTGTGGCGCTATTTGTAACGAAGAGCGCCATCGCGGGTGCGGCGGGGCGCCGGCGCCACGGATTTGCGCCGAAATAGGGTATAGACGTCGGCAGTTGGCGGGAGAAGGGCGGCAACAGGTAGAGACAAGGATAATAAAAGTTTTACGCTCCTACTTAAACGTTGGTGTTAGGGGATAGAGTTAGAAATGGGTGGTTTTATGGGGTTTGCTACGGGGTTTGCTTGAGCAAAACGGGGTTTAAACTAGCGGTCATCGCTGCGGAAAAATTACCCGTTTTGGAACGCCCAAAGCGGTAATCACCGCTCGAGCGGCCGCTCGTCCGAATGAGGAAGGAGGCTTTTCTAGGTGCCGCCGCCGCTGACACTGCGGACGTACTGCCGCCCGACATCGCAAACGGCAATTTCTGTGTCACCCCGAAACCTACAGAAACAACGCCAGGGCGGCGCATGGCCCAAAGAGGAGAGGGGAACAGCGGTGCTCAGAGCGCCGCTTCCGACATTCAGATGACCGGACATGAAACGGTGCCGTCACGGCCTTAGCCGTTTTGGGACGGTTGGTGGCTCCTTGACCCCCAAAACCACCACCACTACACCCAAATCGGGCGTTGTGATGACTGATGTTGTCGTAGGTGTTATTATGTGGTCGTGGGCTGGTCGCACGGGCCTTGCATCGGATTTGGTAGAGACCCGACCCGAGCGGTCGTGGGGGGCCCAGACTTTTCGCTTTGGCAACAATGCTTGACGTCACTCGGCAAATACCCTCGCTGAGCCCCCTAGACATTTCCCCCCCCACCCCCCTATCCTCGGTAATCGTTGTCGTTATCTGCTGAAACAAGAAGTTCGTGTAAAAAACACGCATAGGAGCAGGAGGAGGGGTTTTATAGATCGGTGGCGATGAGACGGTTCAAACTGTGGTGGTGGCGGCGATGACACCATCGGGTGTGGCCGACGAGCGGAGGTAGCCTGTTTGGGGCATGGCCAGAGCGGAGGTTGCCACGTCAGCACGCCCGCGGAAGATGCCTGATCGAGGAAAAATTTTGGGGCGGGCGCCGACATCGGTCACGTTACTACGGGGGTTACGCAAAACGGGAAAAAATCATATAAAGCGAGCGGGCGCCGCTCCTAGAATACCCCCAAATCCGCTCACCGCCCGCGCACCGCACAAAACCGATCAACATTTTTTGCAGCCACAGTTCCTCACGATGTTTTTAGTACCTCAACCCAACACCACCCCTACCGCCCCCGGGTGTGGTCCTGTCGCCACCAAACCCACTACCCAGCGAGCTATGCGCACCGTCTACCCGGTCAATTCGCTCGACATCGATTTGCCCGCGCTGCTGAAGCTCCACCACTTGATCTTGGAGCTCCGCCATCTCCTAGAAGGCCAGGGTCTCTCCAGCGAAGACATTGACATCGACGCCATCAAAGAGGCCATGGAGGCCTACACCTCGGACGAATCGGAGTGGAGCCACATGGCGTTGCACGACCCGCTGAGAAACTACAGCCGCAACGGCGTGGTCAACATCAACAACAACGCCAACATGTTGTTGCTTGTGTGGCTGCCCGGCAAGCTGAGTGCCATCCACGACCACGCTAATGCTCACTGCTGCATGAAGATCTTGAAGGGCACGTTACAGGAGCTGTTATATGACTTGCCCGAGGGGCAAACGGAAATGGTCCCTAAGAAGCACACGTTGTTGCCTCGCGATAGCGTCGGCTACATCTCTGACGATATCGGTCTCCACAAGATCCTGAACCCTACAAACGAAGTGGCGGTGCTGCTCCACGTGTACACGCCGCCGTACGCACTGAAGTTCGGGTGTCTGATGTACGAGGCCAACGGCACCAAGCACCACGTCGACATGCTGAAGTACTACAGCTGGCAGGGCGAGTTGGTCAACCTGACGGGCCACCTGACGTGTTAACGAGTTTTACGAAAAGTTTATGGGATCCAAATGGCCTAGTGCAGAGTCTTTCAGTTCCCCTTTTTTAAGCATATAATCATGAATCAAAAAACATTGGAAAATAAAAACCCTGTAGCCAACAATTACGAAAATGAACCAAAGAAATCGATGTTTGAATTAGAGATTGTAAATATTATGATACGACAAAGCTATACTCGAATTAGGTGGCCACGTTGCTAGACTCACAAGAACATGATTGGTAGTTTTCAAAATGCAACTCCATTTGAGGCTTAGTCGACGTGAGTCAACCTAAATCATTTTGCTGTTAGTTGCATAGACTCAAATTCGCAGATCACTAGTTATCTCAGATAGGAGTTATCACTAACTGATTAGCGATGACTCCTGAGGTCATCGAAGATAAAAGAAAAGATAGCATTATGATGTCAACCTGATTTCATCTGTTGATCATCGATACTGTCATTGTTCATTCCGATGCGGGTTATTGTGTTTTTGTACCATGCCCGCTTATATGCTCGTGTGACTTTATGAGGGGAACCGGCAGACACCGCCCCCGGACCCTTATTGGTCTGCCACAAACTGTTATCAATGCAGACACGCGTATCTCCAAGGCACACCGCCACGACTACTATCATAGAAGATCGTTTCCCCGATGCTTATAGCTGTTAGTGCTTATCAAACCACTGAGTATGATTCAGGGCAGATAACCTATCTTTGTGCCTTGGAAGCGAAGAGCGGCTGTTTACACAGTGATTGGGCGGGGCAGGGGTCATCAAAATTCCCGAATTAGCTTTTAAGCATGGCCCTCTTTGTGTTTTTTTTCTTGGTCTGCCTTTGTATGCCGACGGCGGCAATTACACAAAAGGGTAATTTCGACCTCCGTTGCCTCCGTTGCCCAATCGGGTAAGTACCGCTTGCATGTCCCCGACGTTCAATGGTAAACCCGATCCCCCGCCAAATCGAAAAGCACTTCGAACAGAATGATCTGAGAAGAAGGTATTGCAGAAATGGCCAGATGAATTGGGAAGATCAAAGCGGAATAACACCTTATGGAAGATTCAACATATATCTAAGTATATGGACCAAATCTGGCTAGCCGAACATGAATGACAACTCGAGATTGTGATTGATTTCGTGACTTTCTTTGTGACGGATATCATCTTCAAAACGAATGTCCAGGTTTGTGGAGGTGCTAATGCCAATTGACCAAGAGACTAGTGCCAGCTAGAGCTTTGATATTAAATTCGATGCTCGTCAACGATGATCCCATTACTGGAGCTCTAGAGCAAGTAAACAATATGCCGATCCCAAATGTTGACAACTAGTGAGTTATAAACTAGATGTGACGAACATATTTAGAAAATTCGACACATTTGGTCCAATTGTTTGGTTTGTGGTCGCTGATCGGCGCCGCACGCAGCGCTCTATCAATGACTACCAGCGGATCATAACAAAGCAACAACCATGAGGAATGAGTGAATAAGCCAAGCTAAAATTTTGCTGGATCTAAGATTAAGCTAACGCCATCACAACGTTCATTGTCCTTCATCATTACTAGCGGTCGCCACTAAGGGACAGGGGTTTCCTCTACTCAACACATGGTGGTACACCCACGCCTCGCCCAAGCCATCAAAGCCACACTCACACCAGCCAGACTGCTTTAGCATGCTACGAAACGTGGTTCTCGGACAAACAGCCCCGTTGTCGAACTTGAAGTGGTGCCGGAAAAGGTGGCTCACGTATAGAGTGAACAGCTGCCTTAATTTCAATTGATACGGACAATTCCCTGAAGCCAAAAATACACAATTGAGTGAATTGGCGTGGACACTCTGAAGCGACTTTACGTAGTTCCTGGCATGGCGGTGGAACTTTGTGGCACACACAGAACACCGGTCTGGCGGTGGCACCACCAATGTTAGCGGACACGGGTTGGCCAGCGCCATCACGTGGTCGTGGAGCCACGCTACGCCTGTACCACGATAACCACACTCACATCTACCTGAGCGGGCGTACAACTGGCTGAGGGGTGCCCGCCACGGCTTGTCGAGGTTGTCGTGCAAAAAGTGGCGGGTGAGCATGTGGACCTTGGCGTTAGTCTCCTCAGCAAACAACCCACACTTTCCAAGGGTCCGGAACTTACACTCGATGTGCCAGTCGTCGCGGTGGGACTTGACGTGGTGCTGCAATCCGTCCTCACACCAGCGACCACATACTGTGCAATTACCCAGCGTTGGCGCCTGCGGGTCGACTGCCGCTGTTACCAAAGGGCACGAGGCAACAGGGGGTAATACGTGGTAGTCAAGCCACAGACCAGCATCGTCGTGGTACCCGCATTCACACGTGCCTGGTTGTCTCATCTTTATATTGAGGCGAGCATTAATCACAGCGGGATCGTCAAAGGCAAAGTGGTGGTTGACCATATGGTACTGATTCATGCGAGTATAGTCCTTTGTTTTTGGATGGCATTTGCCTAGAACCGCAAATTGACATACTACCGGCTTACGTTGGGTCGGTGGAAATGACGCTTTCTCTTTCTCACTTTTATCTTTGGGTTGCGGCTGGTGATACGGAACTGCCAATGGTGTTTCTTGGTCATGTGGCAGTGTCGTCGACAACTCAGGCGACGATGGTTCTTGCTCATCTCGTGGTGGCGTTAACAGATGAAGCGAAGGCAATTGCTGGTTATATGATTGTGATTGAATAGGCGCAGGAGCTTCTTGATAACGTTGCTGTGTTATCAACTGAATAGGCAATGGTGGGTTCCAATCTTGTATGGTTCTCAACGCTGCTTCATTGGTGTGCGGGTATGGTGGATACCTCGGGTTCGAGATATTAAGCAAAGGCTTATTCGTGTCGTTGATGGTAGTGATAGTGGGCGCCCATACCGTCCGCGCTGCTGGTTTAGTGAGCGGGCATGGGTTCTCCAGTGTCAAAACATGATGCAACAACCACGTCTTCGCCGATCCGTAAAACCCACACTCACACTTGCCCATGTCTGTACACGACATTGTGAGCGTTCCGTAAGACAAAGCCATCTCATTGTCGAATTTGAAGTGATGCCTGAGCATGTGTAAGTTGCAAGCACTAGTATCACTATACACGACATCGCTGCATCTCCCCAGTGGCCAAAACTTGCAAGTCAACTCTGCCGTCTTCTTGACATGAACATCAATGTGCAGCTTTATCGCCAGGAGGTGATAGAATCGTTCGCCACACGTATCACAGATGTAACATTTGCGGATCGACGGCCGAGCTCTGAATCTTTTCTCTCGGGGAACCCTGTTGACGTTATCGGGGGGCTGTTCTGGAGGCCTTTTCGGAGGTTTCTTGGGAGGAACTTTGGGAGGCTCTTCAAAGACATACTTCCGTCGCCGATCTATTGTATCCCTCGGGAATAATTTGCATGGAACAAGAACAATTTTGGAGAGTTTCTCGTCTCCCGATTCGTGGGATGTCGGTGCCAGATGTTGATGTGGCACCAAGCCAGTAGCAGGGATATGTGATAGGTTTGGATGGTTTTCGACATCAACTGGACGGTTACTCTCAACAGCTTCAACAACCATTGGCGCAGGTCTGTCTTCGACTCTCAGTGAGATTAGCCTTGACAGGGTGGGCGCCTCCAGTTGAGACGACGATACATTTGGTTGTACAGACGGCGGGGGCATTCCAGAACCCGTGCAATACAAAAGAACAGCGAATTATCCAACCTCAACTGGTGGCCTTAGTACTCACTGAATAACTGGAATTGCCACTATTGTTGTAAGAAAAGGAGGCGATGTCCAAGCGCAGGCAACAAAGCTTAATTCAGTAAGTTTAGTCCAGCTCATTCGTCTATGGTGAACTGTTAGGCTTCATATACCCTGAGCCGCTCAATTCCGCAAATCTACATAAATAGAAAGGCATATCATTCTTGCTAATCACCAAACTTCGTGAAACCTCTTGAACAAAGCTAACTCGTAGAATAACATTAAGTTGAGGGATACGTGATGCCCAAACTCTTCGACTTCCCCTAAACTTAATTCAGTCGTGCGGTGAGAATTTAGTTACATCAGATTCAGAGCAGTATACGAGGCGTAGCGGCATATGGGTATGACAAATTCAATCCTACAATTCAGTTTATACAATCAAAGTTATTGCACGTTATATTCACACATAGCTTCATGGTAGTATCGATAATAAGCGCTGACTATCACTTGCTAACCATCCTCTATATTGATAAGTATATGATGTTCACACCAGCAAGCATCATGGGACACTGGCCAAGGGTAACTCAAACTCATACCAAATATATTACGATTTCTTTTCAAATGTTGACTCAGCTTGTATTACCTATATACAAAAATATTAAGAGCGGGCCTGCCCACAACCGGTCTATTTGGCGGTCACATCACCGGGATGCGTCAAAGAACCATCGCCCCACCCACTTGGCCGTAGCACTGGGGTGACCATTACCCGAATGCCATTAGAGTATTTAGCTCTTGTTTCACCCGAAGGCGATGACAAATCGAGTACTGGTGGGGTGAGACGGTGGTTCAGATCCCCCTGCCAGCCGAAGCCAGCAGAGTTTACCTTCTTCGTCCTGAGCAGCGACGGAAATCCGCAACTTATATATACAAGCACAATGACATCGCGAGTTCTGCTATCCACTGCTTTTCATGGGCCACGCTAACTCATGCGTGGGATGCCTCCTCTGTTGGCGGGGATGAACACTCATCTTCTCCGGGCATGGCACTATCCACTGCGGCTGAGGTGATCAGATCAGCCTCACTTGCAGGGGTGCGGACACTCAACCGGGTACTCAATCCACCGGGCACGGCACTGTCCACTGCGGCTGAGGTGATCAGATCAGCCTCACTTGCAGGGGTGCGGACACTCAACCGGGAACTGCTGACGTTCAGCTGCCACGCCTTTAGAGGTACCAAACGAGGGTAGCGGCTAAGCTGCTCACTGATTTGCTGGGACAGAATTCGCTTTGTCATTAGTTCACTCAACCACACACTGCCGACATTTAAGGGGTGTGCCATCTCTCCACGTTAAGTAACGGGCATAGCGTAGCACACTTTCCACTTATCCGTCGTGGGACCAGAGGAGTTATCCGTATAGCGATGATTGAGTGAACTATGGGAGTCCATGGGGTGATGAAGAGAAAAACAAGTTACAGGGCGGGCGAGTGGTATTTAAACCCCTGCCCTGTATACAGCCAACTAATAAAACTGGGAAGAATTGTTACCCGGCCATCAGCTGCTGGCCCGCCTCTGCCATTGTTCTCGTCGCCATCACGACAGTATGCCTGACCTAATGAAAGATGCGATCGACGATATAGTCTTTGATCAGAGATCCTCCAAGCAAAGTGAGCATGGCGAGAGCGTCTCCATTACCAGCGCTAGACTTTGCTAACTTCAGCGATCCCAATAGCTTCAGTGGTTCCCGTAGAATCCATTACGCAGTATTAGCCGATCGGGTCGATAGTAGGGGGCGTGGCTGTAACGACAAATTTTTAACACCCCGCACCATCAGCCAGCCATCTTGACGGACCCGAGTTTAGCCTCATCATCTCCCAGAGGTAAACAAACCTCATCATCCCATAAAAACTAAATTCTACTGTCGATTGGCAATACCATAATTAATTGACAGCTTCGAACCACCACCAAACCCTAGAATAGTGCCATCTTCGTAGACTCATGCCCCTCAAACCCCAATGGTTTAGACCTTTCTCGTTGCCGACGATTTCCCATTGATGACGCACCTAGCCCGTGACGAGCAGCGCCGACTCCGGAATGTGGGTCTGAGAGACGCTTCCAATTGGTGGACCTCCGAGTTTATCAGTACTGAAGAAAGATTGATCGGAGACTTCCCCATTGGTGAATCCCCGAGTGTTTTGGTAGTAGTAATGGAGGTCTTCATCAGTAAATGGCAAATCAGCATTCAAACGGTGACAAATCAGCCGCAATGACACTCGCAATTAGCTTAACATGACAATCGATAGTTAATCGTCCTTTACATCCTCCACGTTTAGCACCGGTATCGTCTTTTTATCAACTCTTCAATGTAAGGGAGTGGTCGGCGGGTTTGAGAGTTTGAGGATCACACGACACCATCAGGAGATCCGATTACTCTGAAGCAGATGGCGCTCCACAAAGAAACTACCAGTAATTGTTAATCAAAGAAGTCGACATTTTAGACCATCAATACTACATTCCAATCGATTATAATGAACTTCCCTCTTGATGAAACAATTGTCGCGTCCACCGGACCTAGAGCAAAACTAAAGCCGATGGCGGATTTGGGAAGAAGTTCAAGCTGCTGGGAGGGTTCGAGGAGATCGAACGCATCCGCCAGCAGAAGAACGAAGAGAACTTACGCAACGGCATGGGCGTAATTTAGTGCATAGTAATGAAACAAGTAATCGAAGTTTTCGCTGATATTTATATTAATCCTCATATTAATTCCCTAATTAAATCACTATCAAATCCGTAACTAATCCTATTAAAGCTCGTAATCAACAAATGAACTCACCAGTCCACATATCTGTACCTCAAATCCTTTCCCACAGTTTTGTTCAAAAGGTTATAGTTCTCTTCCACCCATTCCCGGAGGTCTTCCTTGTCACAACCAACGTGAGCAAGTACCAAGTCATGATAATCACTCCAGTCCTTGTAGAAGAAACCCGCGTGAGCGCCGACCGCCACCACCACCTCGTCGTTGAAGTCATAATACTGAGGGTAATCGTCATCTCTCGTCACAAGATATTGCACCAATTTTCGTTGGTTGTACCAGATACCAGCCACCACCGCTATCGCATCATTGTAAAGCAAGTGGTAGGTTTTAGACTGAATCACATCAAGAAGGGTCTCGAGTTGTTGCTCCTCAAGGCAAGGCTCAGGGCGGTCGGGGGAATACGTCCACTGACTCGGTATCAGGAAAAGCAGCCTTAACACCAGTAACAACCATTTGAGGAGTGCATCAGACGTCACCGTCGTAAGCCCAGCGATGATTGCGTCGACATACTTTGGCACTTCCTCGTCCAGTGGATAGTTATCTTGACAATCATAATCCCAGTAATCACACACATCCTTACAATAAGAGATCTTTTCCTCAGTCAGGAACTCTTCTAGTTCCAACATTTCCCGGAAATCATCACCGTAATTATGAATGCAAAGATCCATTGTTGACGATAGTTGAATGGTAAGAAGATTGAGTTACAGGGGAGGGGAAACTGAAGTATTTATACGACTCTTCGTTTACCGCACCCACCGCGTATGACATATTTTATATACGACAATAAAATAAACGGCGTATTTTTCGTATACAAGCTCGAAAATTGAGAGATGAACATACGAAGTAATCTAGCAAGAGGTGGTTTTACAATTGGTTCAACTTCAGTGGTACCCATGGGTGTTTTGTTGGATTGGTTCAATTTTCGGTAGGGAAACGAAGACATGAGTCATTACGTCGCTTACGCACACCGGAGATGAATGACGCTAGAACCTGAACGATAAGTGCGTCTCAGCCGTGCCTGGCGCGAGCTCGCACGTTATCCCGCCACCTACCACAAAGGATGAGCGTTAAAAATCTATATCCGAATTCCTTTCTGGATTATCTGTTGAATGATTGAATGGCTCTGATCAACAATTAAGTGTGGGTTTTTGCCCTAACCATTGCGACCAACCATGGACTGCCTGGGAGGGGATCACCTCAATGGTAACCCCAACTATACAGCGTGCAACACTTGTTTCCAGCCCTCACCAAGGCAAGATTTTGAAGCTAATCATGAGCCGTGCACTTGGGCTAGTTGTGGTTAGCACTTCGCCAACCTCTTTGGATCATCTCATTATCCTTTGATCTTTAAATTGACTTTCGATCATTCGACTTTTTTCAGGACGTCTTCGCCGGCATATACCTTTGACATGTTTGATACCCTCCTACCAAAGACATTCGAAACCAGCGAAGCCGTGGGCACCGATCGGCACAGTCCCTATCACGGTAGTTTTCGAGGGAGCCCCTCCAGCACTAGATGCGCCAGCACAAAGCGACAGGATCCTGTCAACGGTTCTGAAACAATTTGAACCTGAAGGATTAATTTGGACATGCTATGGTAAGACTTGAGACCATAATGGAACCCCCTAAACAATGCTCCTTTTCATATCTCGAGTTTTCTAATAATACACCACACTGGTTGGTTGTATCAACTACTCCTGAACGTAACTTGACAATATCATTGCGAAGACAAGGTTTCGGCAACTTGTACCCAGAGATAAATTGGTAAACCTTAGCCCTGTAAGGTGTGGGATACTAGGCACTATGGTATCCATCATCAGGTGCTTCCAACAATGCGATATCAAGTTAGTCAAATTAGAGCTTGAAGAACAAATACCAAATACTGCTATTAGCTAATTCATTATATACCATTTCAAACATTACGTACCAACATCACTATATACAGACAGAAGCCCGTTGGTCGCTTCCTACTTGTACAAGAAGCCCAACCAGCCCTCTTTACGAGCTTGGCGCTCCAGCTCGGGGATGAACGCATCAATGTGGTCCTTGATCTTTTCCACCCCTTGTTCAGCAGTGGCTTCACGGCCAATGACGTCGACAAACTTACCCTCGGGGTCCATCAAGTAGAAGAAGATCAGGTGGTCGACAAGGTAGTCCTGGCCGGGCTTGACGTCGGGCGGAGTGGAGAAGTACACCCGGTACTGCTTGCACGCGTTCTTGACATTTTCGTAGGTACCAGTCAACCCCACGATCAGCGGGTCAAAGTCCTCGAGGTACTCCTTGATGATCTCGGGCGAGTCACGAGCAGGGTCACAGGTGATGAAATACGGGTGCAACTTAATATTGTCCTTTCTCAACGTGGCCAACATCTCGCCCAACTTGTCGAGTTCATCGGGACACACGTCGGGGCAGTGGGTGAACCCGAAGTAGATGATCAGGAACTCCTTGTTGTCGTGGACAAGGTCTTTCTCAGTGAACGGCTGGTTGTTGGTGTCCACCAATTTGAAGGGGCCACCAATGAGAGGCTTACCGTACAGACGTTTCAGTTCGACCTCCTTTTGGATGCGGAGCCGTTCCTTCTCTCTCGAGAACCACCAGGTGAACAAACCACCCCCGACAATGAGCACCATCACCGCTTTCCACAGGGCAAACTCAATCAGGTTATTCGATCTACCTTGCGACTGGTTCAGACCACCAATTGCCACTCTCGAAAGCGGTCTCTTCTTGGGTTTAGCATCAGTTTCAGTGGCGGCATCGGCCTTTGCTCCAGCCTCAGTGGTGGGCTTAGCATCAGGTTTGACGGGGTCAGACAGGCCCGGACCCACTTTCTGGAACGCCCGAACGCTGTGGCTGATCTGGCGCAACGGCATGAGCCGGGCCTGGCGGGTAAAGGGAGCCAAGCGGAACATGGTGGGTTGGTAACGTCAAACGCCGCGCTGCGAAAATGGACTGATGTTTATAATAGAGGAGATGTAAGGAGGCAATACTAAGCAGACTGCAGAGAAACTCTGGGTAAGAGAAGGTGAAAAAGTGATTAGTTTTTATCAGTAGGTGAAACTTTTACGGATTTGGAGACAATCTAATCATTTATATCTGACGTATATGAGGTGATGGTAGTGAAATTAATCACACGAAAGGAAGGTGAAATATCATGGTTACAAATACCTAGACTCTTTATTCGGTTTTCCTTGATACACAATTGTAGAGATCACTTAAATTCCTTTGATTATGAGTTAGTTACCAACCCATTTTAGGTAACCACTAGAGAACACACATCACACCTAATAAATAGTCTTCATCTCCGATGATCTCCGTCCAATTATTTCATCTAAATTGAAATATCATTGATTGGAAATCATCTTCTATAGCATTCTTTTGCCTTCTTTAGAAACCGCATTATCTTGCCACCACCATAGCAGCCACCGGCCATCGCAATCGCACGCCCTCCACAATATGATCGCCGACCTTGTCCAATGGGCCGAGGCCAATGGCGCTCAGCTCAGTCCCGGGATCACAGCCAAGAGTCTAGGCACCGGAAACATTGGTGTGGTCGCTGACGGCAGCCACCCGGACGTCGAGATCTCGGTGCCTTCGAAACTTATGATCCACGCCAATTTGGCTGATTCAGCCGAATACGGCGATTCTTCCAGTCTTTCTCGACTCAAATTATATTTGGCTAAGGAGAGAAACAATCTGAGTAACTTCTACCAGCCGTATTTCGCCGCTTTGCCTGATTTCGATGCCATCAACCTGCCGTTGACGTGGCTGGCAGAACACCAGCTGCTCTTGAAGGGGACTAATCTTGGTGGGTCTATTAAAGACCATTTGACCAAGCTTATTGAAGAATGGTGGCAGGCAGTGGAACGGCTCCCAGCCACGGTGGAAAAGCCCGCTACTCATTTTATGAACCAGAAGTTTTATTACGAGCTGAAGTTCTACGAAGCCGACGATATGTACAAATATTTGCACGAGTACGATGTTGCTAACTGGACGTCATTTCCTGCCTACCTTTGGGCGCTGCTTATCCTTAAACTGAGAGCGTTTCCTGCCTATTTGGCCCGCGAAGACTTGGAGAAGTATGGCCCTGTCAAAGCGAATGACGTGATGTTGGTACCGATCATTGACTTGCTTAACCACTCACCATCAGCTAAAGTTGATTGGGTATTCGACCAGGGTAAGTTTACCTTTAAGACAACTATATCTACGGTGGGTGAAGTGCACAATAACTACGGCATGAAAGGCAACGAAGAATTGCTTTTGGGCTACGGGTTTGTCCTTGAAAATAACCAAGCCGATACCGCTGCAGTGAAGATTAAGATCCCTGAAGTATTGGTGGAAGAACTTAAACTGGAAGGGGTGAAACTTCCTACCATTTCTGACTATACTATGAGTGTTGTCGATACCAGCAAAACCACAGAGGAAACTGACGAGAAAGAAGAAACTGCTAGTCCCAGTGATGGCACTATTTTCTTCCTTTCTCAAGTACTGTTGCCGCCAGCTTTAGTGCTGGTGTTCTCGATCTTAGTCCGCAACCGGTGGGACCAACCCAGTCTGCTCCGGGCTAAGCTTATGGGACTTCTGTCGCTTACTCAAGCGCTTGAGGCGAAGCTGGAGTTGATTAATGTACCAGAGGGGAACTCGGAAGTGGAGACCACAGTGAGAATCTACACTCAGAGCCAGAAACTGATCTTTAAGCTGGCGTTGAAACACATCAAATCCGAGACGAAACAGTTGTTTGCCGACCACAAATCGCAGCTTGTCACGCTGAAAACAGTATACAAGTACGATGTCAAACTCACCAATGCTTTGCTCTTAGCGTTTGGGTTCACGCTGCTTGAAGACGTTTACGCCCACCAGTTCCAGGACCAGATGTGGTTGTTGTGGCTCGTCAGATGTGCCAACCGTGACGCCTACGTTGACCATGAATCCGATGAAGGCGATGAAGATAACTGGCTTCCTAAATGGGTGAAGACGTGCTTTGACCGAGTGGCTAAAGAGTGTGAAGTTTCCCCTCAGGAAATCATTGCTTATAAGGACATTTACCAACAATTGGTGCCTCCCTTGGCGCAAGCGGTTCCCGAAGTGTTTGGTAAAGGTGATTGGGGTGTCAAAAACTTTATTCTTGCCGCAAAGCTTTTGGACTTGGTCAGTTTTGTTCGGGGTAAGGATCAAGAGTGTATCGTGGTCGAACCTGAGGCGATGGCCAAGGCGTAAGCCATTTCAGCAAAATACACCGCATCCATGCTTGTATATATATTTAGCGATGAATTGAACGTTATGAACGACAATAACTTAAAAAAGTAACCTGATAGGAATTGAAGTCATTTAGGAACCAGCTGAACGTGAATGAGATCACTATTCCACTCTTTTACTAGTTGGTTAGTTACCTCATAATGGACTCCATCATGGCGTCAAATTTCAGTTTCAGTAAACGAATAGAGGTTATTTGATGTGGTACGATTGAAATGAATCGAACAATTCTTGTCCTTTACTCTATAGGTCAAGAGACTATAGTAGTTATGCTATTGCGGGTAACCCCCATGAGATCAATGCTCGAGGGGTAAAATCAGAGATAAGATAAGCAATCACAAAATCAGCTGCCAATTGTGGCTGCTACGAAATTAGCCTACACTTTTGGAGAATTGTTTCTGTTCATTTGTATCATGAATGTATTTGTTAAAGGAGATGACATTAGTGGCCCCCGGTGGTGGGCAACCCCACCGACACCTTGAAGGTGTCGTAGATCAACCATTGGAACCCGGTCAAGGTCCCGATCATGACGATTCTCATGGGCAACCCGTTCCACAACCCGGCGAAGCCGATCTGGCCGTAGATGCGCTTGAGGGCCTGGCCAGTGGACTCGGTGGCCTTCTTGTCCGACGTGATCTTCGACACCATGACGTCGGCGGGGTGCGACACTACCGCGCAGAAGATACCGGCGATGTAACCACCAGCAAACGAGAACCCGGTCTGCTGGACGGGGGTGTAGTCCGAGGGCTTCTTGCCCACCCACTTGTAGAGCTGGGCCACGGTGGCTTCGAACGTGGTGAACTTGACACAGGTGTAAGGGATTTGACGGCACCACAACGGCACGATCCCCTTGTACAACCCGTTGATCCCTTCGGCAGCGACGATCTTCTTCCACCCGTCAACCACATTAGAAGCGTAGGGAGGAATAGTGGTCTGAGTCTTCACCTTAATCGTTTCAAAGGGACACAACGCGATGTCGGCGAAGAATTCAGCGGTGGCGGAGGCAGCGGCATAAATCACCGAGCGGTACTCGTTGGCGATGTTGGGCCCCACGAGATCGGAGTACTTCTTTTTGAACAACTCGTAACCCCCGTACTTACCCGCCCCCTGGAACGAGTAACCAATGAACGTAGCCCCAGCACCGGTCCAAATCAGATCACCGGGCGTTTTCAAAATGGTCTTAAACGCTTGCAAATTGGAGCGGTACAAGTTGGGGTCGACCTGACGGCGGCACTTGACCAAATCAAGAGGAGTCACCGAGGTGTGGGTGGGGCCACACGCCACCATCCCGCCCAAGGTGCAGGCGCCGTAGTACTCGGGGCTGAACAATTCGATCGTCTTCTTTTCGGGCATTGAGGGTGTGTCGCAATTGATTGAAACAGAGAAGTGGTGAGACGAAATTTGCGACTGGTATATATGAGGGGTTGCTTCCGACCGACCCAGCGGTGTGTGCAGGGCAAGGCGACGCACGGTGCCGATAGTGAGGGATTTCAGGTGTCGGAAGCAGAGGGTCCGAGCGCTCACCGACGGGGCCCCGGCGTCCGAGCGAGCGAGCAACCAAAGGTAGCGGTCTGTAGTGTGACCACCTAGTGGTTAATGATGTCAATGGATCAATTGGGGGCTGGAAAATTTGGTAGATTTTGGGAGTTCTGTTTGTGTCGGGGTGGCAGCCGCCGGAGCCGCGTGGCATCGTCTATGCGTGCGAACCCGGCCGGAGTTATGGGGAGGTACCATGCACTGGCGGGAGTGGCGGGAATGACGGGAGTGGCGGGAACTTCGATAATGTCGGGAGTGCCGGAAGCACTCCCGGCAACTATATAATTCTTTTCTAATTTCTTCTGATCTATCATACTTCCAACCTAACCTATACCCCTATCTATTGCCGTTCGACTTTCCATTCCACTTCAGTAATACTAACTTCAGCGCCTTGTTTTTCATCGTAATCATACCACTCGCCTTCTTCCAAATCGACCTCGCCAAACTTGGTACCCAGCTCGGCGCCCACCGCCTGAAATTTCCCTTCGGGAATAAACTCCACCACTTCCAAACCGCGGGCATCGATCTCAAGCAAACGCGCCCACTGTTCCAGCTCGGCGATGGTGGTGTTGGTGGCGGCGACGTTGGCGCTCAGCTCGCTCTTGCACTCTTTGCACCGGAACACAAACAGCGCCTCGCCGCGCAGGCCGCCGATCTCGTGCTTTTCGTAGGTGTTGATGGTGACGGGCTTGTCGTGGACGTTGCGGCAGCGGGTGCACTCGATGCGGAAGGTGTACTCGAACTTGTCCTTGGTGTCGTTGACGGGCTGGACGTCGGTGACGCCGTCGAGGGCGGCCTTGCCCGAGAGGTAGAAGATGGTCATGGCGGGATAAGAGTGGTGACGATTGCGCTGAGGCGCTGGGAGGGCGCTCTCTGAGTGCGCGGTGCGCGGTGCGCGGTGACACTAGGTGAGAGCGCTCGCTCGGTGTGCGGCGACTAAAAAGGGCAATCCACCCATTAGCCCCTCGTACGCCGCCGTTGGGCGGGCGGGGTCCGCCTCGATGTGTCTATCCAGAGGTAATTACGACCGCAGCGACCTCGAACAGAACTATTTTATACCGAATTTTACGGGGAGAGAGTGACCACCTAAATGCATGGCCGATGATTATGTCCGCGTGAGACAGGCGCCAGATATTATCGTCGCCGAGATGAAATTTGCGCCCTCAGCGCGTGGAGCGTGGGAAATGAAATTGGCGTGCGGCTTAGACGACCAAGTCAATTGGGAAGCAATTGCTATCCGCTCCCCTCCTTTGGTCTCAAATTGGTGGTTAAGGTATTGTGGTCGCGTGGGGCGGCTCCGGTTTTGGTCCACTTCTGTAGCGTCGGCTATGCCCCGCGGAAAGCGGTAGTGAGGGCGCAACGGTGTCTGGCGCCTTTTCGGAGTGGTAGATCCACAAAGTGTGGCGGGTTTTCGCCAGCCAGGCGGGCTTAGAGAGCAAAGGCGGCTAGCGCGACGACGGCGCCGTAGCGGGACGCCTGACCAGTTTCAACAGCTTTTTCGGGGGCTTTTCGGGGCTCTCCCCAGGGCTCTTTAGGGCTATTTCTCCTTAGAGTGACCACCAGGCGCTTCCGGCGCCATTGTCGCTGCCGGCGCCGGCGATTGTGGCGCATGGGGCGTGCCAATGCTCACACCACGGGAGACCTCTATATTTGGAGCCACGAGCGATTATATTCGGGACAAACGCAGCCGGGAGGTGTGAGGCGAATTACGGTGCCATTGTGGTCAATGTGTGCCAAGACCACCACCAAAAAGCACCAGCGGTGGCGTATTCGTCGTTGCTTTCTTTTCTCCAGGAAGAGGCCTGTCCGTAGTTGGTAATGGAGCAGGTGACGAAGCAGGTAATGGAACAGGTCCTGGAACAGCCTAAGCAGGTGCTGGGGCAGGTGCTGGGGCAGGCGACGTCCCACACACCCATGCCGCAGCCAGGCCTCTCTCCTCTCTGTATGTTTGACTAAAGCCTACTTGGTCTCAGGGGGGGCGGGCCCAAAAAGCCTGGTGGCGGGGATACATGGCTGAGGTAGCCGCGGTGTCGTTGCCCGTGACAGGCGTACCACACGACACTGTCAGGCCACCTAAAACCGTGGTGATGGGCGCCTGTCATCTGTAGTGGTGGACGCTAATTTATGCGCGGGGTTTTATTCCTGGTGCATTGTCCCACTAAATCAGAAACGAGCGTGATGTCACCGTGCAGGGCGAAATTTTCCAGGGGCATGAGCTTTTTGTGCCCGCTGGCGAGTCGTGGGCCCAAATTGTTGCCAGTAGCGACGGGCGAGAAGCGCCAGGGGCGCTGTCCTGGCGACGGGCGCTCGGCGGCGATGGGCTCATACGTCGCCGCGGCGACGAAAAGCTTATGTGCGGCGGCGGCGCCGGGCGCCTCCTTCGGCGCCGAGCGCTCGGGGGTTAGCACTGTTATGATTTTAAGGTGGTGGGTGTGATATTGGTCTGGCTTATTCCTGATTGCCGCTTACTACGGGTGGCACATATCTGACGTAAGCCAAGCGCGATCGGCGCCGATTTCTGTGCGCCGGGTCCGGTAGCGAGGGCCACAAACGCGCCCCAGTGGAAGCGACAACTGCCACCAGCGCCCACACCCCCAGGTGGCGAATTTCACCCCCGACACCGGCGCCCCGTGTCGCCGGCGGTCGGCGGAGGTCGGATCCCGCTAGAGACATTCGTAGGATATTGGCAAATGCCCCGGCGCTGGCGGGCGCCGGGCCAGCGCCTAAAGGCGACGGCGAAACCCTCCCCGCCTTCTCTGGCGAAAGTAGCAGCAGATGCAAGCGCTCCTGCTGCCACGGGCGTTAGCTGGGGACCAGGCACCCCTCGACGCCGCCTCCCAGCGCCGCCCTTCTCCGGTAGATGTCTGACCCGCCCCGAGGAGGCGCCAACGGCAGGCGCTGAGCAGGCGCTGGCGCTGGGCATAGGCGACACCACGTTCCCCTCCGTACGCCAAAAACACTACGACTGGCGCTGTTGACGACGAGTGTGCGCAAAGAGCGACCGCCTTTTGAAGTGTCTAGACACCAGCAGCGGGCGCTGCCTTAGCGCCTTCAGCAGCGCTGAGAGCGCAAACAGCGCTGGGCGCCCATCGCCCCCCTCTCAAAATGAGAATGGACTACCAAACTAAACCTGGGGAGAGAACAGCCCCTCACAGGTGCCCATTTAGACCCCAAAAACTCTCGGTTTCTGTGGTCTAAGAGCGCTACTAGATTGTGGTATCTGTTTCAGCCCTGTGGATGTCCACGGCGGGCTCTCTATCTCTCTGTCTATCTCTTGAGAGGTCACTCGCTCGTCCACAAAAAGCGGCGCCCCCCTCTCCCACGAGGACAACAGCGGCGCTGGCGGGATTCCAACCAAAAGCGAGGGCGCCGCCGTCGCCGCCGTCGCCGCCGTCGCCTGGCAAGGGTACCGTTGGTCCCATCCTAGGGGCGAATTGGATAATATGGTCGGTGTCCCGATCCTGATTACCCGTTTTCTCAATTAACCTCTAATAACCTCTAACCACCTGCTTTCCTAATTCTGTTAATTTTATTTTTTCAACTGTTTTTGCAGTGCAGCACAAAGTCTAGACATTTCCTTTCTGTCACACCCACATGGGATTTTTCTTCCCTAACGGAAAAGTAGATGCCACCTCCGGAAAGCAGAACGTTCTGGACTGAGAGGCCCCCGGCTAATCGGGAGCACCAATCACAGCTAGCAAGGGATCTGACGCTCCGGTGGGCCGACGACGGACGAAAGCGCTCCCGTTACTTAATTATTAGGGTTCTAAATTAGGTATATTTGGTGTCTACGCCGCCCTGGTCCAATTGGAAGGGCTGGCGAGTGTCGTATATATTTGGGGGAGTTCTCGTGGTCTTGGGGGTGGTGGGGGAGAATTTTTGGTTGTTGAGGGTGTTCCTGAAACCAAGGGCGTCCAGATTGAGAAAGGGTAGCATGCAACCATCAAACACCGAGCCTGTCCTGATTACTGAGGATTATAATGCGCTGAGCGCATGCGAGCCCGGAATTTACATGTACAAACGCACCCGAATATTTTCTCTGGCAGTATGCTCAACTTTTAGGTGTGCATAAGGGACACCTCACGTTCTGGAAATTATTAGAAGTGGTGTACATAAGGCGTATGTCCTGACTCAATGCAATCTAATAACAAGTATTTTTTCCCGCTCGAATGATAACCCGTATTTTCTATCCAATCCACTACTCCACTGGTTTTGTGGCTCGCCCGACGTCGAGTGTCGTCGACAGCCAGTCCCCGCGGTAATTGGCATTTCCCTCTCGCCCTCTAGTCCCAATTAAACGGCACCGCCGGCACCGCTGGCCCGCCAATCGATAGCCTCCTTCTCACCCCTTGCCCTCGCCATTGCTCTCCGACTCGCCATCTTCGTATATGAGCCAGGCCCCCCGAAATCTTGGCCCCCGATAAGAGCTCATGCTCGAGGCACGCTCACGAGCCTGAGATAGGAAGATAAAAGTCTTGGCTCGTCAGCCGCCCTCGTAAACCCTGGCTGGCACACACGTCGGCTGTACCTCGGGTGGTTTTAGGCGCCCTTTGATGGTAAACGGTGATGTATTATCTCGCGACCACCACCGACCCGCCCCTGGCTACCGTCGCTACCCCAGGGATCGTCCCGTGGCTTACGGGTGATCGCTGTCATGGCGGTGACGACACCTTCAAGCCTCGCTAGATCCGACATTCCTAGATCGAGATCTGCCACTTAGCAGGGTATCTACGCAAATGCGACCGACGCTTCGCTACGGCTGACGGCAAGCGACATTTCCCCACCGCCAGCACCCGCAAGAGCGACATCGCTGTCAACATGACCCCAGCGGCCCCGCGAGACATGCCACTAACTCAAACCCGCGGAAAAGGAACTTTGCAAAGCCGCGAATGAGAGGCTGCGATGACCCACCCGCGGCGTGCCGGTGTCTGCGACAGTCGGGTGGTTTCGTTCGTGGGTGTCGCTCTCGACCTGGCAAACTGCAGACACCGCCACCTGTCGACATCGGGGGAATAGGTTGCCCCGGATATTGGGGCCTGCGTTGACACCTGGTTAGTAAAATGTCTCGCGATGGCAGTGACACCGATTGTGTCATCGTTGACACATTTCCGAATGGTGACAGCCGTTGACACCATGGGTGTTCGGTGCGTTGGATCTCAGAGGTGTTGGTTGTTCTTTTGCTTCGGCCGTTTGTGTCGCCGCGTGGGGGGCCGGTTGCCCCCACTGCACGGACGGTTACATTATTAAAAGTACGTCAAACCACAATAGCATAACATAGCATAACACCGCTCACCACCGGGAGGAGTTCCGCCGTCCCCTGCCGCCAGCCGCGGTTCCCCCTGCTATGTCCGGGCTGCCCACGCGACGTATCAGTACTCGCTAGCGCCGACGAGGCACGGCGTGTACAGTGCGTCAACCACGTCAACCACGTCAAAAAAGTCACCCACGTGAGTCTACTACAACCGAGGAAAAATAAAATTAACCCTAGTAGGTGACGTAAACCGGTCCTGTCAACGGCCACCATAGCAACTTTTTGAGCACAGACTTCGTATACACGTAAATTTACAGACGCTGCAAGTGGGACAAACTGCCCCTGGTCCTTAGTAATGCTGTCATCGGGTGGATCGCGATGGCCTCTCAGGCCCACAGACGCAGCCCCGCCAAATCGCAGCCCTGTGCTTCCCATCGCCCGACGCGATGAGGTCAACTTGCTGCCATTCGGGTTTGTCGGTGTCGTAAAAGTAAAGAAACATCAACGACAACGACCTACCATGAAGGTGGCATTTACTAGCGGGACTCCGATGTCGTTGCGTATCCGTCTATATCCGCGGGTGTAGCGGGTGGCGGCTATCGGAGGGAGTACATACGTCGAACTAAACCCCGATGGTCTTCGGCGGACACGCACCGAAGAGCCTTGAGGCGACCGAAGCCTGCAGTGGCAGCGAGTTGGCGCCGTCGGCTACGTGAATGTATGTATTGTGTTGCCAGGCAACGTCTATAACCCAATAAATAACCCCGATGTTCGTGTCCCTAACCACGCCTGCTTTAGGCGGGTTTGAGGTGGCCGCTGATTTCCAAGAGATACGTCTTAAAGTACTCGAACGACACGAGCGTCACCGCCAGCGCCGGCACCGTCCGGATTAAGTTGATGGTGTAGCCGGCGTAGAAGCCGCGGAGGCCGTCGGTGCGGGCGATCTGCTTGATGGTGTCGAGCATGCCCACTTTCTTCCCCAGCGGCTGCATTTGCATCCGCGTTCGTAAGATTTCGTGGGGGTAGGTCACCGTCAGCGCCAACATCTTCAGCACCAGCAGCGCGAGGATGAGCCGGGGGAGGTAGCTCAGGTCGTGCACATTACTGTTGCACAAGAGCATCTGCTTCAACTTCTCGTACACGGGGAAGTGGATACCAACGTGGACAAGACCAAAGAGCAGCGGCACTAAACCCAGGTAGAACACTTTGATCCCTTCTTGTTTATACATCTTGATAAAGGCATCGAGGGTGCCGTGATAGTAGGTGCGCTTGCCCCCAACTACCAGCAGCCCTTTACCCGTCTGGAGCATAAGCCGGGTTTTCACCACCCAAATAGGGTTGACGGCGATCAGCAGCGCCATCCCTGCCGTCACCGCCGAAAGTACATGTGATACCAGTGGGGCGGTGATGCCGAGGTGGTTCTGGAGCCACTTGGGATACTTAAGCTTGGCTCGCTCATACACGGTGAAGTAGATGGTCCACGTTGGTAAATAGCCGATGGTGATGGGCACAAGCCCGCGGTAAAAGCCACGAATGCCCTCGGTATGGTATATATGTTTGAAGATTTTGAAAAACTGGTTGGTGGAGTCGCCGGTGGCCTGGGCCCGAGTCTTCACCACGTCGAAAGGGCACACCACCACTCCCAGCAAGAAACCCAGCGCCGCGCCGGAAAGAGTGACAAGCTGCGACGGCAGGCACTTGCTCAACACCGCCGGCGGGCTCCATTTGCCGAGCACTTCGAGCTTGTGGGAAGGGTCGATCTCGAACGTCGGCCGCTCCAGCTTCTGCACGTGGAGCTCCTCGCCGTGGACAACGTCGGTGAAGTCCGGCGCCAGGTCGTCGTCGTGGGCAGACGACGGATGCAGCATGTTGGCGTGGACGTCGGGCTCACAAGTGGACGCTGGTGATACTTATCCACTCCCCTCGGTGTTTGGCGAACGAAAACGTGAGGGGAGTGACAGGGTGCGCGGTGATAGCTTATGGCAGAGGTGAGGGGGTAGGGCGAGCCTCACAGTGTGAGAACGAAAAGATGCCAGCTACCGGAGAAGCAGGCGCAGCTAGTGACTATATAGTATTCTTACCGAAGGGGGGTTTCATCTGTGGTCGCAAAAGCGGTTTCGTTTTGTTTGTTTCAGTCTCATCGCCCTGACAGCCGCGCTGAGCACTGGCTGTGTCGTGTGCTCGGGTGCCGCTACCCTATGCTGGATAGAGCATTGCCGAGGAACCGGCGCGCGCACCTGAATCGGGTATGGCTAAGAGAGCTAGCGTTGCTACACTGGGTGCTGTTCAGGCCATCCCCACCACGCCCTTGATCCCAGAATGATGATATTTGATGAGGTTGTTTTCTATTGGTGACTCCACGCCATCGCATTTTTTTACGGAGTTAATAGCCTTGGTCTGAAAGTGTGAGAAAACCCCTCACCGCGCTGTTTTACCCGGTCGGAAACGATCTAGCAAAACACGGCAATGAAACAAAACAATAAATGGCGCTTTACACCGATTACTTTAATCAAAGTCGGGTATTCTTCACAACAACTTCTTCTTCATTCTTCACTCAAATTCCGCCAAAATTGGGTTGACAAAGCTATCTATATATTTGTGAAGCATTTCCATGTTTGATTCTTCAAAGCCGTTTGCATTGATCTCTTCTGATTTACGAAGAGAGAGTGTCCTCCTTTGCTATTGTATTGGCTTAATTACACCTATCGGTTCTCCCAAGAAAAACTCCACTTGACAACCGATAGGTTTGTGATCGGCCGCCACAAGGGAAACAATGAATTTCCCAAAGCACAAATATGCTGCCAATGATCCTATAAGGGAAAGAGCTACGTTCACCCGAGAGGATGATTGCAAGCCACAAAAACCGTGATTCTCATAACGTTTACTAATCTCTATTACACTTATTTCTCTAGCGACACGTCCTCGTCCAGATGGTGGTCGAGCGACGGGTCGGAAATGGGCTCGTTGAAGTGAGCCGGAGTCTCCTTCTCCTTCCGCTTGACGAAAGGAAGTCTGTTGAGGATGCTCGGCCGCTCGAGCTTGTGCTTCTCATCCTCAATGCTGTCATCATCTTCGTACCCACCTTTGCTGAGAAGGTAACGGTCCTTGATCACAAGGGCAGCGATGAACATCGGCGCCATCAAGCACACACCGACGACACAGAGCACCCACTGGACGTGGTCGTAGGCGTCGACCATCCTTTGCCGCATCGGGTCGCCCCACGGGTGAGTCTTGATGTAGTTGAACGGCAGCTGGTACGCCTGCAATGCTTCCTTAGGGTCGCCCATGTGCTTAATAAGCTCACGGTCCATCACCTGGGTCCACACTGCCCCCGAGATCGACGACCCGACCCCGAGACCGAAATAGTACATCAGGAGGTAGAACGCCGTCACCGCCGCCATGTCTTCCTTCTTTACGTACAGCTGCATCGCAGTAAGCGTCGAGTACTGGTAGAGACCAACCCCCAACCCCCACAACACCACGGCGGCAATGTACCCTCCGTAGGCCGAGAGACCAGTACGGAAGTGGACAAGCATCCCCACGGCAACAAAACAGATCAGCACCCCGACGATAATCAAGGGCTTGGTGTGGCGGAACTTGGCGACAAAGAGCCCCACGATCGTACCGGTGATGGTGGATACGAACCCCCCGAGAGAAGTGATTCTCGTTGCCAGGGCAATCGATTGGTTGACACCGACAATAAGCAACGTGTACATATAGTCGGCAGGCATCCACCACACCACCATTTGCAACGTGGAAATGGTCATCCCGGCCCAGATACCCTTGACCTTTAACGCTCTCACCGGCACGAGAGGGTATTTGGCGAACTTGACTTCGTACAAGATCACGGGAGGAATCAAGGCAAACCCGATGATCAACGGACAAAGGATCTTGGCCTTACCCCACTGCAGCTTGGTGCCACCAGCAAGGGTGAACGACACAAGAATGAGACCGAACATCGCCATCACTAAGATCAGGCCGATGACATCGAGACGAACGAAGATATCCTTGAGGTACTGCCAGGCGATCTGCCGTCTGTTCTTGCCGGCGTTGACTTGAGCCTTGGCCTCGTCGTATTGAGCTTGCAATTCCTTCCACTCGTCGGTTCTGCGAGCCAACCATTCCATGTGGAGCAAACACAACCCTAATGGCACACAGGCGCAGGGGAGAATAAACGCCCACATGGCGATCCCCCACCGCCAGTTGTTGTCGACCGACAGGGTGATCGACCCTGAGGCCCAGGTGTTGATGATGGTAGCCATATCAGGGATAAGCGCACACACCATCCGCCACTGAAGCGTCGAATTGTCCAATAAGATGGGCGGTGTTCATCATCCCACTCAACCCGACTTGGTACACCGCCGACCCACCACAGAAGTAGGCGATGTTGGTGGCTTGCGAGGTGATAATGTTGCCCACTAAGGTCAAGATCACCAGAAACACCACAAGTTGGAACCGCCCGTAAGTATCGGCTAACCGAGCGTATACCGGGTGAACAGCAGCAGAAATGACTGATCGAATGACATTGATCGTTGATGAAAGTGAGTGGTTATGGAGGGCCAGCGCCGCCGTGATCTGAAACACATTGCGAAGAGCACCTTCTAACCCGTAGGCGTACCCATAAATGAACACCGAGAACAACAAACAGATCCGCGGGAACCAGTGCTGGTAAGCCTTACTGATAAGGTCGCGCTTCTTGATGTTGACCGAGATTGGGTCGAGCCCCGGCGGATACTGATCCATTGTCTGATTTATCAGATTAGCCGGCGACACATGCCCTAATTATATTGCCGGCAGCTGAGGTACATAAACTTTTTCACACCACAAAAAAGGCAGGCGCCGTGCCTGTGCATTTCTGCTGCCCAGACTGTCAGTGGTCTGAGCCTCTATCATTTCCATCACCGACTCGGACAAGGTTTCAAACCGGGCAAGATCGATCAGATAACTGAACGTGGTTGGTTGTACTCGATTGATCAGATAACATGCCGAAGGGTTTGTTGCTCTTAGTCAATACGACAATGCATGGAGTGGCATCTGATTGTTTTCGCTAAAGCACTTTAAAGTTACGAAATCGACAATGGTCAACGGGACCTCTATTAGCTAGCTAAACTGCTCAACCTATACTCGCTGAACCCACCTTGTGAAATAATTGATATTGTTGGCTTCAGTTTGTACCCGTTCATCCCGATCGTTGCTTTTCTGTGGTTGTGTGGTGCATGTTAATCCCTCATAATCCCGCTTAGGCCCGATTAAACCCGAAAGTGATTTTCTTGGAACAATTGAGCGAATTTCCACATGCGCCCGGGGTACATTTGCAATCTGTGAGTGATTTTACCGGGATTTGAGCTCAGTGGGCACCTCCAATGGGTCTGAGACGCTAAACAGAATAAACAGGCGGAAACTCTCGCTATAAATCCGGCTTTTACAACATCCCCGCCATCTCCGCTGTCATCCCATCGTCAATCTCCGTGCCAGCACGGCGCCGCCGAATTGAAGCGGACGCGCAGAAAAAGTGCTTGCGGCATGCACGGTAGTGAGGCCCAGGCTCGCGATGGAATTGATATCCCTCTGACATTTTCTGAGATGTCGGAGGGATCACCACAAGACACTATACTGTATTAGCCCGTAGACGGCAGTGATGGCTGTCTGCTTTGAACTAGTCGATCCTACGGGTGTGTCTATGCTTAACGTGCAATTTCTGACTTCATCTGAGCTAAGGTAATCAATTATTGCCACAAGGAGGTCCTCGGGGATCGCTAATAATTTTGTGTGAAAAAGCGCCAAGAACCCTTTTCGTTGCCTTTGTGACGTTGCGAAACCGCCCTCCCCGGTGCTCCCCTTCGCCCCTGATGCAGTTAGAAACTTATAGGGACGTTGATTGGATATGGTGTTGCGCATGGTGACAGTTTTTAACGTAATCGCCCGTATTCTGTCGATACCTTGGTGGTTATTGTCTGCATACCCCGAGCCAATTGGAGTCAATTAAATGCCAAAATTGACGAGTGCTCTAGCCGTAAGCCACGCGGCATCACCACCAACCGTTTCTCCTCTACAATAATTATCCTACTCACTTCCCTGCACTATCTTGTTTTTGTATTTTATGAGGTAATTTCTACTAAGGCCTCACTTCGACTCCTAGAAATTTCTCTTTTCTCAAAACCCAATTAGGCAACTGGCGCCACACCGTCGCACTCTCCCATACTGTGATGCTGGGGTGGAACACTATCGACCTGGACGCCGGCCTCTTCACCGAGCTCGTGGAGAAGCTTGGAGTGAAAGGTGTCGAGCTCAACGATGTCTATTCGCTTGACGCCGAGTCATTGGCGGCGCTTGCGCCCGTGTACGGGGTGATCTTCTTGTTCAAGTGGCGCCAACACGACCAAGGCCAACTCCCCGCTGGCGGTGTCTACGACACTGACTACCAAAACCACAACATCTTTTTCGCTCAGCAGACGATCCAGGATGCCTGTGCCACCATTGCGGTGCTTAATTGTTTGATGAATCGTCCAGAAATTGATTTGGGTACCGACCTCACCGATTTCAAAATGTTTACCACTGGGTTTGACTCCGAGATGACCGGTGACACTATCAGCAACTCAGAGTTGATCCGCACGGTACACAACTCGTTTTCGGTGCCTAACTCGTTGATTATTGACGAAATGAGCCGCCCTCAAGGCGATGGCGACTTATACCATTTTGTCGCCTACACTCCAATCAATGGCCATATCTACGAGTTGGATGGGCTTCGGCCGTACCCGATAAAGCACCGTGAATGCTCTGGTGTCGATGAGTTTGTCCACTTGATCCCAGAAGTCATCCAACAGCGCATCGCTCAATTTGGTAACGAGCTCCGGTTCCTGATGCTTGCCATCAGCGACAATCGCCTTGAGAAAGCTAAACGCATTGGCGACCACGTTGGCCTCGAACACGAGATCGTCAAGCGCGACCAATGGCGCAAGGAAAACATGCTTCGTCGTCACGAACACACTGGTCTCGTGATTGAGCTTTTAAAGAATATCATTGCCGAGAAGTCCGACGCTGAGTTCGAAGCCTGGCTCGACCAAGGCCGCAAGCCAGCATAAAATTATAAGCTTACACTTTGATGGCTTTTTTTGCCACCGATTACAGTGATGCACTAATTTCGATTGTCTCCGATTTTGAGCAGTCTAAATGCCCAATGCGGCGATGATCGAATTTGTTAGTTTGTTCGTCGCAATTTTTCATGTCCGGGGCTCGCAACTACAACGCTCCCTACCCCGGGTGCGGCCTTTACTAAACACCTGATCCTCTCTCGACACTTAGGCCACGAATACACACACCACCACCACCGACCCCAGTAAGGTTTTGATTCTTTGAAACTTCAACTTCACCCACCCACACAAACAGATGAAACTATTGGCGGTGGCAGTGGCGGTGCTCCTGTCGCTCGTGGCAGCAGAGCCAGCACCCCCTCCAGCGGCGGCTGACGTGGCGGCGGCTCCGGTGGCGCTGGCAGCTAGCGCTGAGGGCCAAGACGTGCCTTTACCCGAATACCTTACCCTGGAAACGTTTGACGCCGCCATCGCGTCGCGTTTGCTGCTTGTGGAGTTCTTCTCTCCCTATTGCCACCACTGCACGGCGTTTGCCCCAACATGGGAGGCGACGTACCGTGAGTTTAAAGACGAAATGGAACGCTTGGGGATTCAGATGAGACAAGTTGACTGTGTGTCTCAGGGTGATCTCTGTGTACAACAGGATGTCAATGGGTATCCACTGATACGTCTTTATGGTCCTGATCCTGAGACTAAACAGGGGAGAAACTTTGGCCAGTTCCCTCGTACCATTGAAAAGACGTCGGAAAACATCAAGACGTTCATGAGAGACCTGTACGCAGAGTTTAACGACGGTGCTCTCACCATTTCCCTGGCACTGAGAAAGCTTAGTAATGAGGAGTTGGCCAATATCATTGCTGGTGAACCTGCTTTCCCTAAAGCCGACGACGATAATACTCCCCCTGATCTGTGGCTCGTGTCGTTCTGGCCGGCTCTGGAAGCGCAATGGGAAGGTAAGGACGGCCACCCTGAATTCGGCCAAAAGTGTATGGACTGTAACGACTACAAAGTGATGTGGGACCGGGTGCTGGGCCAGATCCAGCTGTACTATAAGACGGCCCATGTTATGTGTGACGACCACAAGGAGCTTTGCGACCTGCTTGACCTTAAATTCAGTGGTCGCTACGAAAACCCCGAGATTGTGGTGTTCTTGCCGAAGCAAGTGGGTAAAGTTCGTTGGGACTACAAAGGTCACTTAGGCCTGAAACTGCTTAAAGACTGGGCGATGAGATTATGGGAACTGTCTCGTTACGAAAGGATCACTTACGGTGGTTTACCCGACGTCATGAGACATGAGTTTGAACTTCCTCCCGGGCCAGTGCCGTACCTGCCGCCTTTGAAGAACCAAGTATCGGTGATCTACTACTTTGACGGCGACAAGCAGCTGCCTGAAGATGAAACCATCATGTCCTACGCCCTTGAAGCGGTGATGAAGCTGCCGTTCAACGTGTATTTGTACAAAGCCAAGCACACCAAGCTTGAAGTAGCGATGGTGCAACAGCTGGACGCGCTCCCCAAGTTTATTAATGCCATCCCCGGTCAGGACCGCAAATACAAGTACGACAGAGCGTTGCACGTCGCCAGCACTTTCACGTCGAAGCCGACGTTCCTCATCTTTAAAGACGACTCGTTGATGTTTGATGTATTCCCAGCGTTTGCTCCTGAAGACGTGCGTGACCCAGACAAGGTGGGCCAGTGGATCCAACAGCACCAGTTCCCGCTCCACGATGAGCTTACCAACGATAATCGCCGTACTTATTTCAACCGCAGCGATGACACCAACTCCAAAGTGGTGCTTACTGTCGTTGATCTTAACGACCACGACCACATGTCCAAAGCGTTGTACAACATGCTGGCCGCGGCTCACGAGTACCACCTTAATCGTCAACAATACTGGTTCGGCGAAGTCGAACTGCAACGGGCGAAAAAGCACGATAAAGTGGATAAGCTTATTGACAATGGCGCTGATCACGGAGCTGTTGTCAAGGCAATGATGGAAGAAGTGCCCCACTACTTCGACCGTGACGAAGCCGTTTTCGCTTACGTCGATGTCAACAAGCTCGAAAGCTTAAGCAAAAAGTTCAACTTTGACTTGACTAATTATAAAGTCGGTGACACTTTAGTGGTGCTGCGTAACCAGAAACAAGTGTGGAACACTGACGGTGACGGCAACGCCTTGCTGAGCGACCCGTTGCGGGTGAGAGACGTGTTGCTCTCGTTGCTTGACCCGCTGTTGGTGTCTCCCGAAGTATCAGCAAAGGTGAAAGTGCTGCTGGTGGCCTCTCGTGGTCTGCTGAACTCTCCCTACGTCGCCTTCGCTGCGTTTGGTGTTGTGGCAGTCGCCGTATACGGCTACTTGCGGGTACGTCGGGGCCGTAGACGTCAAACCACGGGGATGGGGATCCTCGGCAACTTCGAAAAGAAGGATTAGAACCAAGTTAAATAATCAATAGAACAAACCTTTAGGAAATTAATTATCCAACGAGTTGGCGCATGAGTGCTTGTTGTTCAATGGCTTTTTTGTAACCAGGAGCCAAAGGTGTACACTGCCAGTTGACCCCTGGTTGTCCCTTAACTTCAGTAAATGACGGTATCACCATTTTATCAGGAATGACTGTGTTTTCACGAATGATACAGCCTTCGTTGACCACCAGATTGACGCCCAACTGGCAGTTAGCCTCAATGAGCACTCGCAGACCAACATAGGCGCTTTTCACCACCAGCGACGGGCCAACCATGGTATACAGACCAATTTTCAACCCCGATTTAGGTGGGTATATTTGGGCTTTACTGTCAATAAACACTGCTTTACCAATATCAATGGTGCGAGTAGTCTTGTTGTCAGTACTGGTTGGTTCGCCATGGAGCACGGCTCCGTGATTGATGGTGGAGCCTGCGGAGATTGCCACAAATTTGAAGCCATGGATGGTCGCCAGTTTCAGGATCCGAGCCCCATTGGCGGTCTCAAGGAACTCCAGCAGCATGGTTGAGGATCACAGTAAATGCGATCACCATGGGAAGTGATTGCTGCTATGATGTTTGAAGACGCGATTGATACAGTGATTAACACTGTAGAATACGATGATAAAAACTAAATGATAATATTAAAAGAGTTTGAAGGAAATATTTGTATAGGGCAATCTGATCGCTGGTGAAGACGATGATCAGCGTGAACAAACCTATTTCAAAATAGTAATTGAATGAATTTTATCGCGTCAACAGAGTAAGATCAACGGTGAATCATCGCTGACAGCTGGACGCAATCTAATTCGGAGGCTTAGGCCTGAGGATGCTTCGACGCGGCCACCACGTTGGGTGGGCTCATTTCGGAGCACCCTGCATCGGAAAAACCCCTCCCTGCACTTCGCGCCGAAGCAAGAGCAGCTACGAACGAATACCACAGAGTTTTAGTAGTAGAGAAAGATAGGTCAACTTCATTTGTAGCGGAAGTATAAATCCGTATCATCCTATTGATTATAGTCCAAATTCTATACCCCCTTTTCTGTATTCATTTACGACAGCCCTGCCCGTTAGCTGCGACACCCCCTCACGCGGTTATAGTACACGTTGTTGTATACACGCTGAGTTCGCGTTATTTACGTGGACACAACCCTGCCTAAAAATTTCATCTTGTTGAACCTCCAACTCCAACCATGACCGTGTTCCGTATCGACTGTGGCTACCGTAATTACGACTGGGGCAAGCTCGGGCTGACGCTGGCCGTGGCGAAGTTCGCCGCCAGCCTGAACCCCAACACCAAGGTCGACGAACTGAAGCCCTACGCCGAATTGTGGATGGGTACTCACCCGCTGGTGCCTTCAGTGGTGGTGGATAACGGCAAACTGCTTCGCGAGGTGATTGAGGCCGACCCGTCGTTGGTCACTGAGCCCGTGATTAAGAAGTTTGGCGGCAACGTCGAGCTCCCGTTCTTGTTCAAAGTGTTGCTGATTAACAAGGCGTTGTCGATCCAGGCTCACCCGGATAAGCTGCTTGGTAAAGTGTTGCACGCTAACGACCCCAAGAACTACCCTGACGACAACCACAAGCCGGAGATGGCGATTGCCCTCACTGACTTCGAAGGGTTCTGTGGGTTTAAGCCGTTGGACCAGTTGGCCACTACTCTTAAAACCATCCCTGAATTTAGAGAGATTATCGGTGACGACATCGCTGAACAATTCATCAACGGTATCGACACTACTGCCACCGAAGGGCTGGAAGCTGATAAGAACAACCGTAAGCTTCTCCAGGCGGTGTTTGGTAAATTGATGCACACTGACGAAGCCACCATTCAAACTCAAGCCAAGAAGCTCGTCAACCGGGCGGAAACCAACCCTGACGCTTTGAACGCCATTGACTCTCGTTTGGCTGAACTCATTGTCCGTCTCAATAAGCAATTCCCCGAAGACGTCGGCTTGTTCTGTGGCTGTCTTATGTTGAACCACTGCGAGCTTAAGGCGGGCGAAGCGATGTTCTTAAAAGCTAAGGACCCTCACGCCTACATCCTGGGTGACATCATCGAGTGTATGGCGGCACTGGACAACGTGGTTAGAGCCGGTTTCACTCCCAAGTTCAAGGACGTTGACAACTTGGTCGACATGTTGACCTACTCCTACGACCCCATCGAAAAGCAAAAGATGCCCACCACTCCCTGCGACAAGGCGTCGGGCCAAGCGCTGAAGTGTGTGGTGTTCAACCCTCCCATCGACGAGTTCGCCGTGTTGCAAACGGTGCTTGATAAGCAAGGTGACAAGGAACACTTTGACGCCTTTGACGGGCCCTCGATCATCATCGCCACCAACGGAGCCGGTACCCTTAAGGCCGACGGCCAAGAGTACCCGTTCGCCCAAGGGTACGTGTACTTTATCGGGCCCAACACCGCCTACGACCTTGTGGCTTCCGAAGCTGGCTTCACCACCTACCGCGCTTACGCCTAAGCCGGAAAACACTCCCATCACCACAACCATATATAACCGGCACCCCCGTATATCCAATAATAAGCATACCCAGGACATACTGTAACCGATATTCTTCACTACCACCAGTACTTAACCACTGTCAGAGCCAACATAAACTCGTATTTGGTTATAGTTTGTAGAATTGGACAAATATCGAGTCCAAGTGAGCAACCCTTTGATAAATCCGAACAAGGAAACTATACCCAAGTAACATCATCTGATACGACTTGAGAGAGTTTGATTTTGACTTAAATTAACTTTAGAATGCCAATAAAAGTTCATTATTGAACAGAAACAACTAATAATGTAAATTGTCGTTTGACCCTAATTTTAGTAGCTTCGTAGTGGCGTGGCTGCTCCCCTCCCCCACACTCCCCCGAAATTTTCCACCGGTGCGGCGGCGCCGACACTACCACCACTATGAGTAAACAAGAAGACCAACGCGTCGACGACGCTGCCGACGCCATGGCACAGCTTCTGGTGGCGGACTCGCTGCTGGCGACGCCTCTGGAGACTCGCCAAATTCCTCCTTCCACTGCAACCCCTCTGGACGCCTCCGAAGCGGCGCCGGTGCTGGAAACCGACGCCCGCTCCGTGTTCATCGGCAACCTCGATTTCAATGCCAACCCGCCTCAACTTGAACGGGTATTCTCTGAGGTGGGCGAAGTGGTCCGAATCACCATTCGCCAGGACCGGTTCACGGGCCAGCCCCGCGGCTACGCCTACCTTGAGTTTGCCGATGTCGACCTGGCCACGCGGGCGGTGGCCGAGCTTGACGGCTACGAGTTCTTGGGGCGACTGCTTTCGGTGAAGCCTAAACGTACCAATATTCCTCGTCACCAACGGGGTCGGGGGCGTGGTCGTGGAGGCCGCGGTGGCCGCGGTGGCCGTGGGGGTCGTGGTGGTAGAGGGCGTGGCGGCCGTGGTCGCGGTCGGGGTGGGTTTGGTTTGCGTGATGACGGTGGTGAAGTTCAAACCACTAATGGTGCCACCCCTGCTTATGTGACTATTATCGAGGGTGCTACCTCCGAGCGTGAGCATGGCTCCTTTGATGGCCGCGACGACGGTAATGCCTGATTTTTTTGAGTCAATTGGTGTTTGTGATTTCCCTAGGTTATTTTCTGATTAATGCTGGATTAATACACGTCGCTTTTCTCACGAACTGACCTTTATCTCTTAATTTCATTTCGTAGAATGGGCCCACCCAATATGGTGCGTGCGGCTCGCGATCGTGCGAGTCAGTCTCTGGCAACTCCCCACCAGCCGCACACGTGACTCGCATCCCTCGATGCGATGAGATAGGCTCCCCCCTATAGTGTCAACACTCACCCTCTCTCCAGACACACCCCCACAGCCATGACGTCGGTGAGAAAGAGAAAGATGAACCGCTCGTCGGTGAAGAAGGCCACCCGCCGCACCAAGGACAAGCGCCGAGATATCCCCATCAAGCTGAACCCGCTCATCGCCGAGCGGTGGGACAAGCTGTTGACGTTATCGCAGAACTATAAGCGGTTAGGGCTCCGAGCCCGGTTGGGAGTTAAAAAGGGTGGTGAAGAGAAGGAGTTGGAGACCTGGTACGAGCAAAAGGAACGGTTAGCCGCGGAAGAAGCGGCTAAGATCACTCCTGCCGATATCGAACACACCGACGACCCCGCCAAGATCCCTATTGGCGAAGCCCGAATCATCCGTGATGACGAAGGCAAGGTGATTAAAGTCGTCCACGGGACGATGCAACCGAAGAATGACTCGAGCAACGGCGAGCTGGAGGTAATCCAAGAATTTAAGAAGATGGCTCAGGAGCACGCCGCGAGAAAGCGGGTGAAGCACATGACTCCCAGAGAGATCGAGTTCATCAAGGATCTCGTTGACAAGCACGGCGACAACTATGAGGCGATGAAGTGGGATAAGAAGCTCAACCCGATGCAACAGCTGGCGGGTGAGTTGCGCAAGAAGGTGAACCACTGGCGCCAGTGGGAAGAATACCAGAAGCAGGCCTTGGCTGACCAGCGGGCTGAAGAAGAAGCTGAGGAGGCTGAGATCGAAGCTGAGGTTGAGGAAGAGGATGAGTAGACAGATTTTCATCATATATTATAACGTCATGACCAAGATATTAGTTTTCGGTAGCTTGCGTAGCTTGCGTAGCTTGCGTAGTTTGAGTAGTTTACTCAAGTCTCAGGGGTCCCTGGCGACTAATCACCTCGTCGATGATATGGCTCATTAAGGGGGCAAGCTCGCATTGAGGGTAGCGGTCAACTAGGCGGTTTTGCGGAGATTGGGTCTCAATAAGTTCAGTAAATTTGGGGTCAATGGGAACATTACCCAAGTAAGGAAGACCAGTTTCCTCTGCTAACCGTTCACCACCACCAGAACTGAAAATATTGGTACACTCAGCGCAATGAGGACAAATGAATCCACTCATATTTTCGACAATCCCCAACACATTAAAGTTGACCTTTTGACAGAAATTAAGTTCTTTCTTCACATCGGCAACCGCTACTTGTTGCGGTGTGGTGACGATGATAGCACCGTCAGGGTTGGCATAACGAAGGATTTCGGCGATGGTAATGTGTTCGTCACTCGTCCCTGGAGGAGTATCTATAAGTAAATAATCAAGATCACCCCATACGGTATCGTCGAAGAACTGGCGGATCATCGCCGTCTTTTTCGGTCCTTTCCATACCACTGAGTTACCACGGTCCCCTAAGAGGAAACCAAGACTCATAAGCACAAGTTTACCCCGTTTAGTGCCATTCACTGTATCATTACCCGGATGGACGGTAACGGGGACCCACCCTTGAGTCAGTTGAAGCACTTGCTTGTCTTCAACGCCAAACATTCTGGGAGCCAGGGGACCAGTGAGATCGATGTCTAATACACCAACATTGTACCCTTTATTGACCAAAGTTAACGCGGCTTGAGTGGTAACGGATGATTTTCCGACACCACCTTTCCCGGAAAGCACAAGGATGACGTGTTTAACGCTTGCTAGTGACTTTGGTGGTTGATCCATGGATGTAGAAGGGCGATGCGATAAGGGAAGGTATGTGTACTGATTAGTAATCAGATGATAATGTGGGGGAAACAAGGGAAAGACTGGGTATTAACAATCAATGGGAATACCTTTGGATAGCGTGGAGTATAGACAACGGTCTTGAGATGGTGAGTGAGCGGCAAATTCTGTGGGGGGGCGTCTCGCTTAGTGATCAAAGGTGATGACGATCATGACTTCAAATCAACGATATTAATGAAAGATTGAAAATGGTGATGAAATCAAAGTATTAAAGACTGTAAATGAAAAATTGTCTTGACCAATTTTCATTCAGTTGCTCCATTATAGACAAAACGGCGAGAGTCTTTCAATAGTTGATTTGATGATATTACGCCAACATATTGAGCGACAAAAATCTCATTCCTACGGCAATTAATCTTCAGATGGTATTAGTGTATCGTAATATTGTTTTGTTTCAGTGTATGTTTAAGAACGTGTCTCATATAGTCGAGCGTAAACAATCGTGCAAATGCATCAGCTGACCTTTCTACACAACAACAAACCTTAACGTCTACCCACTACAACTACAAATCAACAACACCATCACCTTCAATTACCAGTACAATCGCTCGTTCTCGCTAGATCACTGATTATCGATTCTCCCTCCCCTCACCCAAATGCCTACCTTCACATGCCCACCAACATCTGGATCCCAAAATTATTTCTCCGTTTCTTTTAAGGACAAGAAAATGCCCCAAATCACTCGCAAACCCCATTATTCAGCCGTCGTCGTCTCCCCTCGTCTCGTCTCGTCGTCTCCCCGCGCTCTCATCGCGACTCGCACTCCGTTGACCATCACCACCCACCCATCCGCAAACATAGCATTTGCCGACCCTCTCGCCATGAGTCAGCGGCGGAAACGGTCGATACTGCCCCGTCTGAGCGTGGATGACCCTCATAGCGCGTTGCTGCTGGGAGAAGTGCCCCGCAAGCGCCGTCTGGGCGTGCTCTCGCTGGTGTTTACCTGGTTAAGGCGAGCCACCAACCCGTCGGCTTCCAAGAACGATCTGCCGCTTAACCAAGCGACCGACAATTCCATTGCGCTGTCAGTGACCCAGGAACCGCTTGACGACGTTGCTATCCTGGTGAAAAAGCTGCGGCTCTCCATCGTGCCCCCAACCCTGGCCGATGAAATACCAAGACTGCTGGTGCTGATGAAGCGGGACATGTACACCACTTACTACAATTTGAAGACCCGCAGCGAAGACGAACATAACGATTTGGAACGGAGGCTTTCCACTGCCTACGGAAGCTTGCTTAAGCGACCACCTCCCGTGCTCGGCTCTGCCAGTGTTATGGCTGAGGTTCAAGGGGACGTTGAAACCGATGACGGGCTGCCGATACCTGATCTTTCTCAATTAACAGGTACTCTGGCCCACCTGAGACAGCCACTGGTGATTATTCACTCCCTGGCGATGCCAGTTGAGGAACTGGACCAAGCGTCGGTGGTGTCGTTAGATGACGACTACGGGCTGATGGTGTATGCTGACGACGAAGGGAACTTAGTGAGACCTCCATTCATTAACGTCGACCCCAGAGAACGCTACCAAATTCTCCAGATGAAGCGTCAAATCGATACCGTTCATGAGTACCAGGGGATGATGAGATACATGCAAAACCCCAACGAGACGAAGCTGAAACTCACTAAAAATAATAAGGTGGAAACGGCGACGCAAACGCACGACGTCGACAACTTATACCGCTCCCTCCATTTCGCTCGTCGCCGCCAGCAGAATACCGCTAATGGTACTTTTAAGGGTGATTCTAGCTCTATCAATGTGGTTAAACCGACTCTGGACTCCACCACTACCGGCACTCGTCGCCAGCGACGCAAACCGTTAGGTTGTTACGGCATCAAGTACGACCCGGAGAAGAAACCGCTGGCCACTAAGGGACCCAATCCGTTGGACGGCTACTTGGGCCGCGTATCTAAGCCGAAGTTTACCGATAAAAAGACTGGCAAATCGCTCCTTTCGGGACCGCAAAGAGACCCGAAATTGCTCAGTAAGCGAGAAGTACCCACATTGGATGCTGACTACTTGGAAAAGCTGAAACAAGCGGAAGCTGCTAATGCTGGAGATGAGAAACTGGAGGCCAAGCCAGCCACTACTACCAAACCGGTGAGTGCCCCGAGCGCGGCATTTAAGTTCGGCAACCCTTCTGCTTCTAAAACTGCCACCAATACCACTACTGACTCTAACACCACTCAGGCTAAGATTGCCTTGCCTTTGCTGAAACCGGAGGAGTCTACTACTACCACTGAAGCTAAGCTGAAGCCGTCGTTCCTGTTTGGTAAACCTCTGGCTCTGGCTGCTGCTGCTACCGCTACTACTGAAGACGACGATGACTCTGGTCGTAAACGCAAGCGCCGCATTGGTGGTGACTCTGAATCGCTGACTACCCCTTCGTCATCTTCTTTGTTTGGCGGATCATCAAAGCCCACTGAAAAGACCACCTCCTTGTTTGGTGCCGCTAAACCGACGGAATCTAAGCCTTCTGAAGCTCCTAAGTTCAACTTTGGTGCACCTAAGACCGATTCCAAACCTGTGGAAGCGCCCAAATTTGATTTCGGTGTCCCTAAAACCGATAGCAAAACTTCGGACAAGCCTAGCTTCAACTTTGGTGGGGCGACCAAGACTGACGATAAAGCCCCGGAAAAGCCTGCTTTCAACTTCGGTGGTCAAACGAAGACTGATGACAAGGCTCCGGCTAAGCCTGCGTTTAACTTTGGTGGAGCCAAGCCAGCGGAAAAGACCGCCGACGAACCTGCCGCAAAAGCTGACGATAAGCCGGCGGGAAGCATAACTTTCACCTTTGGTGGCGCTAAACCGGCTGAAAACTCCGCTACCCCATCGTTCTCGTTTGGTTCGGCTAATAAGCCCGCTACCGACAAGCCTACCCCGTCCTTCTCGTTTGGTAAACCAGCTGAAACTTCGGCACCGCTGACGCTGTTGTTTGGAGCACCCAAACCTGCCGAAGCTGACAAGCCTGCCGAAGCTGACAAGCCTGCCGCTGCAGACAAGCCTGCTGACAAGCCCTCGTCCATCTTCGGCGGGGCGAAGCCGAATGATGCGTCAGCCGCTAAGCCCTCGTTCACATTTGGAGCGAAGCCAGCAACCTCAGATAAGCCCCTGTTTTCGTTTGGGGCGAAGCCTGCTGAATCCACTGCTGCCTCTACCGACAAGCCGTCGTTTAGTTTTGGCAGCAAACCAGCAACGCTGACCGATACCGCGGCGCTGACGGCGACCAAGCCCACAACCACGGGCCTCTTTGGAACCCCTCCTGCCACTGGCGACACGACCACGTCGGCTAACTCAACGGCTACCACTACTGGTGGAGCTAATGGCAAGCCAGCGTTTTCGTTTGGTGCCTCATCGACGGAAAAGCCCGCGGAAACTACTACCAAACCGTTTACCTTCGGCACGGCGTCTCCAGCACCTCTGGGTACTCTGCTGCTGTTATTCGGCAGTAAACCTGACGCTACCTCCACCTCACTGGGGTTCCAATTTGGCAAAGCCACCACTGCTCCTGCTGCTGGCACTACGCCTACTCCCGATAATAGGCCCAGCCAGCCGTTCACTTTCGGCAAAGCCGAGACGCCGGCGATTGCTCCGGCATCGTCAACCTCAGGCATTCCCGCGATTCCGTCGGTGCCGCTGTTCAACTTTGGCGCTGTCCAGCCGCCGACGTTCGGCGGTAACTCGGCTCCTGCCCTTGGTGGCTCCACCACGTCCACTCCCTTTGCCAATAACAACGCTGCTACGCCTGCCTTTGGTCAAGCTAATCAAGCGAACCAACCGCTGGCACCTGTGTTTGGCTCTACCTCAGCGTTTGGTAGCAACGCGCTGACGCCTCAACCTCAGCCTCAATCTGGAGGTTTTGGCTTCCAACTGAGAGAACTGACCCCCGTGGCTAACCCGAACTTTAAGTTCGCTAAAGGTGTCAATTTTGGTACCACTCCTGGGGGTCTTGGTGGGGCCGCGAACCCTGGTGGTTTTGGCAATAACGCACTGGTGCCGCAATTTGGTGCCCAGACCACTCCTGGGTTTGGTCCCCAAGGTTCCAACGGCTTTGGTGGCTTTGGTGTGGGTACAAACACCGGATTTGGTGCCAATAACGCCGGTGGTTTTGGTGGTATTACCAACACGACTCCCCAGTTCAACTTTGGCGGCAACAATAACCCCAACCCGGTGTTTTCCAATCTGCTGAGTCGCCAGCCGAGTCCTGGGTTTGGTGGAACCCCGCAACCAATGGGCGGTGACGCTTTTGGCGGTGGCCAAGCTACCGTCATGGGGGGAACCGATTTCAACGCTGGTCCTCCTGGCGAAAGGAAATTTGCCAAGATGCGGGCCCGCCGTCGCGGCGGGGGCGGACACTGAGATGTAATTAGCATAGTAATGAGAGATATCGATTATGACGAATTGTAATGTTAATAAGAGTAAAATAAACCAATGGGAGATACCAATGAGTTTATTGTGGATTGGTCTATGATAACATCACGTGGTAGGTTTCATGTTGTGGAGCATCAATTATGGAAACACTACAATAACTACATTTCGAAAGTTTGTCTGTTTGGTCATCATATTTTAACATCACTTACTTAATTAAAAAACGCACGAAGGGACGGTTTCATACTTTGGAGGCCCCCGGCCCCGCTTGACCACAAAGGTGATCGATTCCATTTGGACATAATGCACCATAACATTGGAGTTGCAAAAGATGTCCTCCATGAACTGAGTGCTCTCCTTCATAATCTTCGCTTCCAAAGCGACAAGCTGCTTTTCGTATTCGATTAATGCTTTCTCAAGTTGTTGGCGTTGGATCGGGCTTAATGGTGCCGTCATAAAAATGTCTCTGAACCGCTTGACAAGTTTAGTTTCGACTTCTTGCAACTTATTGTCCATCCACTGGCTAGGCTTTGTCGCCTGGTTGGTGGTGGCAGTGGTCTGCTTCGCCTGGAGTTCTTCAGCGACCCGATCGTGTACTATACGACTAGCCACTTGCGCTTGCTCCACCGCTTGCCAGATCTTGAATTTTTGTTCGGCAGTCATGCCGACGACTTGGTCAAAGAGGCCGAAAACCAACCGGAATAAGCCTTGCTCCAATTCGATTCTTTCGGCAAGATTTCTGCGCATACGTTTCTCGGTTTTGGGGATGAATTTCATCACACACTGGCGGTCGTAGTCGGTGGGGAGCGATTGCAAGAAGTGGTGGATGTTGGGAGCATCAAATCGGTTGGGGTGGACGTCGTCGCCATCCTCCACCGGCAATTGCAGAGCGGTGAACGAGTACTTCATGGTAAGCTCTGGCGAAGAATGGAGGGATATTGGGTTATATACTTGTGGAGCAATCGATACTGCGCCTCTAGCGTCATTCCAGTACTATAGCTTCCTGGATCGAGTGGTTAACGTCTAATAAACTTTTCTTTTTTGGTGATATCCCTCGGTACTTGTAGCAGATCAGATAATTGAAAGACGCCTATTCGATTATGGAGATCAACCTAATAAAATAAGCCAATCAAGGATTTGACAGAAATATGGATGGTTCAATCATCTTTTGGCATGTACACAATAGTTGTTGAATATTTACGCATTATCGCATTTCAATCTGTGCACATGGTAACTCGAGTAAGTCGTGATTGATTTCTGATGATTGTATAGATAAGTGATCTACTATGATGATGCACCAACTAGATGCCAAATACCGTCAAAATTCTCCAAATCGAATTTATTACAAATTTATTGCTTTTCTGCTCTCGCAGAGTAAGTTTTGCAACCATGAGGTGATCACGAATTTCCAAACTTTTCGCACTTTTCAAGATACCAAAAAGCTACACAGATTCAATAATCTAATCTATAAATATATTAATACAAAATGGGTATGCAAATAGGTTTCTACGACTCGGCCTTGTCCATGACGCTCCACCCCAACTTCTTCAGCAACCGCTCGTAGCGGGCACGGTCGCTTTCCAGCACCGACGGCTTGATCAGCGCCAACGCCTTGGCGAAGTCGTGTGCCGTTACCTCGATGTCGTCAGTGTCTTCCTCCTCGGGTTTAACGAACCCCAGCAGTTCCAAATCCCGAAGCAGCCCTTGAGAGAAGAACTTAGACTTCAACGCACTGACACCGGCTTCACGCACCAACGCCGAAAGATCGGCACCCGAGAACCGGTCTGATTGAGCTGCCACATCGTCAAGACGGACGTCAGCGGCCAAGGGAGTTTTGTTAGCTCTGACGATAGTCTCAATGATTTGTAAGCGCTCTTGCTGGTTAGGTAAATCGATGAATAACGTCTTATCTAACCGGCCGGGACGCAACATCGCCGGGTCAATCATATCGGGTCTGTTAGTAGCACCGATACAGTAGACGCCACCACGGTCATTCAAACCGTCAAGTTCAGTAAGTAAAGTGTTCACCACACGTGCCGACAGTTCCGAAAGCGTCAGGTCTCTTCTGGGCACCAACGCGTCCAATTCATCCATAAAGATGATACAGGGCACCGAAGCTCTCGCCCGAGCAAACACTTGACGCACTGCTCTTTCCGATTCACCCACGTACTTATTCAAAAGCTCGGGACCTTTGATACTGATGAAATTAGCTCGCAGTTCATTGGCGACAGCTTTAGCTAAAAGCGTCTTACCACACCCAGGAGGACCCCACATCAATACACCACCGGGAGCCAGGATCCCCACTTTGCGGTAGATCTCTGGTTTCAAGATCGGCTGGACAATCAGCATATGGAGTTCTTCTCTCACTGGTTGTAATGCCCCCACTTGAGCCCACGTGACTCCGGGCACGGTAGCGAAACCTTCACGCTTAGCCGTGGGTTGGACGTGAGGCAATGCCTTTTCAAAGTCAGCGTAGGTGATATCTAAAAGCGATAATTCGTCATCAGAAAGGGGATCCGGGTGCAGAGATAAGAACCGTTGAATAATTGATCTTTGCGGTTGGTCAATGTCCATAGCGCCTTCTTCATCGGAAGAGGCGATGGTTTCCACAATTCTCTTAACGGCCCAGATGCCGGCTTCCCGGACTAATGCTTGTAAATCTGCTCCGACGTACCCTGGGGTAAGTTTAGCGAGGTGACGGTAGTTAAACTGGTCGCGGTCGGCGAGGTTAAGCGATGACGTCATCGCTCTGAGGATGGCTTCGCGCTGATTTTCGTTAGGCACATTTAAGCACACTTCGCGGTCGAAGCGCCCCGCGCGCCGGAGCGCCAGATCAAGCGAGTCCGGGCGGTTGGTGGCGCCAATCACCACCACGGGTTTGCCGTCTAAATTCTCCATGGTGAGTTCATCCATAAGCGTAAGAAGCTGGGCGACAATCCGGCGCTCCATTTCCCGCTGGGCGCCGCCGTCGCGCTTAGGTGTAATCGAATCAATCTCATCCATAAAGATGAGCGCCGGCGCCACCGCCTTCGCCTCGTCAAATAACTCTCTAAGCTTCTTCTCCAGCTCCCCCAGCATCCCCAGCACGATCAGAGGTGCCAGTACATTGAAAAACGGCACCTGGAGCTCGCCGGCAAGCGCGTGGGCCACCAGCGTCTTACCACAACCCGGAGGACCGTAGAGCAATACTCCTCGCGGCGGCTGGACCCCAGTGCGTTGGTAGATCTCTGGGTGAAGAATAGGGAGCCCCACCGTCTCCATAAGCTGGTTGGTGACGTCGTCCATGCCCCCAAGCGCCGCCAAGTTGGTCTGCGGCGGCGTCAGCTCCAACTGCTTCTTCCGACGTTTGCGGGGCTTATCCTCCAGCGCCTCGGGCGCCGGCGCCGGCGCCGTGTGCTTCTTCATCTGTTCAATGATATCCTTATTGGCAAAGTTGTGGGTATCGACATCTTCGACCAAATTAGATGTGTCGTCATCGGCGCCATTAGCGCTGGCATCACCTGACTCATCGGCGCCGTCAGCGCCTTCGCTACCAGCTTCCTCTCTCTCTTCTTGACGAATCACTCGGAGTACCGGGTCGACAGACTTCTCCAATTGCTTCACTTTCATCCGCTTGAGCTTGAAGTCTCGCCCCTGGCAGTACTCGATCACCTGCGCCACCAGGATGGTGAACGCCAGCGCCGGCGCCTCTGGCAGCGACAACTCGTTGAGAAGGCGGTGGATGAGCTCATACACCTTCTCGTCGAGCAGGCCCGTCAACGTTCTCGCCATGGCTGTGGGGGTGAGTTACGGGGGGCGTGCGCTCATCGCGGCATCGATGAGCGCGATGCCTGAGCGCCGCACTCGTCGGGAGCGTAGTGCCGTCATCGGAAGTGTCGGCACATCCTCGCCAGTTTTTCAAATATCACAAGTTCGAGTACTGGAAGTGAATCAGGGGCGGGTACAGGACCACCTACCGAACCGACGTGGCGTTCGGGAGGCTGAGCGATTTTCCCCCAGCCGAGTTTTCGCCGAAATGACACCTAATTTGCTCACAAGCGAACACGTTGGCCGCGGAACTCCGGCACAGCTGCGGTGGCCGAGGCGGCGGGGGCTTGTTATTGTCGACGCTGGCTGCCTGATACGGGTCGACATACGACGGCGCCACAAATTAATCATCATTAGCTAATATGCACCAGGTGCAGCCCGGCGATTATGGAGGGTTCTCCGGTGGCTGCCACGTGCACACGAGACCAACCCAGGATGGGTACGCCATGGTTACCTAACCGAGGCATCGTTGGCCTGCCCTTAGTGTTTTTTTCGTGAGATATATGCAGTCGGTCGCATACTGGCTTTGCATCAACAATAAACCCACACTGTATCGGGGGCTAATGGAATACTGCATCGCTGCGCCCGAGCTACGCAGGGTAGCGCAGGGTAGCTCGTTTACTGGTGGCAGCAGGAAATTCCGCAGGCACAATTTGCCGGCGGTGCAGTGGCGGATGCCGCGCAGAGGCCGACATTAAGCCCGAGGAAGTCCGACGCACATGTGCCATAGAAACGAAAAAAAAAAAGACCAACATCCATTCTGTGTTGTCACAAATGGTATTGTTTTTAACGGGATGCGTCCAGACCCTCTCGACAACCGCTGCTGCAGTGCTAACTCCGGCAGCAGGCACCGCAGACACCAGCGGTTTAGCCGAACCACGGTAAGAGGCGTTTTTTTTTTTTTTTTTTTTTTTTTTTCTGCTGGTGTCCACATTGGAGAGGGACGCCAGACTAACTCCGTGTCTGCGACCGTGGAGAAAGGTCTTCCACCAGGCTTAAAAAAAGAGCATCGCTCGTAGCGTCAGAAATACGCAGACATTGGGCCAGATGGAATACGACATGGGAATACGAATAGCTCATGAAACTGGGTGTGACCAGACTCATAGAGAGAGACATTCTCACCCTGATATAATTCGGGCACCTGTCATAGCTATTGTCAGCGGCAAATTACACCTGTAGTGCTGGTGCGTTTCTCGTATCTGCTGCCCTTTGAAAAAGGGAACAATAGCGTGTGGGCGGAATTAGAGGAGTTTATGAACGGAGATTGTGTCGATTTTCAGGGACAAAGGACACGGGGTGTGACCGTTGTCAAAGGGTGGCATTTTTGGGGTATAGGCGCTGCTCACTAGGCCCGCAAAGCCTATTGCCAATCGTATGGATGCTACGGATGGGCTAAATAGGGGAAATAGCCGTATATGCCTACGGCAAAACTATCCTCGTATCCAGGGGGAACCACCGGAATACCTTCGATATACTCCGTCTGTGCCACATGCCCCAAGCCTCGCTTCGCCCCGTGCCCGAAGCATGTAAGTTTACCAGCCTCTGGCAATTACGCTTTTCTTTTACATGGACGGAATTCCTTTCGGGGGCTGAAATCATATTAACAATTTGAGGGGGAGGGGTAGAGAGGGAGTTTAAAGTATGGGGTAACATTCCAAGGAGGAGATCGGTCACCCCAAGCGAGCGAAAAAGTTTAAATTGCCAGTGATGAAATTTCCATAAACAACCTAATTGTTTACTCGTTCCCTAAATTTCATGTGTTTGTCGCTAGAAAACCAAAATTTTCTCGTGGGTAATTTAGGGTGTGGAGATGTTGGGTTACATCATCGTCAACAGAACAGTGCCGTTTCCAGTTCCCCTGTGAAAGCTGGATCCAGGATTCCCAACTAAGGCACAAACGTCTACAGTAAATTTTTCATCACTTTGTATTTGCTAACAATAAAACAGTAACACACATGTTCGGTTTACGCAAGTCTAGTGGTAGTCCAAGTTCTTAATCAGCAACTGGATGGTGCGTTCAAACTTGCGCAACCAGTCGACGAACCGCTGGAAGTCGTCATCTTCAATGGCCTCGGTCAACCCGGGCAAGGTCTCGCCGGCGTAGCCGGTGGTTCTCCCCGCGGCAAACACCTGGTGCTTGAACCAGGGGCGCAAGTGGAGCCCTTCGTCGACCAAGAAGTGGCCCTCGAACCGGTGGAGCACCCCGTTGTGCGCTTTAACCTTAAAGTGCAACTTGAGCTTGTCCCACCAGTGCAAGTCGTTCCAGTGCAAGAGCTCGTCGGCCAAGTCGATCAGGCGGGCGTCAAACTTGCGCAGAGCCTTGTGGAAGTCCTTCAACTGGTGCGACACCGACTTGAGCAAGTCGGCCAACGTGACGACGTCGTCGTCGCCGTGGTGCTTGCCGCCCTTGTGGTGCTTACCTTCGTCTCTGGCCATCAATTCATGGTGGTCGTCGTGGTGGTCGCCATGGTGGTCGTCGTGGTGGTCGCCATGCTTACCGTGCTTGCCGTGCTTGCCGTGCTTACCGCCGTGGTGGTGTTCGTCATGGTGGTGGTCACCGTGGTGAGGGTGGTCGTGGTGAGGAGGGTGGTCAGGGTCATGAGGCTTCTTAGGGTCATGAGGCTTCTTAGGGTCATGAGGCTTGTGGGGCTTGTGAGGCTTGTGGGGTCTGTGAGGTTTGTGGGGTCTGTGAGGTTTGTGGGGGTGGTCAGGGTCATGAGGCTTGTGAGGGTGGTCAGGGTGATCAGGGTGATCAGGGTGGTCAGGGTGGTCAGGGTGGTCAGGGTGGTCGGGGTCATGAGGGTGGTGAGGGTCGTGAGGCTTCTTAGGGTCCTTAGTAGGCTTAGGACCCTTCGTGGTAGTCTCAGTCTTATCAGCCAACACTTGGTGAACCGCCTTCAATCTGTTCATCCCGGGACAGCCGCCCATCTTCTGCACTTCCTGCTTGACGCGTCTGTCCAACCACTTGTTCTTGACCTTGTCTCTCACCTTGTCAAAGTAGCCGTGCAACTTCTCGACGTAGTCCAAGGTGCTGAACTCCAAGATCTCGTGTTCCAGCAACGTCGCCACGAGCTGGGCGATGTACTTGGCCGCCACATTGTGGTAGGTGAAGTGGGGGTCGCCAAACGTCTTGATCCAGTGGTACAGGTCGTAGTTGGAGTGGTAGTGGTAGATGGCGTCGCCCTTGCCTCCCTTGAAGCCAATGTCGGCCGAGGGGATCCCCAAGTGTTCCAAGAACACCGTGTAGTCCGAGCCCAGTCCCAAGTGGTTGATTTCGCCCTTTTCCTTGAGGAAGTTTTCGTACAAAGTGCCGCCACGAGGGTGTTGGATGTACTTGGCCACTTCAAGCAACACGTGGTTGAGCAAGGGAGAAGCACCAAGCAGCAAGTGCAGCCCGGTGACGGCCGAGTCCAAGTTCAAGTAGGCAATGACGTTGCGCTTGTACTCCTTAGCGTAGTATTCACCGGCTTCCGTCAGCCCCAAGAGACCGTACTCTTCACCGTCGTACAGGTGCAACACGATGGTACGCTGGAACTTGTAGCCCAAAGCAGCCACTTCACCGAGAGCACGGGCCACTTCAAGCAACACCGCCGAACCGGAGTTGGGGTCACCAGCACCACCCTTAATCCAGGCGTCACGGTGGTTACCAATAACAATAACTTCGTGCTTCTTTTCACCTTCGAGTTCACCGTAAACGTTAGTAATAGTTTCAAGGCCAAACTTCTGTTGCGAGTACAAGTTCAAAGTAAGTTCAGGGTGGGGGCCGGTGGAGTAGTCGAACTTCTTCAAGCCGCCGTCGCCGAACAGCTTACCGTGGCCGTTGAGTTTAGCCAAGATCGGTTCAGCGTCCTTAAACGAAATGGGAAGGACGGGGATCTTCGGGATCAGCTTATAAGGGTCGTGACGCTTAGCACCTTTCTTCAGGGGCTTACCGGGAGTGGTAGGGTCACCGGGAGCAGCACCGATGCCGCCAAGGAACTGGACAGAGCCTCTTTGCACACTCAGTGGGTTACGCGCGGGACCTTCAGGGTACGCCTTATAGCCATTTTCCGGGGTGATGCCGTGGTCGTCACCAGGATCAGTGTAAAGCAATACACCCTTAGCACCGTAGTCCTGAGCGAACTTCACTTTAAGACCACGGAAAATGCCACCGTAACGACAAACAACGATCAGACCATTGACACTGACTTTACGCTTAGTCAACTCAGCAAAGTCGTCAAGAGTACAGTACAGGCCATAAACGTAAGGGGCAGTGACGTTACCGTTGGCTCCGTAACCAACAAACGTGGGCACAGTATCCTTAAGCGAAGTAGGGTCATCCTTAAGCTTATCTTCCTTTAACGAAGCTTCAAATACCACCTTCTTGCCGTTCTTAAGCCACAACCCATGGTCCTGAGGCTTCAGCAAAAGCACTTCGTATTCATCGGTCAGCGGCTTAAACCCAAACTCCTTAAACTTGTCCTTAGTGAACTCGACAAGGGCCTCATTCTCACCTGCCAAATGGGACTCGTTAGTGTAACGGTGAGACCAGTCACCAGCCAAATTGATGGCCAACGCCTTATCGATTTGGTCTCTGAAGTCGATTTTGTCAGGCTTGGTCATCATCGCCACCTGGGCCGCCTTATAAGGGCACCCCCAGCCGGTAAGGCTGTAGAGGAAGCCAAACACGACGAGGCCCACGAGCCACTTCTGGGCACGCTTGATCCACGAGGGACGCTCCGGCTGTAAGAAGCGGGGAGTCTTTTCCATGGTGGAGTCTTAAACTGTTAGGCTGAAAGATAGCAATATATATGGGGGAGGTAGGCGCAATGGGGTCTAGGGGGCGGAACGACCTGCACAATTGCAGCCACTATGGGTGTTAATCAGAGTATATGCAGGCCAGACCCCGAACCACAATTGCCTGACCAACAATAAAACTGAGACTAGACTACTACGAATCAACCAATGTCCACTACGACTTCATTAGAAATCTATAGTATAATATTTACTGGTCACTTCCCCAGATCATTGCTGTTTGCCGTGTTGTCAGTAGGCGTTCGCAGGGTGGCGCTGTGGCGGGGTTTGCGGTTACACGCACAATTCGGCTAATCGATACCGGAGCCCCTAAACCACAACGGGGGAGCCTTGGCACATGAAAATAATGTGTAATTAGTGAATGGGGCAATTAAACAGCTCAATATTGGCAGTAAAAACTCTTCAGAATTTGAAGATTATGTATTGATTTGTTTTGATTGCAGGTGCCACTGTGGTGATTGGCTTATGCTTGATGTATATGTGCGAGGTCCGATCGGACTCGTAGTGCCATGGGGCTGAGTTCTGTAGTCGCTGTAGTCGCCGATGATGTATTAAAAGTGGCAGTCATCCTCTATATACCCAATATAACCTAAATTTCAAACAAAAACACTAGCAAGACCTCATTAGAAGTTGGACCCTTGGTTGATGTTGCGGTCACGCACACCCAACTCGCCGGTCAAGAACTCGTCGGTGCCCTTACCTTCCTTCTTCCAGAAGGTCCACTTGCCCAGCTCGTGTTCTTGGTGTCTGCGTTTGCGTAAGTAGAAAAGAAGCGCGATGACGCCGATGATCAACGCGCCACCGACACCCACCACCACCCCGACGACGATCCGGTTCGACTCACTCAAACCGCCACCCAGCTTCTCCTTCTTGCCGTCGCCGGTGGAGGCGCTCGACGGCGCCAGCAGGTACGTCAGCGTCACCGTGACCACCAGGCCCAGCAACGTCGTCACGACGCGGGAGACAAAGTCCAGCGTCGCCAGAGTGTCGTCCAGCGTCGTCCGCAGCGGGTCTTCACTGGTGGTTTCCAGCGCCAGCAGCGTGGTGCGATCGCTCGACAGGTCGGCACCGGTGCTCGTCAGAGAAGACTCGGCGGTCAGCTCGGTGGTGGACTCGGTCGTCGACAGCGGGGTATCGTTAGTTAGCGACGACGAACTCAGCGTCCGCGTCAGCGATGAGGAGGTGGTTTCCTCCAGGCTCGAGGTGGTATCTTGTGTGCTCAGCGATGAGGTTTCCGAAGTGGTCGGCTCTGTCAGCAGAGACGTGAATTCCTCGGTGGACGAGGTGGTTTCCGGGAACAGCAGCGTCGACGGCGACGAGAACTCGCTGGTGCTGCTGGTGGTGGGTTCCAGCGTCGATTGGCCGAACGTCGGCTCCGAGGTGGAAAATGTAGTGGTTTGCAGGGAGAATTGGCCCGGGGTCGCCGACGTCGAGTCGCCGCCATTCAGCAGCTCCAGCGGCGACGGGGTGGCGCGGGTGGACGATGTCGTCGAGGTAGACTGCGTCAGCTGGCCGAAATTGGAGAAATCAAACGACGGGGTCAGCGGGGTGCTGAAGGTGAAAAAGCCGCCGCCAAACCCCGTCAGCGTGGTTTCGTTATCCCGCTTAAACAACGCGTTGGGGGTAAACACGTTCTTCATGTTGCGGATCATGTGGAAAAACCCCCACGAGTTATCGGTGGAGTGGATCTCCAGCTCCGCCACCAGCGCCGCCGCCGCCGCGTCGTAGTTCTGGCTGAGGAGCTCCGATACTCTTTGCTCGAGCCATTGCTGTTCTTGTGGGGTGTAGTGGTGGGCGCCGGCGTGGTCGTCAATGTTAGTGTCTAACACCGCCATGGAGGGCCCACAGGGGAGCGGCTGGTCGTCGCCGTTAGGCGTTGTCAAGGTGGCAGCGGCCACTGTAAGTACCAGTGCCACTGCCCAGGCTTTGCGATTGGTCAACATGGCGTTAGTCGCTGAGAAAAACCGCCGGAATCGCCACCGATGGATGTGGCCTTTTTTTAATCGAGGATGGCTCAGGTGTTTATTTGTGCGGTTAGATTTTTTTTTATTTCGCGCAGATGGGACCTGTCGGCCGGGCCCGTAACCAGGTGATACTAAGGGAAATGTCCTTACAGCAGGGCGCAGGAGGCTATGACGACGGGTGACGAGGGCGAAAACCAGTGACTGCCGTTGCTCTCTGCCCCCGTGCCGAGCCGCAGGCCTCCACAAAACAGCAAACGCCGTCACCTAGTCTTTTTCATATAGTCTAGCCACCCACCTAAATTCCCCATTCTGATACAGCCACCCATACCACGACATCGTGTCTGGCCCTCATTCCGCGTCGGTCTTACACACCAGTGCGGTCACGGCGTTTCCACGCGATGAACATCGCGACTAGTGTGACGTAAATCATATACGCCTAAAGCATCGGCATATATTTATTGCGTTGACTGGCCACGCCGGTTGCTATTAGCGTCGCTGTCAGTGTATGTGTCTATGCTGTACTGGCTCGTGTGTGGCTTACCTCGTTGCGTGGTAGTCGCGACGTATTGTTTGTGCCCTATAGTCGCGTCTGAATGTCGCACGCAGCGGGGCCCATTTTCGCCCCTTGTGGCAAACACTTGGAGGGACAGCTGCCGATGCTTATGCGTTGCAGTGAGATCAAGCCGAGGCGCCCATCGCCGATGCTCATTGGCCGCATTTTTGGTAGAGCCAACATTTTCGTCAGGCCCCGTTTGCTGCTGCCTGAGTGGGGGGGTGGAGGAGGGGGTCCCGCTAAAAATAGCACGCGGAGACACAAAGGCCACGAGCCAGGGACGCTGTCGTTTTCGAGATCGCCAATATGTATGGTACCCTCAACGACGTGTTTCGAATGATTCCTTTCGGAATTACGCCTAATGCTGTACAGCTCTACATTCCCATCGGGGAGGGCCCCCACTCGATCTCTTCTCACCTGTGCTTCATTACTGCCGGTTTCGGAATCGGGCGATGTGGGCAGTGCCTGCACGTGAGGCAATAACACACTCACGCTAAAGGCCAAAAGACGCACGCCGCGTGAATCGAGCACCCCCCGTTGTCTAGGTAACCAACCCATAGTGTGTGTACCAAACTAGAAACATACGCCCGCGGGTCACCCACCACTACTATTTGGCAAATAAGACAATATGCACTACCACAATCGACCACCACCCCCGTATAAATTTTCACCCAAAAATAAACATAAACACAAGCTGACACCAATTGATGAAAAATAGGGTTCTAGCCATGATAGAGATAATCCTTACCGCTCGTTATTCCCATTGAGTAAGAGTTGCCTAAATTGGGTGGGGTCATCATTGGCTTCGCCCCCCGTGGTCCATCCTTTTTTTATTGCCTCTCCCCTCTCCCCCTTGACCCTGAGGCAACTACGACTGTTAATCATCAACTCGATTGATTTTCAGCCACCACTACTACAATGAACTTAGCGTAGTGGTCAGGGACTTATTCTACCGTCTCTCTTTTTCGGCTCGCGATGTCCCGGGGGTGACTGGCGCTACCACTGGCAAGACTGAGTGGCTGCTACCCCCCTAGCCGATACTACCGGACCCCTGCTTACGTAACACGAACGCAACTTAGGGTGGAGAAAAAGGTTAAAACTGGTCACAAATAGTCATAGATTATGAACTATACCCTCTCTTTATCGACTTAGTTTCTTTATCTGACCATTGCATTGAGCTACTGCTGTTTCATCTGCCCCACCCCAATTGCCTCAATGGCGTGACTTTCCCCCGGACTCGCAATTTCTGGCTGCAAATTATCAGCCTACACATACTCCTACCGCTAAATGTGGTTTGCTTGCTGTTTTTCTCGGAATTATATAAATGAAACTAACGGCGGGTGAAAATTAAATCCACCATTATCACTCCCTACCAATGTTTTCCTTTGACGACTACGACCGCCTTATCCGCCACATCGAGCAGTTGAAGCGCGGGGCCCAAGTGTGCCGCAAGCTGGAGACTCCCGACCAGTACCAAGTCGAGCTCACTAAAGAAGGCTCGTTCACTGGCTACGACTTGAAAGCTAAGCGGGTTGGTGACGGCTTGGCTCTCGCTGTCCAGAACGATGACGACGGCTACTACAAGGAGTTCGTGTTCCCCCACGGCGACCCCGACCGCATCCACTGGGAAAACCTGGGGAACAAGTTGACGTTGATTGTCCCCAAGCGCAAGCACCCGCTCCACTTGTTGCACCAGATGGTCACCGACAACCACGAGCTGAACCAGAACAGCGCCTGGATGCGCTACTTGGAAGACGGCGGCGACGAGGACTTGTGGGACGAGGCCGAACGCATGGTGACGGCGATGCAGCTTGCCGACGACATCGAGGACGAGGACGAGGCCTACGTCAACCGCAAGTACATGCAACCGCTCAACAACATGGTGACGGCCATCGACACCGCTGAGGAAATTGAGGACGAAGACGACCGCTATGAGCGCCAAGTGAAGCAGCGCCATCAACAACAATCGCTGAAGTCGCAACCGAAGAACGGTGGTGCCCAGAACGGCAAGCAGAAGCAAGTGGACCGCTCCAAGTTGCAAGCGCTGGACTTGTTGGCGCGGGCCTACCGCCTCGTCGAGCAATTGGACAGCCACCACCGCCTCAGCGACGCCGAGAAGATGCTGAAGGCGCTTGAGATTGCCGAGCAATTGGAGGACCAGATCGACTTGCTTGAAAACGAGCGCTTGGCCACCGCGTACGAAACGGCCAACAAGATCAAGAACGAGAACGAGCGCTACCAGAACATGAAGTACATGAAGCCGCTCAACGATATGGTGACTGCTGAAGACGTTGCTGAAGACATTGACCGGGAAAACGAAAGATATCTCCGGGCTAAGCAACAGAGACAGCAACAGCCGAGGCAACAACAACAGCTGAGACCCCAGCCGCCTAAGCCTCAGCTGAAGCCTCAAATCAGACCCCAACCGCAACAAAGACCTCTGCAACAACAGCTGAAACCTCAGCCGAAGCCGAAGCCGGCGGCGTTGGCGTCGAAGCCCGCCAACCCTGCTCCCTCGTTGCCCTCGTTCAAGCCCAAGCACGTGCAGGTTGAAGAGGTGCCTGACGAGGAATTCATGTTCAAAAAGTCTTTGTAACCGTCATTGTCTCGAAGTTAAATAATGGAACTTAATTGCAATTCAAATATAATCTCTGTCGCATATCGCTTTGTATACTGTAATGATTTCCCCAGGACAACCGTGCTGCAATGCGCGTGCGTGCGATCACCAGACAATAGCCTATTATTGTGGGGCGGGCATGGCTATTGTCTTTGCTGGGCCTAATGATCTCTAAAACTTGTCCTGGTTACCAATGTTTTCCAATTGACAACCGGGAAAGAAAAATATCACTATGAAATATGAGCCCATATAAGGCGTCCCCTTTGTCTCTGTATTCTCTCATGTATCGGCTACCCTATGAAGTGATCCACCAAATCACCTCTAACCTCGCCATTGACGATCTATTACACTTGCTCGATGCCATTAACCACCACCCTCATTGGACACAAGTGTACCATTTCATTTGCGGCACTACCAGAGCTGTTAGAGGTCCTAAAGCCCTCCGTCATTTAACTAACGTCACCTATAAAGTGACCACTGCCAACGACCATGACGTCACCTACTCCGGCATTACTTACCTCGAGGTGCTTCACCCTCAATCTGCCCCTGTCATCCCCGCCCATAAGGTCATCTCTGCGTGGGTGATCCACGATCTCACCCCACTTTGCTTTTACCCCCGGTTGCGCCAGGTCGACATCAAAGGATGTCGTGGGGTTGATCTCCGGTCGGTGCATACGCTAGAGCAAGTTAATGCCAGGTACGTGTCCGGAAAGCTATACCTCCCCGCCAGTGTCAGCGATGTCACGTTGATGTCGTGTGATGTCTCCGTAGCCCTCCCCCCTCATCTTCGGACGCTCAAATGTGTCAGCGTCCACTTCCATCAAGTGGAGATATCGGCAGATCCACGACTTGAAATATTGGTGTGGAAGGATGTCAATTTGCCCTTGACCATCACAGCCGACGTCGTCGACTCAGATCAACCACCAATAGAGGATTTTAGGTATAAGGAGTATCGATATTCGCCACTGTTGAAATTTTCAGGCCTCATCGACGCTAGCAAGTGGCAGACACAGGCACTAGCGGTGTATGATACGGTGTTTTCGAGCATCTGCTTACCTGAAGACCTTGAACTGCTATCGCTCGATGGGTGTCAATTGTCAACAATCCCTCCATTACTGAGCCTGATTCGCCATCTTAGTGTCAGAAACAACAATTTGACCAGTATACAGTTGGATTGTTACCAGCTTAAGAATCTTGATGTGTCGATGAACGATTTGACCACTTTAACAAATCTACCACTATCACTTGAGGTACTTGTGGCAGCATTCAATCTCATAACTGAGATTGAAATACCTCCCCGAGTCCATACCCTTGACTTGACGGGAAACCGCCTAACTGAATTTGACATTCCTCCTCATGTGACCCACTTCCAAATATAAAGTTATTCTTTATCCATATACCTTTTATTCATATCAAATCGTCTAATCATTTATAAAGTCTAAATAAACCACAGCGCCATCATGGCCATGGCTAACACCAGCACACTAACTCTAACAGTGGAGGTACCCGATTGTTTCTGTTGCGAGTTATCCTTCGACGGAGCCAGCGAAGAAGAAGCTTCACTAGCAGACGCTTCACTGGACTTAGACGAGGAGTCAGTGGCAGCTTTACCTTGAGGCAAGTCACCAGAAACACTCTCCACCGACAGATCGTCGCCAAACACCATTTGTCCTAAAGAAACCTTACGTTCTTTGGTATCGTAAACAGCATAGATGTGGTGCAACATCGCCGGCCCAAAGAAGAAGTCGGTATCCAGCGAGCCACCGTACATTCTCACCGAGCACTTGGAGTCGTCATTGGTCAGTTTCGCTTGTAAATCCTTGAAGGGGATCTTCACTTTGACGTCATCGCTGAACTCAAACACAAACAGAGCATCTGAAGAGATACAGTCGCCTTCAGCCAGAGGGAGCGCTCCCAGCACGTCAGAGTATTTAAAGTGGTCCTTCACCTTGTCCCACACGCCCTTAGGCATTTTAAAGTCGGTCACTGCCGAGTACAGGTAGCGCAAGTCAATACTGTAGTTCTTATCGTCGGTCACTTTATCGGTGTTGTCGCCATCCTCAATGTATAACGCTTTGAGGGCCACCAGACCGATAAGGGCTGAAGCTTCTTTAGGTAATTGAATGTCCAAATCAGCCAATTTGCCGAATTTAGCAGTATCAACCCCACCATATAAGAAGTTGATTTTCGAGGCATTCAGGTATACGGGGTCCGCCGAGTATACGGAGAATATCGGCTTTTGAATTACACTCAGTTTAGTAAGATAATCAATGAACGAGTGGTCAGAAAGAGCCAGATCGTTCAGCTGGATGCCGTAGCCAAAACTGGAGCCAAGAGCACCGATATCGATATTGCCGGCATTGGTCTTCATTTGCACTGCCAGCGGTTGCAGAAGGCCAAAGGGGACACCCAGCAAGTCGGCTACGCCAACACGGATCTCGTCGGTGGCCCACAGCCCGTTGTACCAGTTATTGGTGAACTTATTGTCGCTAAGCTTCAACAGTTTCGAGTCCAGGGCGTTCCAGGCGTTCGAGCAAAGATCTGAGTTATCTTTAGCCTTATCAGGAGCACAGGCACCTTTGATGTCGTTGATAAAAATGGCACTTTGCTCACTGACACCAACAAACTTAACTTCCTCATCGCTCAGTCCCACTTTCATCGGGAACTGGAGCTGGCCCTGGTGGTGGAACGCCAGCAACAATAAGGTGCCGTCAGCAGCGGCTAAAGCAGCCATCGAAAGGAGGGAATAACGCATCGTAATAGTCAAAAGGGAGTGTTTGTAAACGAATGTACTTGACCTAAAGAGGGGTCAGGGAAGGGGAGTAGTGAGGGACGCTGTCAAGGGAGGGGCAAGTAAACCTAGATCATCAGAAAACGGGGCGGATACTGCTGATTTTGTACTGAGGCGGGCGTGGTGGGGGTTTCACCCCCCGGCGGGTGGGTTCTCCGAGTAAACAAACAGCATGCGTCTGTTGTGTGTGGGTCGTAATCATCAGGCACCTGTACGTGCTAAATGCGAGTGGGTCTGGGGAAGCGGTATGTACACGAACAGGGGCAATTAGAAACAGTGGCCCCATTTACAAGTATCCTACGAATATTCTACGGTTTTTTGAACCAATTATCAGACCAACTGCTCGTTCCCAGTTCGGCTACGGCAGCAATGTTTTGGCGGCGGGGCCCGATCGATGGACGAGGTGGAGCCGTGCATGGCCCCACTGACGGTTGGACCGCGGCAGTGGCGCCTTGACACACCTAAAAAAGGTTAACTCAATGGCCGTAGACGGGTGGCAGAGAGGGTCTAGACGCCCGATGGCCTCGAGAAGACAATTAGTATTCGGTATTGGGAGTATTAGCTGCCGACAGCCAATTAATTAGGTGGTTTATTAGGTTCAATTGTAAGTCACAGGCGCCCCAAGAATTTTTCATCGGTGTTTACATTGGATCAGCATGGGGCCCGGTGGGGTGCAAATGGGGAAACGTGAAAGCTAAGCCAATGGCTTGGCCGTTGGCTTAGTCGTAATTTGGTATTACTGGTAGAGGTTTTTGAATTGTGGTGGTGTCATCTGTTGGAGGGCATTGGTTGGTGCGCGAATTACATGGCGACCGCTGCGTGAAGAATGTGGGTGTTTCACCGTTGTTCTTAGTGGAAACGGTGGGTCTGGTAGGTGTGTGTAAACTGATCCCATAAAGCTGTGGTGGACTGCATTGGGGCGCCTTAGTAACGCAGGCTCCTTTCCCAAACGAGATAGAGGCCATCCCACCCGAGGCTAAACCTAGCCTAAACGGGATATGAATATGAGAGTACCAGGGCTACAAATCATGATAACATCATAAAGGATGGAATATATTGCCAAATTATACAACGAAATAGGGGCGGAGCTAAATCTTTTCCACCTTGAAGATCATCTTCATGTCCGTCTGTCTCATTTCGGCGAGGTATTTTCTCGTGTTATCTCTCCAGTCGACGATAGCATCGATGTCAAACTTGAGCTTCTCCTGGACCACTAACTGGTAAGCGTTGATACACCACTTCTCTGAGGCCCGCAACATCAGCTCGTCGTAGTAGTTGTAGTACAGCATCATGTTGAACAACGAGTTGCCCAACGCCAGTTTCAGCTCCTTGTAGGGTTGTAACTTGTCCATCAGATACAGCGGGTTCTTCACGTTCCATTCACATAACAGCACGAACGCCAGCTTGTACTTCTTCGGTTTAAGGAGTTTGAGGAATAACGGCAGCTTGTCCTTACCGTTGAACACCTCGTAGAGCGGCGCCCCCAAGTGTTCGTGCACGGGGAACTGGATCTCGTCCATCTTGTCAAACCCAACTGAGTGTTGGAAGTACTTTTTCAGGCCAATGATGTCGACGAACAAGTCGAGTTTCCACTCGTTGACCGTCAGCGCAAGTACGGGCGGGCCGATGTGGGCGTTGTGGTTAGCAAACAATTTCTCAATGACTTCGACGGCAAAGTAGTCGAGCTTCTTGTAGTTGGTGACCGCCAATTCCTCGGGAGTGGGCTTCCCGGGGATGAAGGCAATCGGGGCCATGTCAAAGGTGACGACGGAGAAGGTGAACGTCTTGGCGGGGTCATAGTACACCTGCTTCATGTTCTCGATGAATGCTTCCGTGCGTTCTTTATTAGAGTCAGCCACAATCAAAATGACATTAGCCTTAGCCAATTGCTCGTACTCAGCAAACATCACTTGTAAGATGGTTTGGGCGAGGATGGTGTCACCGCCATTAATCAACACCGAGGCGCTGGTGGTCACCTTCAAGTGGTCGAGCACCTGGCGGGCGCGGCAGTAGCACTCGGAGATCGCCGAGAACTTGGCCATGGGAGGGTAGTATGACTGGTTGAGAGCAAACGGGTTCGACCGTTTCTTGTGGAAGGTATTGTTGGAGCCAGTAGTGGTGACGGAGGTGGAGGTGGCGTCAGAGGCACGACGAGCTTGTTGTTGGTGGTGTTCCCTCGCCGCCTCCACGCTTTCGCTGTCGCCGTCGTCGTCCAGATCGATTTCGAACTCGTCCTTCGGTTTCAGGAAATCAAGTTTGATGTTGGTTTCGTCCATCTTGGCCCACATGTCGTCGTCGATGATGACGTAGATGTCGCTGGTAAGCAGGATCACCAAACTCGACGACATCGTCCCCTTGTGGCTTTCAGTAGGAATAATCCCGTAAACACGGTCGCCGACTTTAATCTCGTACAGGTTAATCGTACCGATGTGGCTGACGGTACCGGCGTACTCGTAACCCAAGCCGACCTTCTTTTCCAGGAGATTGAGACCGTAGCGGTTAATCTTGGCTAAGTCGATCAGCTGAAGCGACACGTACTCGACATCGACAAGTACCTGGTTCTTCAGCACGGGGAGCCACACCAGGGTGTGGTGGAAGTTGATTTCAGTACGCTTGTTCTGCACTGAGAGCTCCTTGATCGGCATGTTCCGCAAGTCGCCGAGCTTGCCCAACGACGCCTGACTCGGCTGGCGCTTAGTAGGCTTCTTCTCAATGGGCTGGGGGCCGGGGTTGTTCTTCTTTTCCAAGTAGGCCAATTCTGGAGGCACTTTCTGAAACGGGTGCAGCTTCATCTCCTGGCGCTGCTTCTTTTCCACCTGTTTGTGGTGTTGCCAGAGCTCTTCCACTGGTTCCTCAGCAAAGCCCACCGCCTTCTTCTTTTTCGGTTTGGCTGATTGTTTTGTTTCAGATGACGTTTCGGTGTGGTCATCAATGCTCACTTCGCTGAGGGTGGCGGCGGTATCTTCCACCGCGGCGGAAGAAGAGTTATCTGTCTTAAGGGCTGATTTCTTGGGTTCCGCCGCCTCTGAAGCATCAGGGGCCTTGTCATTAGCGGTGGTGGCAGTGGTCTTCGTGGGCTCTTCGTTGGTTGCGTCATTTTCCGCCGGAGCCGGAATATCGGCCTCGGAAGCCTCCGCCGTCGATTTAGCGGTCTCCTTGACCTGCTCGGGTGCCGAATCCGTCGCCACGGCGTTGTCCGTGACGCTGGGAGCTGTGTTGGTGACGTCGTCGGCGGGATCAGACATAGTGGTACGGTGCTAGCCCTGATTTAATCTCCGTGAGGGGAGGGAGGGTCGGGAGTGAGGGAATTCGCACCCGTGCAGCAATGCCGGCGGCCGCGGCTCCTAACCCTAGAATGAGATACGGTGTGTGTGGGCCAAACGGACTTATCCCGGTCTCAGTCACGTGACCTGCGTCGGAGTTATATAATCACTCCCATCACACACCACAGCAAGATACGGCGGGTGACAACCCCCCGTCCAACTCGAGCCTCAGGCGGATGCCACTAAAAGACCCAGCCTAGCCACTCGACGTCACCTACGCCTCATGCTTATACTTGTGCATCAGCCTCAAAGCGGCCGAATACGGTAGCAGTGGTTGTCGAGACTTGCTCACCGGAGGTATTGGCGTCTGACGTAAGCGGATCAGCCCCCCGACACTCCCTTTGACATAGACAGGCGGCGGGACGTGCTAGACCAAATTCCTCTCTATTGATCCGGGTGGCTTTTAAGCAGATGGGCCCACAATGGGGGGTCCCAGTAGCCCTGTGGTCATATTACGCACAGTGGTGCGTAACGTTTTAAGCTATTTGTGCCGGCAAGGCAAGATGATATGTGGTGTCGGGAGTGATGCCGCTGTCGGGAGCCCCTGCCGGTGATTAATATGACCCTACCGTATTTGGAAGGACGACCCCTCTCAATTGCTGCTGAGGTAAGCAGTACGAGAAAAAGAGAAAGGAATGGCTTGATTACCGGTCATCACACCCCTGTCGCCCTGTGCTTGATAATAGAACACAAACCTTACCCTTAAAGGCTTACCTCATCAACTAGAGAGCCTTGTCCCTACTACTGGTGTGACTGTCGGCGTGGGATTATTTTATCATTTTATCTGGTTTGCTTCAGCGACTATTTTCAACGACGACTATTTTCTGCTTAGTTATCTGGTTGAGTGTGTCTCTATCCCCATTTTGCTTTGATCAAAAACATCAGTGCTACAAAATCATTCCACGAGCACTAAACTAAAAATTTGGGAGTGACCGAGAAAGACCAAACAATCAATGAAATTGCCATGTATTGACTTTACACCCAATTTTTCTCTGGTGGTACCGTAACCATAAAGTTACCATTATTCATGTTATAACCACAACGGAGGTGTATTATATTCTGAATTCCTCTCTATTGGTGCTCGGAATGCGACTGGCTGAGGGCCAATATCAGTCAGCCACACCCTGCCAACGGGTCTAGAGGCGTCTAAAAGGAGCCCTTAACGGACCGAACAACAGCGTCTAGACTCCGCAAATTACTTCCAGGATCCGATGGGGGGGAGAAAAGAGGGTTAATTGCTAGGTAGGGGCTCAACACTGTCTCCACTAGGGTGAAGCCTCCCTCCGTTACGAGAAATGGATATTCCGTGGTTAAGAGGCCTCTGCTTACCAAATACTGAGGGGAAAAGTGGAGGGTGACGTCCTGTTAGCGGCGATCAAATGGTGGTGCATCCCGATACGAGGTTGGCATCCTGAAATCAACGGGTGCATCCCGATTAGCAGGTGCATCCCGATTGTAATCTGGTCAAAGACCATCACTCGGCTGCATAAAGCTCGCACATTGCATCAAGCGTTCTCACCCCCGATATTTCGGGACGATACACAAAAAGTCGCAATAATTTTCCATCGGTCTCGTGGTAGGAGCCCCGCTCTTACGTATGAGAAAAAACACATACACCCTCGACGTGGCTTAACGCCGACGTAGTCGAAGCGGTGGCGGCTAGTTCTTTACAGACGGAATCCCATTTCATGTGGTGGCTTAAGCCGGGCTGATTATTCCGAGGAATATTGTCAGAGCAATTGGCCCACCATTTCCGTGGATAATGGTAGTGACGACCGCACTTACCCCGGTGCCAATACTGTGGAAGTGGCCTACATTACCCGTTTCGAGAGTGTATGCTATTTTGGCTAACTTTAGGCCACTGCGGGCATGCTGCCCACCTCCCGCTGCTGGAGGGGCTGCGGGCGACACCCCCAGCTAACAAAAGTGAATATTTTTTGCAACGTGCAGAGGGTGTAGGCGTCGAAGGCGCTGCTGGATGCGGACATACAGCGACCTTCATTTAACTCCCCGCGCAGGACGACCCATCCTGCAACTGTGGTTGCCCCAGGTGCAGCCGAACCATGAGGTGTATCGTGAGAGAAATGGCGTGAAAACGGCAGCGAGCAGAAGCGGGCCTCGGTCCCCGTGGTTTCCGGTCAAACGAGCGTCGCTAGCAGCAGTACCGACCCCTGTCTCACCCGTTTACATGGTAAAGGGAGCCGTTGTTTGGTCTCGGCCATGGGTGCAGGGCAAATAGGCGCGCGTGCATTAACAATCCAAACGATATTTTCTGGCCATCGGTCTCCACATCGACGCTTGCAGCACCGGTTTGAGGGGCTCTGTGAACATATAAGGATGCCCCATGACCACCGCTTTTCCCCTTCTCAACCCACCAGCTCAGTGTCTGTGGCCAAAGAGACTCTGCCTCTTAGCCAGCCCTCCACTGACCCCAAAGCACTTTACTCGTCCCCTACCTTTTCATACCACACAAGCTTACCGCCAAACATAATGAGCCAGCTAAAGTACCAGATGGTGGCCCAGGTCCACGCCAAGCTCGTCAAGGACGCCGCCCTGCCCTACTCGCCGTTGCGCAAGCTCGTGTGCCAGGCCAACATGCTTGACCGCTTGTACTTGGAGTACCGCGCCGAGGTGAAGCAGCAGCAGGAGGAGCAGGAGATCGTCGAGCTCGAGCTGCTGCTGGACGAGGAGGGGTTGCTGGCGCTGGAGCTGGAGCTGGAACTGGACGACGACAGCGACGACGACTACTACTACGACGAGTAGTTGGTGGTATCCCTCCCCATATCCCTCAGCGTGCCAGGATCTCTGCGGGCCAGACGAAGCGACGACACGACGACTATTATTATTATTATTTTTCATGCATCCTTAATAGAACGATAGACAACGACAATACTTTTAATCGACATTCCATTGACCATTTGTAGAGTGAAAAGACCACAGCTGTATGATTGTTTATTGGACCAATGGGCTTTTAGGCGGTGGTGCGAGTGCGCCGGTGCATCTCCCGCTCCACTAGCCGCTTGGCCTCGGCGATCACGTGCTCGTGGCGAGTGTCCCGAGGCAGTTCGAGCGACCGGTTCTCGTCGGCCTCGGAGTCGCTGTCGTCGTCAAACCACTCCATGAACCCCACCCGCTTCTTCACCCGGTGGTACACGTTGAACGCCAGCATCAAAATAGGCACTAGAATGAGCCGGGGCAACCACTCGTTGAGCGCCAGGAATAAACCGGTGAGCCCCAACAGGGCGCCGTACCACTGCTCAAACACCAGCGTCCGCAGCACCAATAAGCCCAAAAAGTTGTAGGCGAGTGGGAACAGCGTCCGGGCCACGTACATCGCGTACCACAGCGCCAGCACCGGGTCCAGGTCGTGCGGCACTAAATGGTAGACGTTGAACACTTTGACCGAGGTAAGCAGCGAAAGCGCACACACAAGCATGTAGCAGTAGACAAAGATCATCATCATCCACTGGGCGTAGCCAGCGAGGCGGGTAACCACGATATTGACGGGGGACACTTTGGTCAGGTGGACCATCTCCAGGAACAAAATAGTCACTGAAAGCACTGCCAGCACCACGGCCACTACTCTCATTAAATTGGGACGTCCGTAGACGGTCCAGTAGTAAGTTCTCTTGGGGTTCAGCGTGGCAAACCGGTACACCACTGAATGAGGATCGTGACCCAACAGGTCCTCTAACCGCGTGATATCGAGCAAAAGCTTAGTGTATTCCAGTTGGTAGGCAACCAAATTATCGTGGTGACGGTTAAACTTTTGTGTGAGGTTGACCATATAGTTTTCGTCGACGGAGGGCACCAACAAGTGGGGTTCTTCACTGCGGTACTCTCTTTCCAACTGGGTCCTAAGCTCATCGGGGATGCGCCGTTCAAGCAGCAAGATCCAGTCTCTGTACTCGAGCTCGTTGGCAAAGTTATTGGCAAGCATCATCACCCGCAAAATGTCGTCGCGGAACCCGATGCGGGTATCGTCCAATTTGTCCACCAACGGCACCACTCGCTGGTATAAGTAGTTAAGTCGCAGAACCGGCAGCGCCGTCGTCCACAGCTGGCGAGGAATCAGCACTAGCGAGTGCGCCATGAGCCATAAGGTAAGCACCAACGAGTAAATGTGAGTGAGCCCCATTACCATCAGTTTAAAGTGTCCAAGCGTTAATCCCACCTCAGCCATGAAGTACACGGCCGACAAGATCCCCAAGCCAAGCATCATGAGCTGGAACTTCAAATTGGCCCGGAACGCGTCCTTTATCCGCGCTATCGGGTGGTAGTGGCCACTGCGATAGAACTCCAACACCATGGGGAGTACAAGCCAGGTAAGGGCAAACGTCACCCAGTAGGCGCTTCTCCAGAGCCACAAGTAGGTGGTTTCGCCGACATCGAGCCCGGCAAGCGGCTGGTCGCGGTTGTGGTTGACCCAGTCCGTCGGCAACAACACGACGATCGAAAGCGGGATAAACACCGCCACGAGGACGCCGGCTTTGAGCACGAGGGAGTTCTTGCGGAGATTGACCCAGAGCGCCACGCCGACGACGGATAGAAGCGCCACCACACAGAGGCCGAGGATAAACACCCACATCGGTAAATGCTACGTTACATTTGCGCCGCACTCAATACCTCAGGTGGTAGCAGATGTAGCGCTACCATGTGTACACTCTTGACACTATCTATTATCTAGTGCGAAACCCAATGGTTTGCGGCGCTACCATCTGGGCCTCTCCATTACACCTAATATCTAGTGCGAGTGTGCTCGCTCTCAGTGCTCGCTGTGCCACCGCGGGCCAATTTGCCATTAATCTCTCACCAAAAGCCTCTTCTGCCGACACCGGCGGACGGGGGTCCAGCCCCCATTCGTATACTTGCTTCCTCCCCACCGCCTCCCCAATTGCTGACAGTCTCTACTTCGGCGCAATGGCCCCCGGCCCCGCCCTGTGCCAATCAGCTCCCCCACTGTCATCACCCTATACCCTACTAGACGCTTAGCAGGGGCTTTTCCCCGCGGCACCGATAAACCTCAGCCCACTGGCTGTGGGCCACGCGTTTTCCCAGTGTCCTCCACGCTTCTCTCCAGTGCCCCTGACTAATAATAGGCGACACGAGCCAGCGGCGGGCCCGCTGTCGCCACCCCACGCCTCTAGCGGGTGCCGCTGCAAATATCGCCAAAAAATCGCCAAAATGCGCCAGAAAATGTGCGATCGTGTCTGCCTGGCAGACACCGGGGAAGCAGACACCACCGACAATGAGGGCGTGTGTGGCGTCCCCTTCAAACCAAGACACGGGGTGAAACGAGGGGATAGATGCGCCGGGAGCGAGTAGGCACTAAATGTCCCTAAGCCCACGACAAGCCACCTAATTTGAGGGTGACTAAAGCAATTGAGGCGACTCTTTGGCCCACGGGTCACCAGCCTCAATTGTGGCCAATTAACCTGACAATAGTGCCTTGCTTTAGTAGCTATTATAGTGCTTAATATAGCGCATTGCCACTGCCCCAGAGGGGCACGGCGGGTCTGGTGGCGACACAAATGGCAATTGGGTTTAATTTGCAGATACGAATTGGTCTAGCGGTATACGGGGAACGCCAGGCTCTTTCCCGGGTGTTTTTATTTTGTGTGGCCCCGTATTCCCCCAGGCTTGGTCTAGGCGTTTGTGGCGGTGCCAACATATCTTCACACGGGACATTTCCCACCGTATTATTGTACTGTGATTTCTGTACTGTGACTTTTTTTTTTAACTATGAGGACCATGCCGAATGGGGTGCCGTTTACGCGTGGCGAGTTCCACATAATGTCGTGCTTTCCAGATAATGGTGACATAGATGACCACGGCGTGGCTTCCACCGAGTGAATTACAATTTAAGGGAAGATGAGTGACGGGTGAATTACACCCCAATTGCCGCCGTGGCTCGTCATAGCCGCTTGTACTTAGCCGTCCAGTGTCAATGGCGGCTACTTGTGCTAAAAATACCCAAATGCCAGTTTTTGGTTTGGCTTGTGACTCCTTTCTGACTCGGGACTGGGCTCAAAAAGTGGGTGTTTTTCTGCTAAGTTTTCCCAACATTAGGGGCACCCACTATAGGGGCGGAGACCGGGTGCCGCACGCGCTTGGCACGCGCGCGCTGTTGTGGGTGGTGGGAGGGGAAGAAGGCTGTCCCCGGGGTTTTTCTCTAGGGTATGCGGCTACGTGCAGGAAAAGTGCGCTTCCGTACTCGATTATACGCAGGGCGCCACGGACATTAATCTTCGGACCGGCCTCATCCTCCGGGCCAATACACACCTTTCCGACTCCACCACAAAACACCGTCATGTTGCGACTACTGTGCCGCTCGATTCTGACCCTGATCACCATGGGCGCCTACCCGCTGGCGGCAGCGCTGGCGCTGGCGCTGGTGGCGACGGCGGCGCCGGTTGCGCCAGCAAAGTTCAGGATCCCGTTGCTTAAGCTGCCCATGTACTTTGGCCACACCCTGCTGAGAGTGAACCGCCCTTATAACGAGGACCGCTACGCCGCTACCGTGCTTGATATCAACGACGAGAAGGTGTTTCTGTTCGCGGTGTTTGACGGCCACGGCGGCTCCGAGTGCTCGTCGTGGCTCGAAGAGAACTTAGCCCGATTGGTAGAGCAGGGCGACGATATCAACATGGACAAGCTTGCGCGGGACTACGCCAAGAACATCAACGGCTACTGGCGCCGGTGGTACAAGCACCGCAAGAGCCACATGGACCTGTTGCGCGGCGCCCCGCTCTCGCTCAGCGACGCCAGCGCCCGCCACTTGAACCTCCGCCAGCGGCTCCCGGCGCTGTACTTGGACGCCGACTACCAGTTCTGTCTGCTGTCGCAGAAACTGGGGCTGACGTGTACCAACGCCTTCTTCGAGACGGTGATCGGCGCCCCCACCGACTACTACTTTATGAGAAACACGGTGCTGATCATGACCATTGCCCATGTCGGCGACACCAAGGCGATCCTCGTCGACCGCAACGGCGAGGCGCACGCGCTCACGCAACCGCACCACCCGCTGAACCCAGTGGAGCTGGAGCGCCTCAACAAGTACGCCACGGCGTTCATGACGGATTCTTTCGGCGAAGAACGGTTCATCGCCCTCGCCAACACCCGCGCCTTTGGCGACGTCAAATTTAAACAGATGGGCGTCTCCGCTGAGCCAGAAATCTCGCAACTTGTCGTTGGCGACGCCCTGGCGGTGCTGGCGCACTTGACACCTGAGGAGATCGCCAAGTACACCATCGGCGGTCTTGGGGGTAACGAGCTGTTCCTCGTGCTCTGTCTGGACGGCATCACCGACGTGTTGACCGACCAGGAAATCGCTGACATTGTCATGGTCCACTACAACAACCGCGGCACCACCGTGGCCACGCCGCAATTGGGCGCTGAGGAAGTGGTCAAGTTTGTCGAGTTTGTCGGCGGCGACGACAACGCCACTTGTCTTGTGGTGCGCCTCAACGGGTGGGGGATGTGGCCCGTCACCGATAGAACCGGCGAGCTCCGCCAGTCGCGCTTATCAGACTATAACCCCAGACAAAGAAGAGAATGACCATAACGAAAACTACACTCACTAAGTGATTATCAATTCAATAAATGCATACCAGTACAACGACTTATCAACGATTTAAAAGCTGATCGACAGGGCGTACTCAAATAGATACAATCTCATATTACCAAGGAGTGTAGACCACAGGGCGTATGACATCAGAGTCTTAGTGATAGTCACAATCTGCTCAGATTGTCCAAAGCACAACATTTTGGTCAATCTAGTTCAACTCACGGTTTATATCCCAACTTTGACTTGTTCATCGTGCAAGGAAATGAGTTGGTTGACACTCTTCCTTTGCCAGTGTTTCTTCAGTTTCTCTGCCGGTTACTTTAGGTCTCCGTAGCTCCAGTTGCCGTCTCTTTGAGAGTAGAACCAGGGACAGTCTTGAAATATATGACCCACCCAAAAGATCCCTTGACCAAGGAATCCACAGGTACAATGGCCCTCAGCATTATCCATCTTCTTCAAAACGGAGCCGTACTGAGGTATCCATTTATGGAAATGGAAATGAGTGTATAAATGGATTCTGAACATGGTTAGGCTCAGAAACTCATGGTTGGCCGTAGAACAATTGGTCCAGCCACATTTGTATGGTCGAGATATGCCACTAACAATGGCTTGTATTATGAGCAAATCAATCTCTTGGTAACAAGACATGGACAGCAATGACCTGATGCTATTTTAATTTAGTCTGTCTCCAATTGCCTGTTTAGTGTTGAATAATAACTGAGTAGAGTTGCTGGTATTGCCTATTGTAGCTCACTATAGAGTCTACCAACGATACTATCGGTACTCCATTGAAGTTACAGTCCATTTACTAATACTGAAAATTCATCAGAATTGTTCCACCCATGGAAATCGCTTCCTTTTACGTAATTCGAGTGTGATACACGATTGATTGTGATAGAGATCATCACACTGACACGATGGATATAGTTTCAGACTCATATAGTATGATCCAATTCTCAAACAAGTCATCTCACTACAATCTCCTGATATTTCTTCGTCTATTGTCGTTATGCTATTTACAGGATCAGTTCTTCGAGAACTTGTACATGAACCGCTTGCGCGTTGGGGCGAACTCGCCCAACTTCAGCCCCACCATGTCGTCTGTGACTTCAAACTCGACGTACTCCTTGCCGTTGTGGACCTGGAACTTGAGGCCGACGAACTGGGGGAGGATGTCACACAGCCGCGCGTTCGTCCGCACGGGGGTGCCGTTCTTGATCGCTTCTGAAAGCGGGAGCGGCACCACGTTGGGCCCTTTCCACGCCAGCCGCTTGAGCACAGGCAAACACGCTCTCATGTTTAGGGAGAGGGTATATAGGATGTCTGGTTCAAACCGTACTCAGTGAAAAAACTATAGATGGTAGTCTATGTTTTCGCATTGTACTGCATATAAGCATAGCTCAGCGAAAAAAACCGTTCCCCATCACACACTAGCCAGAGCTTCGCAGGCCCTCATCGTGCGGCGCGATAAACCAAAGGCTACGCTAATAATCCCCATGTTTGGTGGCCGCTACGATCCGCTGGCGCTGACTTCAGCTGCCAAGACCAATATTCTAGATCGGTTCCGCAAACGACAACGAGAACCCGAAAGTGATTCCGAAAGCGAAGACAATAACGAGGAGAATAATGATGATATGGAAGACTCTAGCAGCAGTGACGATGACGCCATGGATGTCGATGAAGACGAAGTTGAAGTGAATGCTAAGGATCCAATTGATGAGACAAACGATGCCTCGTCATCCGAGGCTACTTCCAGTTCCAGCTCAGAAAGCTCGGAAAGCTCGGAATCAGAGAGCTTGGAAAGCGACTCTGACTCAGATTCTGAGTCTGAAGCTACTACCAATACCGACCCCATTGACATACCTTTGAAACATCAACATATCCTCAACAAGTTCCACCAAGCAGCCGCGCAATCCACTCAAGAAGCTGATGACATTGAAGAAGACGAACCTGAGCCTGAGGTGGAATTGGCGCCGCTTGAGCCGATGCCTCAACCAGCACTTCCACGAGATAAAAAGCTTCACACGGTGAAACTTCAAGCCAACTTAGATTGGCTTACTGAGGCCCACTACGTCGATCCTAGTCGCACCGTCGCTTTTAAAGATCTAGGAGTAAGTGAGAACACCACCAAAAACTTAGCCAAGATGGGATTCACCGAAGCGTTTAGTGTCCAGGTTGCTGTGCTCGAACACTTTGCTTCATTAAAGCTGGTGGTGCCGCGGCCTGACGTCAAGGGAGATCTCTTAGTGAACGCTGCTACTGGTAGTGGGAAGACTTTAGCGTATACTGTACCTATTGTCGAGCTGCTACAGTCACGAGTGGTGCCGAGAGTGAGAGCAGTGGTGATTGTACCTACTAAACCGTTGATTAACCAGGTGGTACTGACATTTACCGCGGTGGCTAAAGGTACTTCATTATCGGTGTTGGCCCTTAAAACTGAGAGATCACTCAAAGAGGAGGCGGCTAAGATCACGACCAACTGTCCCGATATCATCGTGCTGACTCCCGGTCGTCTTGTGGAACACCTCCAGCTGAAAGTGCTTGATCTCCTGACGGTACAATACCTTGTCATCGATGAAGCCGATCGGTTACTTAATCAATCGTTCCAGAACTGGGCCCACGTCGTCACTGAATCAGTCACCACCACTGCTAACGTCGCTCGTTCGTTTACTCATATCCCCGTGGTGAAAATGGTATTTTCCGCCACGTTGACTTCCGACGCCGGGAAGCTCGCGGTGCTCAACTTCCAGAAACCCCACTTACTCGTGGTCAACGACGCCCAGGAGCTTGTCAACGAGATGTTCAGCGTCCCCGCCACCTTGGCCGAGCAGTGGCTCCACCTCGGGCTGGCGAAACTGGCGTTCAAGCCGTGGGTGCTCGCGAAATACCTTATCGCCACAAACGCCACCCACAACACCTTGGTGTTCTGCAAGAGCAACGACGCCTCGTTGCGGCTTGCTAAGCTTTTGGCAATGGTGCTTGCCACGATGGGATCGACCACTGCCGTCGGCTACATCAACCTGACGAATAATAAGGCCCAGCAACGTAAGCAGGTGTTGGACGGGTTCTCTGCAGGCACCACCGGCATCCTTGTGACCACGGACTTGTTTGCTCGAGGGATCGACATCTTGAGCATCAGAACCGTGGTCAACTACGACCTCCCTAACAGTTCTCGCGAGTACGTTCATCGCGTAGGGAGAACGGCGAGAGCCGGCCAAGCGGGTACTGCTCTCCTGATGACGTTTGGCAAAGGGGAGCAGAAGTGGTTCAAGAGTTTAATGAGCGACATTTCTCGTAAGCAGCCCGTGGCCGACGATATTGAGGTGCCCCTGATGACGTCTGAGGACACCAAAGTTTACGAAGCGACGGTGGAGCAGTTTAAGCGCCTCGTTCGCGGCCAGGAAAAGGACTAGATCACCTTTTTGGCTCTACGTTCAAGTCTAGTCCCACTCAAGTCGCTTGCCCCGCCTGTGTACATAGCTTAGTGGCATGGCAAGCAACCGCGTGGTTATTGGCATTTATCGCTCGCACCAGCAATGGTTGCGAAAAAAAAAACGCCGGAAAGGGGACGAAAACAGCGGAAAACCGCCGGGTTGGTGGGGCACAAAGCCGATAGAGCAACAATAAGGGTATCGGCTCGTGCTCTGCGGTTTGCGGTGGTCACGGCGGGTACGTTGGGTTTATTTTCATATAGCGCCGTGTGTTATTGTGTCGCTGTTGGCGGCACCACCGACGTGGTATTTATGTTTGGTAGACGGTGATTACCGCCCGTTTGCGAATACACGTTGCACGTCATCACCACCTCGTTTTGTCCTGATTTTATTTGAGTTTAACGTCATCGCTTCCTGATAAGCAAGTTATGAAGTGTCCTGTTTTACCACTCTTTACTTTTGTATGTTGTGGTTGTCACTTGGTAAGTTGTGGTTAGTCGTTAAACTCTTCGCTAATATGCTCATCACGTGCTCTTCACTGGTAATGTCTGGTAATGTCTCGTATGTCAAATATATGGCCATGACGTAATCGAGGTTCCAGATCCACCTCTATCTACTCCATACAGTAACCACCCATTATCACAACCAATAAGTTTACCCCCTTTTATCGAGTTACCGTTATTGTCACTACCTCCTCTGCTTCTCCTCACGAGGTGGGGCTCCTTTCCCCCTCCCACAGTTTCGTCGAAATTTTCGGCGGATATCGCTGGGCGCCTCGCCGTGCTGAGTGCCTCACCACTATTGACCATTGCCGAGGCGAGCGAGACCCAACAACCAGCCTAATTTCCCCCTGTGGGCTTTGGCGTGCAGGCGGGCCATAAGCAAAAACTACTGCCTAAAGCAAACAGCGGCGGTGATTTCGGGATCCTGTAGTCTGCAATGCTTAACGTCCTGCTTGATTTCCTCCTCCCGTAGGAAAGCTCGGAGATGACGAGAGTAGGTATTCCGTACATGGCGACAATGGCTCTGGCCCTTCCTATTTCGGTAGACTATCGGGGCTCGCACTACGTCAGGGCAAGGCTGACCGGTCCCGGTGATTGGCGGCGGCAGGCAGAGCTTAATACACACTCCCTACACCGACACCACATACTCCCCTGGGTCCCGGGCGTCTGTGCTAGCTTTTTAAACCTACTCCTCCTGGTTACAAAGGGATTATTAGGGCCCAGCCAAAAGCACCGCTAATTAAGCGAACGTGCCTCGTGCAGCGTACTGGCTCGGCGATCTCCTTGTCCTCTGTAAAAGTGGGCCCACTTTTCGGGGGACGATCCTGCGCGATGACACCGGGCAAGAGGCTGATCGTGGACCCTGAGGGCTGGACCTTACTAGGCGGTGCTTCTATTACTGAGGAGAACACCTGCGGCTATCCACGGCTATGGGGGGTGCATTGGCACCTGGGGGTGAGAAGCGCTTACGTCCCCGCTTAGGTCATCGCGCTAGTCTACCAGAAGCTTAATACCACACCAAAGCCTACCCCACCAACGCATACCCCACTGAAGCACACGTCTATATCACCCTCTATACCAGTAACCCTTGATTGTGTCAGATTAAAGCCTTGTTCTCTACACACTACCAAACCGCCAATTCCTCTCCGTAGTCGTCATCGCCAGCCGCGCCTCTACGGTTGCCGTCATGGACGCCATCGATGATCTCGTCCTCGTCGACCAGGACGAGCTTGCCAAGAGCATTGAGACCAAGGCCGAGGCGGCGTTGGAGCGCCGGCTGCGGGAGACGGAGCAGAAGCGGCTCGACAAGGCCCGGGCGGCGCTGGCCAAGGCTCGGCTGAAGCTCCTCAGCTTGGAGCGCCAGCTCCCCCGGGCCAAGATCAGCGCCCGCAGACTGCTTGCCACCAAGATCGACGATGCCAGAAAGGAGCTAGAGGCCCGGGAGCAGGATATACGCGATATTGAACGGCGTATCGACGGTGACGATGAAGGTGAGACCGAGCACGACTACCTCGTGAGAACGGGGAAAATCACGGCCTTTGGCACCTCCCAGGGGTTTGTCGGAGGCGAAACGACAGAGACCAAGTCCCACCAACAGCTCCACGAGCCCGGGATTAACCAAACTGTGGATAAACGCGTCGAGTCCCAAGAGGAGGTCAAGGAAGAAAATGAGGAGGAAATACCAATTAAACAAGAAGACGACGGTATCGTCGAGGTATCTGATGACTCGGGAAGTGCCTACGAAAGTGGCAATGATGCCAGTGAGCCTGAAGACGAGGAGGAGTACGCGGTAGTGGTCAACGATGAGCTTGACGAATTGCGGGAACCGCTGGAGACTCCCGAGCCGCTGACGGAAAGAAACATCGATGACGGTGATATGGAGCGGTACAGAATACGGCTAGACCATTGGGAAACCACTCGTCGCGCTCTACGCGTCAACCCTACTACCTCTCCTGAAGACGAACCATACTTGCCCCACCCCACAATTGAGGACGCTGTCCTCGATAACACTTTTAGACTTCCAGGCGATATCCACCCGCTGTTGTTTGACTACCAGAAGACGTGTGTCCAGTGGCTCTGGGAGCTCTATAACCAGAAGACTGGAGGCATTCTCGGCGACGAAATGGGTCTAGGGAAAACTGTCCAGGTAATCTCGTTCCTTGCTGGCTTACACCACCTGAAGATTATACAAAAGCCGATACTTGTCGTTGTTCCGGCTACTGTGTTAGCCCAATGGTGTAATGAGTTCCACCGGTGGTGGCCGCCGTTTAGAGTGGTGCTTCTCCACGCCATTGGCCTGGGTATCACTAAAAAGAAACTACTGGAAGAAGACGAATTGGAAGCGTTTGTCAACGGTGAACTGCTTGAGAAAGAAACGACTAATGCTGGGGATTTAGTCAAACTGGTGTTTAATGACCAAGGGGGTTCAGGGGTGATTATCACCACCTATTTGGGGCTCCGAATCTACCGTCGCCACTTACTCGGCCGTCAGTGGGGCTACGCCGTGCTTGATGAAGGCCATAAGATCCGTAACCCTAATCTGATGGTACTGCTTTCGGCAAAACAGATCCGCACCCATAATCGGCTTATCTTGCTGGGGACTCCCATCCAGAACAATTTGACTGAATTGTGGCTGTTATTTGACTTTGTCTACCCTGGTAGACTAGGTACTTTACCCGTTTTCCAGCAACAGTTTGCTGTTCCCATCAATATGGGGGGCTATGCCAACGCTACAAACGTCCAGGTCCAGGCCGGCTACAAGTGTGCCGTGGTGCTTCGAGAGATGATCAACCCGTACTTATTGCGTCGAGTGAAGGCTGATGTTGCTCGTGACTTACCGCAGAAGAAGGAGATGGTGGTGTTTGTTAAGCTTACGCCACAACAGCGTCAGCTCTACTCTCAGTTCTTAGGGTCAGAGGACTTGCTGAGTATCATGAGAGGTAAAAGAAACGTGTTGTACGGGGTCGATATCTTACGAAAAGTGTGTAATCACCCCGATCTTGTCCACCAGGACCAGAAGCGGCCGAAGGACTATGGAGCAGTGTCACGCAGTGGGAAGATGACTCTTTTAGCGCTGTTGCTACCTCAATGGCAGCGTCAGGGACATAAGACACTTTTATTCTGTCAGACAAGACAGATGCTTGATATCTTAGAAACACAAGTTCAGGGGCTAACTCGTGACGACGGACTGCACTTTGGCTACCTCCGTATGGATGGTAACACACCGATTGGTGTCAGACAGCAATTGGTCGATGAATTCAACACTTCCAGTGAGCTCGATGTGTTTCTCTTAACCACTAAAGTTGGTGGTCTTGGGGTCAATCTCACCGGTGCTGATCGCGTCATCATCTTTGACCCTGACTGGAACCCTCTGACGGATGTCCAGGCACGGGAGCGGGCGTGGCGTTTGGGTCAGACTCGGGATATCGTCATATACCGGTTGATGACGGCCGGTACTATCGAAGAAAAGATCTACCATCGCCAGATCTTCAAGACATTCCTCACCAATAAAATCTTAACCGATCCGAAACAGAAACGGTTGTTCAAAATGAACGATTTACACGACTTATTCACGTTAGGAGATGACGATGAAAAGGGGACTGAGACTGCCGATATGTTCAAGCTTAGAGAGAACCAGTACGCCGGTACCAAGCTGCGGTCGCTGAAACGACTTGACCGGGACCAAGACGTCGACGACGACGTTCTTGAAGTCGCTGGCGTTGCCAAGATGGATAACTACGAAGACGGTACCGCCCAGGACCCGGAGAACTCTGAATTTTTCAATTTAGGGGTTCATCTGACGTTGCAACACGACGACGCCGTCAGACCGCACGAGGAGACGCTGTTGGCCGAGCACGAAGCCAATAAAGTCGCTCAGCAAGCGGTGGCGGCATTGAAGAAGCTGGCCCGCGAAGCACGCCAAAACAAAGTGGGGACGCCTACGTGGACAGGCAAATTCGGTGCTTTGAAAGGTCAATTCGGCAAGGCTAAGTCTACGGCTCCAGGCAAGCGCCTGGCCTCACCAGAACTGCAGCTGCTGGCGCTGGTGCTCGCCAGTCTCAAGCGGCACAAAAGCAGCGACGCCGACGGCGACGATGTCGTCGAAAACCCGGTGCTAGCGAAAATGGTGGCGTATCTCCGCAGCCAGCCCAACCAATTCGCCCCGCTGAAAGCGGTGCTCGACGCCGCGGAGGTGCCGTTGACCCTGAAGCAGGAAATGCTCAATGTCCGCAGCATGCTCAGGGCAGTGGCCCACTGGGACGCTGCCGAAAAGGGGTGGCACCTTAAGGCTCAATTCGTCGAATAATATCGCCTGGGGATCGCCCCTCAAACATCAGATGATCCTCAATTGCCGAGAGGACCCAATTGCCGAATAATACCCTACCGAACCGACCCCATTGGCGGAGGGGAAGGGCTAACACACCTGTGCTACGCCGGTGGCATGCGATGTGCAAGTTTGATGCACCCCCAGCATTGCAGCTCGGGATTCCCGTGTCGCCATTGTCGTCGCCCGCCTTCCCGATGCGGCAAAGGCAGCGCCATTTAACAATATCGGACCCTGCCCATATCATGCATGCGCTTGTCGCTGGCGGGTGGCGCCAGGGCTGCGTAACGCAAGGAGCAGACTAGTGAGGGTGTGTGCAATTTGCTGGCGATCGGTGTCTGGGCCCTCTGTGCACGTGAGCACGTAACCTGCCACAAAAACGAACATTAGGGTTGAAGCACCTCCGTATTAGACAGGTTTGCCACCACGCCGACGCCTGGCCGATTTTAAGGGGAATTAAGGGCGCAATTGTGGCCCCAGCAAGCCCCCCCTTTGTGAGGGTGCGAGACCTTAGCGTAGCATCGCCTGTTGGACGGACAACCCTCTGCACCCCGGACTCGGTTGTCACCCCAACCGGATGGGGCGGCTACGCGGGCAATTGGTCTACGGTGGTGTCACGCCGTCGTCAACGGCTCTATCGCGGGCTTCGGGGCAAAAGCAACCACTTCCAGCTGTGCCGAACCCTGGGCTGAGGCTGGGCCGTGCCCGGTAATTTTTGTGTTGCTTTTCGGGTTCAGGCTGGTGAGCCAGGGCCCTGGGGCGTAGGCGGCGTTGGCGGGCATATTTACGTCTGTGCATGGACGGGTGCTGAGGTAAGCGAGGCAGCTAAACCACCAGGGGACAATTATAACCGGACCACCACTCGTCCAACAAAGGGGGGTTGTCCGTGCATTGTACAGGGTGTGGAGCCACCCAATGGCACCATTAAGGGGGGTATCTATGCATTAGGTGTATAAAATAATTATCCTTCAGTTCAATTGGTTGGGCATCGCCGCCAGCGTCCGCTTGTAGCTCCACTTGTTCTTCAGCTCGACAAACATGCGGATCCCCGAGTTGACCAAGTAGGCGATCAGCCCGCAGCAGCGCACGAACGAGAGCACCGCCACCGTCCAGAGGATGAACGCCAAGTAGATGTTCTTGGCGGTGTCGCCAGGCTTGTACACCTGGACCATGATGAGGATGAAGAGCAAGTTGGCGACCATCCACACCAACACCACCTTGGTCCGCACGTCCTTGGCGTAGTCCTCGCCCTCCAACACCGTCTTCACGTGCTGGTGGGTCTTGATCTTGTTGTTGGCCCGGCGCATGCGGATCTGGTAGAGGGTCTCGAGGTAGACCTCGTCGATGTTGACGTCGACCACCGTCGCCTCAAACTCACCCTTCTCGTTCTTCTCGACGATGTACTGGTTCAGGCGGTCCTCCTTGGGGTTGTTGTCGCCTTTGGTCCCCCACGAGACGTCGTGGGTGTTGCAGAAGGCAAAGATCTGGAGGGTGCACGTGTACAGGGGGATCATCAAGAAGTACTGGACCAGACACGTCACCATGTGCCAGGGGTCGAGGTACAAGATCAGCATCAACGTGTACAACCCGTACGTCAGCAACAACAGCACCACGATCAGCACCATCACGTACGTCAGCGCCCCGTCGTCCATGCCGAAGCGGACGATGGTGCGGATGACGAAGTAGAACCCCACGATCAACGCGTAGAGGGCACACACCGTCAACAAAATGATCAACGTCTTGAATATGTTCTTCAGCGCCTGGGGCCGGTTGCCGATACTGACGATGAACATCAGCGTCAACGTACAGATGCACAACATGTTGAAGATGGTGAAGATCCAGTAGCCAGCACGCCCGACGGAGGGGTCCAGCGTGAGCGACCCGGTGAGGAAGTAGAACGTCAAGTAGAAGTTCAGCAACGAGAAGAACAGGAAGATGAGCAGCACTAACTGATACAAAAACTCAACCTGGAAGAAGAGCTTGCGGAAGTAGGAGTGGTCGGTGTACCAGATGCGGGCATGGTGGCGCAACGAGTAGAGGGCGGCAAAGAAGGCCCCGTTCATCCACCGCCGCCGCTGTGAGAGGAACTCGGCCACCAGCTCGGGGACATCGGTCTCACCGGTGGCCAGTTTGACAAACTTAAGCACCCAGTTCTCCCCCTTCTTCGCCACAAGCTCCCAGCAGAGGATCCGGTCCTCGGCCAAGTACATGTTCGCCTCGAAGAAGTTGGTCTTGGAGTTGCCCGTGACGTGGGACAGCAACAAGTCTTCGCCCTTAAAGTACGAGTTTAAAGGACCGGTGCCGTCGGGGTGGTTGCGGAGGGCAATGTAGCGGTAGGCGGAAAGGGCACCGGGCAACACCGAGATGTACCCGAACACCAGCTCTAGCGGCTTGTCCAAGATGTTCAGCATCTTGTACTCGAAGTTCTGCGAGGCGACGAGCGGGTTCTTGAGCATGGTGCCCCACGCTTTACCCTTCATCGCCTTGATTTCACCGGCGACCCCGGCGACGTTGGAGTCGCGGTCGAACGCCTTCCACATGTGGTAGACGGCGTGGTTATCCGGCTTGGTACCGACGTCGAGCAAGATGACGACGTTGGGGTCGAGCACGGGGCAGAAGGCGTTGAAGAGCCAGCGGTGGGAGTTGATCTTCTTCTGGTTCTTCTCCTTGAGGCAGAAAAGCACTTGTACAGGGGTCAAGTTCTTCTCATCGCCTTTAAATTTCAATTGTTCGTCAATCAGAATCTGCGTGGTGTACTCGAATAAGTGCGCTTTTACGGCTTTGTTGTTGACAAAGGGACGCGCCAAGTTCTCCTGGTAGCACCCGGTGGCCGTGAGCAACTGGAGCACGCCGTCGTTGACCTTGTTGCGCCCGTCCAGCACGATGACGACCTGGATCTTCTTCCACCCGTCCTTGCCCCAGCACTGCAGCTTGTTGCGCAGACAGAGGTGGGCGACGTTCTTCATCACCCCGTGCATGGTGCGGGCAAACAGGACGTCGTCCTCGTTGTACATGGTGATGCAGATGACGATCTCGGTCTCGCGGCCGTACTTGGCGGCCCGCAAAGTGTATCCTTCGGCGACAAAGTCGTCGGGCTCAGCGGTACACGCAGTATAAGTCATATTGGTGAACTCGCCAAACGGCAGCTCGGTGATGGTCAACACCTTCTTCAATTCTTCCGGGATGGGGTTTTCAAGCGCCAAGTTACCCGTCTTATTGACAAGGCGCACCTTACGCTTGTGGGTGGGCTGGGGGTGGGGGCCGGGGACGTAGTTGGCGAGCCCCTCCATGAACTTGCCGTCGAGCGAGTCGCCGAAGTACAGCAGCTCCGGGTGGGTGCTGTGGTGGTCGTCGTCGTACACCGTGCTCGCGTCGTCGGAGTAGGTCAGCTGGGCGTACTCTTTTTGGTAGGCGTCGTAGCCATAGTCTACCAGCTCTCTTTTGGTCAGAACATCATCCAGAGCGGCGATCGAGTATGTTTCAGGACTGAAGATCGGCTGGGGCGGCTCCAAAAGTCTCAGTGTCGTCTGGGAATGGTCCAGAACCACCAGGCGGCTCAGGTGGCGGGTAGGCAGTTCGGGCGGGCTAGTGGCAAGATGGTGGCTGTCGACCAGCACCACCGAGTCCCGCAACGGCAGTTCTCTCGCGGTGAACAATTTCCGGGGCAGCACCGGCGCCGGCGGAGCCTGGGGCGGCAACAGTGGCGCCAGCAGTAATTGCACCGGCGGCCTCGAAAGACGCGACAGCCGGGCAAAGATGTTGGGCAGCTGGCGCGGCAGTCTCTGGGGCAGCCGCTGAGGCAGTCGCTGAGGCAGGGACAGCGGTGTTTGGTGGCGGGGGCGATGGGGCAGCTCCAGCGGGGCGAAGCCGACAAAGGCCAGCTGGTCGTCGTCCGAGTCGTCGTCGGCGGCGTAGGTGCCGGTGGTGTGGGCCCGTTGGGGGGGGTCCTTGAAAGGGTCGTCCTCAAACATGGTAAGCTACCAGAACTGAGGGTGTGTGGTGACAATAAGGCTGAGGCATGGCAGCGAGGAATTGCGGGTGTTTAATTAGTGGTGGTGTTGACAAATGCGCCTAATCGGGAACACCGCGAAGAAAAACAGACACTAGTGAAATGACAACAAAAAGAAGAAAACTACGAAAGAAGGAGGAAAACAGTGGTTGGTCGGTTTTAGATTGAGTTAATGGTAGTATTGTAGTGATTTAGTAGTGATTTCGTGGGGGTTTTCGTGGGAATTGGAGTAGTCTCGGTGTGGCCATCGAGAGTGTTTGTGGTCCGGCGATGACAGGCTGCGATGTCATTGTGCAGGATATTAGTGGGTGATCAGTAAAGAGCGATGACAATCGCCACCAGGGGATGAGTCAAATCCGGTGCCGAATGACCTTGAAATTGGCCTAATTGGGGTTGTAGAGCCAGCACTACGCCACCGAGACGTCAGCTTTTCGTATTGGTAGAGCCAGCCACGTCGAACCTTCGAGAACTATAGGAGATAATGGTCAGCTGAAAGGAGCGAAATTGGCCATTACCCAGCCAACCGTGGTTTTTGGAATCGGTTTGTAGCTCTATTTATGGGATGGGTGGTATGCTGGAGGCTATAGTTGCAGTTTGTGACTTGTATATGGTCGTGTGACCGTTGTTGCCAAAACCAAAGAATAGCTGATTCAGACTAATAATTGTGTGGGTATTGATTCCAACAAATGTGCCGGTAGTTAGTTAAAGATATTTCAACCACGATCAAGCACGATGGCCTCAGGAATAAGATATATCTATGATATTTTTGATCATTGTTAATACAAACTAGTAATCACACACATGTGATGGTGGCATCTTTTAATCATTGCTCAATATTACCTGAGCAATTCATGAGTCTGTTGGTAATCTTGTATTGCTCGATCAAATTTAAGATATTCAGTATTGATTTCTTGATCATTTCTCAACTTCTTGAAAATTCCTTCAAATTTTCCAAATTTTATTCACAGTTCGAGTCTCATATTAAACCTTACACAAAAATTAAATACTCGTCACAGTTCCACTAGATATCAGGTTCATGTTCCTTGCGCCATTGTTCGACAGCCTTTCTGAGCTCGACGTTCGGGTAGCACTGGTCTTTCGTAAGTTTATGTCTCGTCAACGGATCGAGCCCGTTCTGCTCAATGTGCTTAAACAACAGCAGCCGCTCGTAACTGACCCCCAGCGGCGTGCACACAGGGTCGTGGAATATCTCTTCGGTGATACGGTCGATAAAACAATCAGGAACTTCGACTTTTTGTCTGGCGGTGTAGCCAAACCCGCTGGCAAACATCGTGTGGAGGTCTTGGCTGTCTTCGCGGTACTGCATCGCCAACTGGGTCAACTTGTACTGGCGGATGTCGTCGTTGACGTCCTTGCGCCGCACGGTGTCGATCTGGTCCTGGTAGTCCTGTTGTAGTAAGCGGGCGAGCTTAGAATAAAGGGGTACCCTTTTCGCCACCACTGCATCTTCCTGTGACCTTTTGAGGTATTCTTTAGCGTCATTTAAAGCCTCATGGATCTTCAGGGGCTTCTCACAATTACGGAATCTCTTGGGAGCTGTCATCAGCGCTCTCAATGCCGAATCAAGCTGTTTCACAGCTTTAGGATAGTCATTCTCCTGGTACAAACTGTGGAGACCCTGGTAATATTGAGCCTCATAGTTCTGAGGGTCATATTCCAAGGCAGCCACACAGTCGGCCTCGATCTTCTTCCACGCCTGATTGGAGATAGCTTCGGGCTCGCCACGGCCACAGGCGTTCAAGTAGTAGCATTTGGCACGTGCCAGGTGAAGCACGGACTCGTGGTTGTTGCGCAAGGCGTTGGTGAAGTGGTTGATCGCCGCCGGGTAGTCGCCGTCGTCGAGGGCGTCAAACCCCTTTTGCCGGTAGTCAAGACTCATAGATCAGGGGTAAAGAACGTTCCAATTGTCTCGGTTTATAAGTGTCTGGGGAGTGTCAGGAAGTGTAGCCAGGGACAAGCTGGGTACACAGAGCCTGGCGGTGTCTCTACGATGCGCGCGTGAGTACACCCACTGAGTGCAAAGACTACAGAAAAGACACCGTAAAATACGGAATAAGCAATAATATTAGAGGATATCGTGTATTCATTGTAATCAGTGTAGTCAGTAGTATCACCTGACTCATTTTCAAGACTATCTACCGTCATTTACTGGCTAAACAATGGGCCCATTGTTCACCTAGCGGCTGACTCGGTGGGTGTCGCGCGCACCCCACGGTTTCCCCGCTGCCATCCCTAACCATAGTCTACCAGGCTTTCAGTGTTCTCTAACCATGAACGTGGGGCAGTTGGTATGTGGCGGCTTCCAAGGGACCACGGTGACCCCGCACGCCACTCGCCTAGTGGTTGAACAGCGGGTGCTGACGATGATCATCTCGCGCAAAAACACCGTCGACGTCAAGCAGACGACGAAACTCCTTCGAGATCTCCAGTGGTTGGCGTACTCTCAGGGGAACTATACTTATCCCATAATGTTCTGTTTGGACGAGGAAGGTGGGATGATGAACTCGTTATTTGACCCCCATTTCTTGTCTCAGTTTCCACTGGCCATGGCCCTCTCAGCCACTCAGGATACCGACTTGATTTACCAGTGTGCCAAAGCACTTGCAGTTGAATTAAGACGGATTGGCTTCTCGATGATCTTAGGACCGGTGCTTGACGTGGTGACTAAGCTTAGCCACCAATTGGTGGGTGTGAGAGCGTTCGCTACTACTCCTGAAGATGTGATCAAATACGGTCGTCTGTGTGCTAAAGGGTTTCAGGATGGTGGTCTTCTTACAGTGGGGAAACACTTCCCCGGTATCGGTAACGCTGCTGTTGATTCTTTGATGGAATTGCCGATGATGGTCGACCTGCTTGACCAAATCAGACAGTATAACCTGGTGCCGTTTGCTCAGCTTATAAATGACGGGTTATTGGATGGGATATCCGCTGCTGGCTGTGGTGTCCCCACCATTAGTCCAGATGAGACCCACGCGTGTTTGCTGCCAGTATTGCTTACCCAGTTGCTTCGACATGAGCTTGGATTTGATGGGTTTGTGATATCTGAGTGTCTTGAGATGGAGGCATTGTGTCACTCTATTGGTCTCTCACAGGGTGTCATCTTGGCGTTGCTGGCTGGATGTGATTTAGTGCTTGTATGTCAAGATGAAGCATTCCAAAAGGAAGCGCTAGAAGCCATATCCAAGGGGTTAGCCAACGGTATCCTTGAAGAGGAAGCGGTGGCTACGCTGATGCGACGTATTGAAGCTTTACAACGCCGGTGTCGCCCGTGGTCAGAGATATTCCCTCTGGGGAAACAGAACGAAGAGGCTCTTATACCGTTCAGAGAAGCAGAACCAGAACAATGGCAACGCCACCAATTACTCTCGGTGACCGCCTATAAGAAGCTGATTACACTAGTGAGAGATTTACTGGACACGTTACCGTTAACCAAACACTTACCCGTCTCGGAACAACCTGCCAATGTATTATTACTCACTCCCCTTCTTACGCCAATCTACCCTTCAGTTCATGTGGAAAATGAACCTCAGCACATGTACAAAGGTGAAGAAGTCCTCCAACACTTTGGCGATGCCCTCGCCAACCACCCGGCCAATTTGGGCGATAGACGCCGCTACAACGTCCTCCACACCACCTATACCGCCAACGGGCTCACCCAGCTCCACGAGCTGCTTATTGCGAGACTGAAGGTGGTGATCGTGCTCACGCTGGAGGCGCTGCGCAATATGTACCAGATCGGTATTGTGAAGTATGTGCTGATGCTTTGTGGGGCTCTGCCAGCTCAGGTGCTGGCACTGCTGCCAGCTCAGCTTAGCAAACCGCTTGTGGTGGTGGCGACGCTGCTGCCGTACGATTTCTTCTACAACCGCAGTTTGGGGCTGGCCTACCTCTGTTGCTACGACTACACCAACCAGGCCTTGGACCAGTTGGTGAAAGTGCTTATGGGCGACGATATCGCCGATGGCTGTGTTCCAGGAGAAGAGAAGTTTATCGGTAAACCCCGAGCTCAAGTACGGCTGCCGCTGAAACCTCACCGACGGTGGCTTGTTGATGAATTTGATTTGACACGTGACTGGCAGGGTCTCCTAAAATTATGGGAAGCTAGTGCCCACAGCCCCGATGACCGCCACGCGTTTGACTACGGGTCTGACGGGTTCTATAAGCGGCTCTACGCTTTGTTAACCACTCGGGACCCGTCCCAGGGCCCGCAGCGCCATTTCGTCGTCCGCAACTCGCTGTTGAACATCCTCTACGGCGCCGCTCTCACCTGGGTCGATGACGACCACCGGGGACACCTTGTGTTCATCGTGGTGGACAAACTGAAACGGCTCCAGCTGATTGGCAAGAACTTGTATACTCGCGCCGTGCGCTATTTGGTCAAAGAGAGAGGGTGTGCTACCGTGCAAATGGGGCTGTCGTTCCCCATGGTCTCACCCAACAGTTCGAGCTCGCCACTGGTTAAATCGTTCTTGCTGCTGCTTCACTGGCAGCCTCAGAAATTGCCCAAAAAGTACATCATGGTGCTCAGAAACATGCCCCAATGGCAAGTGCCGAAGAAGATCTTTAGGGAGTTGATGATTGTCGGTGTGAGGTTTGATATCTGTGCCGATGCCCTGAAATTGATGCCGATGGTGGCGCAAACATGTGGCACCACTAAGGCGCTTTATCTTGAAGCCATCCGGTTAATCCACAGTAACGGCGTTAAAATCGTTACTGCCCTCGAACCCACAAACCAGCTGGTGATTGGTCTGATTGTGTTATTCACCAATAAATCGCAATTGCTGAAATACTTCCCGTTTATCGACGACTGTGTTGTTTCTGGTTCTGAAAGACCTCCTAGATTAGGACTGCTGGAACTGCTTTCAACTTTAACTGGCGATCCGTCGGTGGCAGCAGCGGCACCGGTAGCGGGGATCGTGGCTCCGTTAGTCGACCTGCTGTACTCGAACCTTACGGAAATCCTCAAGTATGGGCTCATATGTCTGGGGATCACCTTACTCAAACTGCTGGAGAGTAATATGGATGCGTGTGTGATGATTGGCGTTGAAGATGGTAAGATGAAGCAAGGCGCCGCCGAGATCGGGTTTGCCGACTGGAAACTGTTCCACGATGGGTATGGAGTGAAAGCAGCCTCCGAACTCGCCCTCTAATGATAACGACTTAATAAAACAGACACTCGAAGGATAATACCATAGACAAAGCCTTGGAGCTAAGATGAGCATGGAGTAATCAAATAACGAGGCAGGTAAATGTCATCAATTCTTGAACCACGTTGATATTGGTAGCATTGAAGTCATCGTTAAACCTTACTAGCTCCACGAAACCCATAGTTGTCAGGGTTAGCCCTCACCTCGACGTCACTGATCTCAATATCAATGAGTGTCAATCAAACTGTAGTCATCACCGTAGATGGGTTGTTGCAACTGGTGCTGACAATGTTGACTCATTTAGGATGCTAGTAATAAAATGACACGATTGTCATAAAATCACTTGTGTTTGTTCCATGACAATAAGTACTTCAAGAATGTATTGAAGCAAAGTGTCATCATGTACACCAGGTATCCATGAAACAAAACAAACATCATGAGTCAATTGAAACGTCACCAGATCATAGTAGATTGGGAAATAGGAGATCGTGGTCAACGTCATTGAGCAGAGGGGCTGCGACGCGTGCTGCTTAGTGGGGCACTGCTGATGACACTGCTGATGACACTGCTGAAACAATGCTGGTTGAACACACTGAGACAGACATCAGCTGACCTTGTCAGGAACACTCATAGTACAATGGTAGGACTCATAGTACCGTTATCTCGGCTATGGTTCGGCTTAAAGGTGAGAGATGCCCTCATCCCCTCGGGCGAACGGAGCATCGTCATCGCGCCATGTCCCCTTCAACCTCTACCCGGCGACGCGCTAACGCCCACAAATATTTATCTTTCTGATGCCCGTTGATCTGGCTGGCCGAAGCACGATGATGTAAACGGTGTTTCGACGTGTGTTCGAGGGTTTCCCCCTTTTTCCCGGGGAAAGACGCTTGTCAACACTCGGGGCGCGGGTCTAGACTCGGAAATGCCCGGTGCCCCGGGGCTGCCGCATCGGGGATTGCCACGGATACACCGCACGCGCGGTAGGCGCAGTGAGGCTGGAGCGCGGCGCGCGCCCTAAATTAGGCACACGTACACCATCAAGGGTTTATTTTCTCCACATTTCGAGCAACCAGCCAATCACGGCGCAGCAAATGCCGTTGGCGGCGCCGTTGGCGGCGCAAACGGGGCCAGCGCCGCTTGCTTGTGGGCATATGGGCTTAGGGTGGGTGGTCACACTTTGGTAGGGCAAATTACTAAGGGTGGGCGGGGTCGCTCGTGATAGCGCCGTAGACGCCCTTTGACTAAAGCCGGTTATGTAAGCGGTACCATACTACCGGCGACACGTATTAGCTAATGTGGCCCCCCCTATAATGTCCGAGAGCCAACCTCCGAGGCAGCCTGGGGGAGCTTACCGGAACCAGCACCCGCATCGGACGATCACGGAACTTCCCAAAACGGGTTGACAGTGCTCCACAATTCGGACAAAAGAAAATGCTGCGCGACCGGAACGAGTAGCCGTAAGCGAAAACCCCGACCAACCCCGGGACAACCCACACACCACGCCACTAACACTACTAAGATAACTCCAGTAGTGTGCTGGCGTGATTTTAATTATCGGTAGTGTTGCTAGCATTGCTAACAGTTTGCCGCTGACTTTCCCGTTTGTACTCTTGGGAGCAACTTCCCTTTACCCGAGGATCACCCGGCGTCCCCGGGGCGTACCGCATATGCGGGTGCCGACACCGACCGGGGGAAAAGAACCTCTCCATCCGTGGAGTAAAGCTAACGAGGTTTGTCGTAGTATTGGTGGTGAAACCTATTCTGAAACACTCTATGAAACACTACTATTGTCTTTTGTTTAGTTGCTGGGTCCACGTTCGTCCGGGATCAGCGTCATTCGGTAAAGTCGCAGTGTTTCAAGGTGGTGTGCCTGTGAAACCTACCCCACGTCTCAACCAAACGATACCTGCATGAGACAGGGTGAAAAAGTGAAAACCAGGCTTTCCGCTGGGCCCTGAGCCCCTACAGGTATAAATACACCACCATCCCCCCCACCAGTCTCTTTTTCTTTGACTTATCAATAACACATTCCCAACATGGTTCCTCCCACTGCTGTTGAGTCGCTGATTAACTTTTCGGGCCACCCCACCATCAAGCTGAACCAAGACCCCCTCGTGCAACAGTTGCTGTTGAAGGATGACACCATCATCCGCCACAACGCCTCGCCCGCCACGCTTTACGAAGACGGTTTGCAAGAAAAGGGCACCACCATCTCGCTGACCGGTGCCTTAATGGCCTACTCGGGTAAGAAGACGGGTCGTTCGCCTTCGGACAAGAGAATTGTCGAGGAAGAGACGTCGTCGCAACACATCTGGTGGGGGCCCGTCAACAAGCAAGTCGACGAGTTGACGTGGAAGATCTCGAGATCGAGAGCGTTGGACTACTTGCGCACGCGGGAGAAGTTGTTTGTCGTCGACGCCTACGCCGGGTGGGACCCTCGCTACCGGATCAAGGTGAGAATCATCTGTGCCCGTGCCTACCACGCCCTCTTCATGAACAACATGTTGATCCGTCCCACCAAGGAAGAATTGGAAAACTTTGGCGAACCCGACTTCACCATCTACAACGCCGGCCAATTCCCCGCCAACATCCACACTAAGGGGATGACCTCGGCCACCTCCGTCGAGATCAACTTCAAGGACATGGAAATGGTCATCTTGGGTACCGAATACGCCGGGGAAATGAAGAAGGGTATCTTCACCGTCATGTTCTACTTGATGCCCATCAAGCACAAGGTGCTCACCTTGCACTCGTCGGCTAACCAAGGGGTTGAGAAGGGTGACGTCACCTTGTTCTTTGGTCTCTCGGGTACCGGTAAGACGACGTTGTCGGCCGACCCCAACAGAAAGTTGATCGGTGACGACGAACACTGCTGGTCTGACCAAGGGGTGTTCAACATCGAAGGTGGTTGCTACGCCAAGTGCATTGACTTGTCCGCCGAAAAGGAACCCGAGATTTTCAACTCGATCAAGTTCGGTGCCATCCTTGAAAACGTCGTCTACGACCCCGAAACCAAGGTCGTCGACTACACCGACTCGTCGATCACCGAAAACACCAGATGTGCCTACCCCATCGACTTCATCCCCTCGGCCAAGATCCCTTGTCTCGCCGACACCCACCCTTCGAACATCATCTTGTTGACCTGTGACGCCTCCGGTGTGTTGCCCCCCGTGTCCAAGTTGACCAACGCCCAAGTGATGTACCACTTCATCTCCGGTTACACCTCGAAGATGGCCGGTACCGAAGAAGGTGTCACCGAACCCCAAGCCACCTTCTCCGCTTGCTTCGGTCAACCCTTCTTGGTGTTGCACCCGATGAAGTACGCCCAACAATTGTCGGACAAGATCACCCAACACAAGGCCAACGCCTGGTTGCTCAACACCGGTTGGGTGGGTGCTGGTGCCGCTCAAGGTGGTAAGAGATGCCCCTTGAAGTACACCAGAGCCATCTTGGACGCCATCCACTCGGGTGCCTTGAACGAAGTCAACTACGAAACCTTCCCCGTCTTCGGATTGCAAGTGCCCACCCTGTGCCCCGGTGTCCCCGCTGAAATCCTTAACCCCACCAACGCCTGGACCCAAGGTAAGGAATCGTTCGAAGCCCAAATCAAGTCGCTTGCTGGCAAGTTTGTTGAAAACTTCAAGAAGTACGCTGACCAGGCCACTGAGGAAGTTAAGGCTGCCGGTCCTTCCGCCTAAGTCTATTTATTCACGAGTACATAATGATAAAGAATGGGAAAGATATTGTAAGCTTAACTTATCAAATTTACTTGGTTCTGGTGCAACTAGAATCGATCCATTTTCGGTATTATATGCAGGTCAAAACAGCCGCACTATAGCGATTCATTGGTTAACTTATGATGTAATGATAAGTCGATGAAAAGCGCTTCACTCTTTCTAATCTATAGTTATTACTAGAATTGTTGTACTTTGTCATCATTGTCATTAGTTTTGTCTAGTCTAATTCTATCCTCTATCATCATCATCATCATCATTTTCATCATCATCATTACAACTCGTATCTGAACAAAGGGTTTTCCTTATCGGTGAAGTCACAGAACTCGACGTTCTCCATTTCAAGGAACTTCTGGTAGATTTCTGTCCCTTCCAACTTCTTCTTTTGTTGGTTTTTCCACCAGTAGCCCCCCCAAATTAACGCCGTCATCAACCACCCTAAGCACGCCATCACCAAAAGGATCGTCTTCCCCGTGGGGTACTCAGGCTCCTCGCTCGCCAACATCGTCTGCGGGCCGATAAGGTTGCCGACACAGTAGCCAATCAAGTACATGGCGTTGACGGTGATCTTCTTCGTGTGGCCCGCCACGTTCGAAGCCACGTTCGACAAGAGCGTCGCCGAAGTAAGCACAAAGATCACCGATAAGATGTAGCCAGCGTACTTAGCTCCGTTGTTAGGGCCGTAAGCCAATAAGGCGTTAGCCATCACCAATACACTCATGGCAAAGAGCCCAATGGCCATCCGTGATTTCACCCATCTCACCAGGTAGGCAAAGATTACACACACGCCAAACTCAATGGCACCGGTAGGCATGTTCATGAGGATCTGGCCAGTGGTGTCGAAGCCCATACCTTTCAATAAAAGTGTCGAGAAGTTGGTGACGGCGCCGTTACCGATGTTAACAAACACGGCGAAAAGGAAGAAAAACCACGCTTGGAAGTCTAAGAGCGCTTCCTTAAACTGGTACCATTTCCATTTAGGGTTACCGTACCCTTGTTTGTTTTGGCGAGCTCGTTCCATAGCAATTGCCTTTTCTCTGTCGTTAAGGAACCACGCCTTTTGAGGATTATCCGGCATGTAAAAGTAGAACGCCACTCCACACGCCATCGTAATGAAACCCATGACAATGTACATCACTTGCCACGGTTTGATGGCGTAAGAATTGCGGTGGACGTACACGCCGTAGCCCATCGCCGACAGGAGAATATAGCCAATACCCATCGAGCAGTAGAAGATCGTCGTTCTTAAGAACTGCTCTGACTTATGGTACCACTGGCCAACAATAATCACCATCCCAGGCATCACTGTCAGCTCAAACATCCCCAAAAGCACTCTGAAAGTGATCATCGCCCCATAAGCGGGTACGGCGTGGAGGACAAGAATTGCCCCCCACACAACAATGAAAATCGAAAGCATTCTCAGGAGAGGGTACTTCTGTAAGCAGCGAACACCGATAAACTCAAACGCCAAATACCCCAAATAGAAAGACAGCCCCACCCACGAGTACATGTCGCCGTGCATCCCCAAATCCTCACGAAGGCCCACCATCACCCCAAAGTTATTGGTCAATTTATCAACAAACTGTAAGATGACGATGAGCGTGACCATGGGAAGCACAATAAAATCGATTTTGCGTACAAGCCTTCTTTCCTCTTCAGGAGTATATTCAACGGTTTCACCGACATAGTTCAAAGCAACATCTCCTTGAGTTTCTTTACCCGTTAAGGGAGAGGTGATGGTAGTGATATTCTTGAAGTCATGAGGCACCGACAGTTCCAGCTGGATGTCTGAGGTTACGTAATCCTTCTTCTCCTCCATCTTTTGCCAACTACCCTGTAAGAAAGCAAAGGGAAAAAACCCATTGTCCTTATATCATTGGTCTCGGGAAGATGCGCCCTGATCCCTTTGGGATTGTTGGTTGCGGGGAACAAACACCTATCGGCGCCGACCCCCGATTATCAATCAGCGTGGCCAATAGCTTGTGGAGTACGATGACGTCAAGGCTGTAGTCCCACGAGGGCTGGGGATACGCTGCTAAAGGTGGCGAGCCTTTGCTTGCGCTTATCATCGGCCTATGAAGGAACACACATTGTCTTTATCGGGCTCAGGCCTGTATCGAGACGCTTGTGTACTCTCGCACTGATGCGCGGTGAATTTCAACCAAGTGCGGCAGGCGAGCGGAATCGATAACCGAAAAAGAGCAATTACAGAAGCCAAGAACGCGGCACGATAACGAAAATATCCTCGGAGAACTCACTAATTTTCCGACACAGCATCTATAATACGCTATGTATTTCATAAATGATCAAAGAGAAGGGAGAAGGGGATGTCAGTGCTCATGGGTGACGGGCTTATCTTATCTGCACACCGACGAGATTTTGTGTCTGGCGTCAGATTTCGCTTTCTATCATCTGACATATATTTGTCGTGGGCCAATGGTGGGGCTATGATAAATTATCACACAGAATCAGAAAAGGTGGTAAACATTGATTATTGTATCTTCCTGTTGATAGCGAGCCCGGAGAAAGTACTATACGCAAGTAAGTTTGCGGCTTCCCCCTCTTTCATGTTGCCAATCGCGTACATCATACTGGCGCCTATCTCCAAATTGTCGTCGAGTTTTCGTCGCCAAATATTTACGAGACAATGATAACATCGAGGAAACTGGTTTAGATTTTGATATCATAGTCAAAGCTTGGAAATTGGAATCCTATTGATTTGAAATTGATACTAATAGGTGTAATTATTATCTTAATGTGAAGTATGTCAGTTTGCGGGGTACTTGTCAGCTTGCAGTGACTCTGGTTTCTGCCGCTTGAGTTCCCCTCGACGGCTGACTTGAATCGACTGCGAATTGAAATTATTATGCGGGGTAAAATAATTGGCACTGCCATCTTGCAGTAGTCAAATGCTATACCACTATGAGATAAAAGAAATAATGATTCTCAATTTATGACTCTGATGGACGTGCCAATAGGAATTATCATCATGAAATCAGACTACCCATGAAAGTTAAGTAAATACAGATTGACGTCGATGGCATTATCGGGACTGATATTTGGTATCTATAGGTGTTAAATGTTCACTTGAGTAGTCGCAGGCGAGGTTTGCTTCCGCTCTTGTTATAATAACGCGTCAGTTTAGCCTAATCTTTGCGAATTAAGATGTATCAATGTCAGTTATATCACCACTTTTCGACTCCTGTCCATACCAATTACCTACCCTTTTTTCGCCACACCCCGTTGCGAGCGCGGGCCGAGGCTCCGCACCGCGCCACTGCCCTCTTGTCAACTGTCGTGAAGCCACTCCACCGCTCGGACTCAGGCACGAAAAACACCCACTGGTTCGATGAAGTGGCTCCAGCTCGCGTTTCTACTAGCGCTGGCAGCGATCTCGGCAGCCGACCAGCTGCCGCAAGTCTCCATTGACCGCCAGGACGTCCCCTACGACGCCATCCGCTACTTCGACGACTCGCACTCCATCGTCGCTTTACGAGACCACCAGCTCCTCGTCCTGCTTGACGATGGCAATTCTTTCAAACAGGTGGAGGAGCTGAAGGATCTGCTGATCATGACGTTGCAGATGGACAAATTCACCAAGCAGAGGGCGTTCGCCTTTGACCTCAAGGGGAAGCTTTTATTCCTGAAAGATGAAGGTAAACTGTGGAAAAAGATTACCTTTTTAACCAAGGGTGACCAATTTAACATCGGCCGACGCAGCCGTCCCGATATCCGGTTTAACGCCGCCAATTCCGACCTTCTTTTGGCCCAAGTGCCCGTGTGCAATTTGGAAGGGTGCTACAACAAGTACTTCTACAGTGACTCTGGTGGTGACAAGTGGCTCCCCTTGATTGCCCACGCTGAACTGTGTGCGTTTCTCCAGTCACTGGAGCACTTCACTGGTGGTACTGACCGCTCAGTTATTTGTGGCGTCAATGCTCGCGACCAGAGAGGCCATGTCACTGGTGCCAGTGTCTTGAGAAGTGACGACTGGTTTAAGCTGCGTCAGGAAATGCCCCACCCCAAAATTGAACACGGTCGGGTGCGTGATGTTCGTGTTAAACTGCTGTTCCTCGTGGTGACGGTAGTTAACGACCGTTACTCTAACGATGCTGATAACCACCACCTCGAAATGTTGATTCTGACCACTGGTGAAACGCTAGAAGAACTGAATTTCTCCTCTAGTGTCGCTCGTGGTCGGGTACTGTTCTTACCGCTGACACCTCAGCTGTTGCACGTGATGGTGACTCTGTACGCTAAGCTGGAGTTCGGTACGTTCCCTTTGCTGACAGTGTTTGCTTCAGACACCTCGGGGCTCAGGTTTCGCTCGGTGATGAAGAACGTGGTGCTGCTGGACGTGCTCAAAGTGCAGACGATTGATGGTGTCTGGTTCGTCAACGTGGCGCAGAAGAACGAGGTCGACGACGAGCCCTACTTTGGCAGGCCAAAGTCACGCACTCAGTATACCATCGACGAAGGCCGCACGTGGCGTCTGTTGAATATTAACCCTGATACCGAAGAAGGCAAGAAGTGTAATGCTGATGTCCAGTGTTTCCTCAATATTATGCCTCCGGGAGTTACCAGTGGTGATGGTAAATACGAAACTGGGGCTACTCCCGGTATTTTGATGGCGGTGGGTAATACTGGTGCAGTGTTAAAAGCTAACGACATCAGAGAATTGAAAACTTGGGTGCTGCGTGATGGTGGTGCTACCTGGTCTAAAGCAGTTGACGAACCGTGTGCTTTCTCTTTTGGTGACCACGGTAACGTCATTATTGCTATTCCATGGGAAGTGAAAGAATACTACTACTACTCAGTCGACCAAGGTCGGCTGTGGAAACAAGAGAAGTACCCGGACAACGCTAAAGTTGCCGCGGGTAAAGTCACCACTACCGTCGATGGGCTGGCGCTTCGCTTTGTTATGGAATCGCAAACTGATCAATTTATTACTTACGATTTCTCCAACGTGTTTGACGGTAAAACTTGTGGCGATGGCGATATGGAAGAAGTGTATGCTCGCGTTGACGAAGGCGAACCCACCTGTCTTTACGGTACTAAGCAGAAGTTTAAGCGGAGAAAAGCCGACGCCAAGTGTTTCATCAATAAGCTTTGGGAAGATCTTTTCGCCGACGACGAACAGTGTGAGTGTTCCGAACTGGACTTTGAGTGTGCTGCTGGTTTTGCCATCCTGGCCAAGGATATCAGTGGCCACACCTGTGTTGCTGACCCCGAGCAGTTGAAGCAAATGTGCCAGGGCCAAGAAGGCAAGAAGTTGCGTATCCCCGATAAGCGCAAGATGGTTGGCGATGAGTGTCGCTTTTCAGGCAAGAAGGAACTGGACTACGTGCTGATTAAGGAGATTGATTGCAGTCAATATACTGGTGGTGCGCCTTTGGGAGGCATCAAGCAATTCTCCAACGAGATGCTGGGAGCCATCAAGAAGTACTTCTACGTGCGTGAAGGCCATCCTGATGACGATAACCCTAATGAGTTTGGTGGTGAAAACGTCATTGTTCATCTTACCAACGGTGAAGTCTACGCCAGTGAAGATGGCGGTGAAACCTTCGCCAAAGTGGAAACGTCTGACCACATCCTCAGTATTCGTAAAGGTGCTGCTCCCGGGGTGGTTGTTCTCGTGGGTCTGAAGAAGTTCTACTTTTCCGATGATGGTGGTAACTCGTTTAAGCCCCGCGACATGCCGCTGGAGCCATTGGGTCGTGTGGGTAAGCTTGAGTTTGATGAAAAGGACTCATCTAAGCTCATGTGGTTTGGCTGTAAAACGGGCCCTGTGTGTGAGTTCCCAGACGTGTGGATCAGTGACAACAGCGGTGAGCTGTTTAAGCCGCTTATTCAAAATGCTTACCGCTGTCTGTTTGTCCATTTGGGTAACACCACTGACGAAAAGATCTTGTGTACCGCACGCAAGGAAAACGACCGTATCGATTTGATCCTGACCACTAACCGGTTTAAGGATACCAACGTGTTGTTTGAACACGTGATTGACTACGCGTTGCTGGGAGAATTCTTGGTGGTGGCTGTATACAACGCTAAGGGTGATGGTTCCGATTTCAAGGTGCTGATGGATGCTGTGACCTTCGCTCAAGCTCTCTTTCCTCTGGACCGTACTACTCGTTTAGGCACGGTGCTTGATTCTCAATCGAAGGCGTTATTCCTTTTCCAGCTGGTCGACGACGATCTGGGGGTTATCCTTAAGCTGAATTCCAACGGGACTTCTTACGTCACTGCGCTTACTGATGTTAGCCGTGATTCTTCTGGCTACGTTGACTACGACCGGATTGACCTTTTGGAGGGTACGCTTATAGCTAACCAAGTGGTGGACCGTAACCCTAAGAAGGTACGCACGGTTATCTCCCACAATGATGGTGGTGAATGGGCTTTCCTCACTCCCCCTAAGGTTGATGTGAACGGCAAGTCATACAAGTGTTCTGGAGGCAACTGTCACCTCCATTTGGAAGGGTACACTAACCGTACCGACATGCGCGACACCTATGGCCTGACCCTGGCCACGGGGATGTTACTTGGCAGCGGTAATGTTGGTGAGTACTTGGATCCGTTCGACCCTGAATTCGGTACGTTTATGCTGGTTGACGGCGGTGTCACTTGGAAGGAAGTGGCTAAGGGGACTATGCACTGGGAATTCGGTGACCATGGTTCGGTGGTGGTGTTGGTAGACAAGTACCGCCCCACCCAGGAGCTTCAATTCTCGGTGGACAACGGTGACTCCTGGAACCGTTACCAGTTCCTGGATACCCCTGTGCTTGTGGACGACTTGGCTACTTCTCAACGGGATACGCTGCTTAAGTTTGTCCTCTTCACCTACGGCTTGCAATCGCGTACTGCTGAAGTCGTCGCTATCGATTTCCAGGGTCTCTTTGACCACCAGTGTCAGGTGAACTTTGACCACCCTGACTCCGACGACTACGAGTACTGGACGCCTCCTTACTTTGGTGATGGGTGTATATTTGGCCACCGGGCTCTGTACCTTCGTAAGGTTAAGGGCCGTATGTGTTTTGTCGGTGAGGCTCCGTTGCTGGAAGGGTACAAGGTGTTGACCAACTGTCTGTGCACTCGTCAAGACTACGAATGTGACTACAACTACGTGCGTGATCCCGCTGACAACACGTGTAAGCTTGTGCCTGGTCAATCGCCTAAGGATCGTAAGGAGCAATTGTGCTCGATCGAAGGCGAATTCCAATACTTTAAGCCCACAGGCTACCGCAAGTTGCCGTTGCTGACGTGTGTTGGTGGTACCAAGTTTGACCAAACAAAGCCCGAGCCTTGTCCTGGCAAAGAACACGAGTTCCGCCAACACTATGGCTATAGTGTACTGGGTTTCAAGGTGTTCTTTGTGTTTGGGGTCCCTGCCCTCATTTTCTTGTTCACCACGTGGTTTGTCTATGACCGAGGCATTCGCCGTAACGGTGGCTTCTCGCAATTGGGTCAAATTCGTCTTGAAGACGAGATCCACTTGATTGAAGAAAATAACACCGATAAAGCGGTGAACGCCATCGTCAAGGCGGGTATCTACGCAGTGGCTGGGGTGTACGCGGCGGTGAGAACCATATACCGTGTCGACCGAGCATTGATTGAACGGGTGGTGTCGGTGTTCCGCGGGCGGTCCCAGGGTACGTTCGTCCTGGTCCCCGAGGAGGACGAGTTGTTTGGCGACTTCCACGACGAAGACGCCCGCGAGTACGACGAGTTTGAGATCCCTGATGACGACGAAGGTGATGTCGATGAGCGGTTGTTTGGCATCGACGACGGCGAAGAGGATATCAATAACGAGACCACTCGCTGATATAGATCATTTATTACAAAAATCGTTATTTGAAAAATGTGTAGTGACTCTGGAAACGATGACTGAACCATATTGTGATCATTTTATTTCCTTACACTTCTCTGATAATGATTTTTCGACTTTTGCGCTTTTGGATTGAAGTCGATCAATTGTTGTCGTGCCACTTTTGACTGGAGCTGCCAATTTTCCAATACTGATATGAACTATTTGCCACCCATGATGAGTTCAGATCATAGCATTTGCAATTACAGTTTCTGAGTCCGGCACTGTTGTACCGAAGCACAGCCCCGCTTGTATGTTTCAGAATGTCAGGTGGTACAGATACCACACCCACAGCCACAAATTCAACATAATGGATACTTTGGAAGCCGACAGACGTGATCTCCACTTACTCAAATATAATGCCTATTTCTATGATGCTTCTAAGACGACTCGAGAGTCTAATAAAGATCTTGTGGAGTCCAATGACGGCACTCGCTTCCCCAATGATTCTCCCTTCAGAGTTTCCGGGCTGGCGCAAGTGCACGCAGCCAGACTTGAAGAAGCCTACTTCAAAGCTTTAAAGCGAGAGTGTCAAGTCGACATTGCCACAGATCACTCAAATCATTTGGAGATTTGTGATTTCCTAAAAAAGTTACACCAATACTCAAATTACTTGGAGCCGAAATTTATTGCCACTACGATTACGAAAACATTCCCCATGGCCCATGCCTACCACGGAGAGTTTCAGAAAATCCTTCACGATATTGCAACGAATGAATTGATCAATTCTGACTGCGATAATGAATTCGTAAGAGGTCTTATCAGGGGAAGAATCATGCTGCTTTTAAATATTCTTCCAACACTTATTCTCACTACGAAAGAAGATATTGCTGCTTGGAAGGCACACCACTTGGCCGACATGTACGAGCTGCCACCGTATATACAGCCATCGAAGTTTGATCCCACCCTTGGACAAACTCCTGTCGTCAGTGGAGTTATTCAGGAAAATCCATTTGAATCTTCTGAAATATTTCAGCTTTTGAAATCCTTCGGAGGTTCTGATAGTACTGGGAATGCAACAGCATCGCTAGCTTTCAGTGAACCAACCGATGGAAACAATGCAAAATCAGCTTTACTTAAACAAGTTGCTGTAGCTGACAATATCAGCTATAAGTTATCCAAAGTATACTTGGATGACAAGCTTAAGGGCATTGTGGGTTCATTGAGTGAAGTTGACAAAGATTTTGCCGCAAAGAAGCCTCAGTTGAGAGACGAAATCAAAACGTTAGCCTGCCAAAAGCTTGAAGAATATTATAAATCTCCGTACGACGATTTCGATGAAACCATTAAAGCGGTCGCCGACACGGTAGCTCAAATCTATAAGATTTACAAAGGTGATGCTTTTGCCGAACTTGATAAAGCATCCGAATTTTATGATAAAATACTGACCCAGATCATCATAGCCTTCGACGAAATCCTATATCATAAAATAAGGGCGACAGGCCCGATGGCAATTGGGGCTACGAACAGCTTCAGCCCGTGCGCAATCCTGAAACTGGTGTTGCTGAACGTGAGGAAAGAAAAGACTCATAAAGTACAAGTACCTTGGGGTTGGCTCACTGTTAAAGGCTCTGGAAAGCTTAAGGTGAATGATGATCGTGGCCACAAAGTTGACATTGATGTTTTATACGTACCTGGTAGTACAAAGGATTCGTATGTTGTACATGCAAATCGTCCCTTCGAGAGCCGGATTAAAATGCTGAAGGATTTCCCGACGATCATTCCACTTGAACTTTTCAAAGAAAAAGGTTATGAAAAGGAAACAGCCTTTCCATATTGCACAACATTAACACACAACGACAAGGGTACTATTTGCTTGATTTGCAAAAACAACCAAACGTACGTTCCATTGAAACAACTGCTTTTGTTGACACGCTGGATCGGAGTGTGGTCATCCCTTGAAAAGTATTTATGGGATTTGCTCAAAGATGATGTTAAAGAACACCAAAGTGACGAAGGGAAATCTTCTGATGAAACGAAAAACCATCTGAAGTTTGTACGGAAGTGGTATTAATAAATTTGGAAGAAGCATTAATACATCTCAATTGCCCCAATCTGTAACATCACCAACCCTTACTCTAGTGTTTTGCAATGGAAGCAGTTTTTCGTAGCAGCTGTTAGAACATCTACATTAATCAGGTGTTTCCTTTCAACTAAGTGAGGATGTGTAACCGCACATCAAATATACGAGTAAACTTTAGTCATCAGTGCTCATAAGCGCAGAGCCTTCTAAATAATGTATCAAGCTTAGCGAAAGGCAGCTTTGAACGATAGAACAATCGAAAGGAAGCGGGAGACACGGGAGGACATTCACTAGGAGGAGAGTTCACTGGCGTCAGGGGAGGGGTAGTATCAACAGTGTCAAGCGGCCAAGCTCAAAGTACGAAAGTATCGCTACGAACAGAAAATTAGTCGATTAGAATTATACATTAACTATCTAAATGAAAAAAAAAAAAATTAAAATCAACGCATGTTGAAGACGCAATGAGGTATACAAGGCGGTGACATCACAATTGTAATGCCTCAAAATGCTTCACCACCATCTGCCAGGATAATTGTGGAACTCTACCGCAGTGCACGATCGTCGACACACTCCAGAAGCGATAGAGAACTCAGGGACCGTCTCCATATGCAGCAAGATGATGAGCTCATGATCATGCCCACAACTCGAACGATAGACCCTTTCGGCCCACAGGCCTTGCACCTGTGAGTCACTTCACACCGAAACCAGGAACGGCGAAGGAAATAATCGCCTTGCCATGAGCAGAGGAACCTACCTCATCACGGACAACAAACTGGCCCCACACTACTTAAGGGGGGCATGGACGTCATGGCTAGGAGTGGCCATGAGGAAAAAGATTTCAACTGCGGGAGGAGGCCATTATATATTGTTTTGGGTTGAGGCCGGGCTCGTGTGCACAAGGGTCTGTGAAATGAAACAAAGCTTTCAACGCCAACGCCACTTCTTCACGATGAAATTCACTTCTTGGAAGCCAGCCAACCAGGCAGCTAGGCAACTGCCCCCATGGGTAAGCACTTAACGGCATTGTACACCAATTGTTTGAGTCAAATACAAGTATCCTTAGAAATTAAGTCGTGGTGCTTCTCGTTCCAATTGTAAGTCACCGCCAAGTTACCAACGCGATACAATTTGGATTTGTCTCCAAGAATCACTGTTTCGTCATGGGGTACGGTATACCAATGAGTGGCAATGATACTGGCAGCGTTGGTCTCAATTTTGTCATTAAAGTCAAGTATACTCAAGATTGAAACGATAAATCACCGTCGCTGATTGGACTCAATCAAAGTGATAACACCGTAGCTGGTTAGAGCCAAAACCATCAACAACCCAGCGCAAATAGGCTCAAAAAGACTTTGAGATTAAAACATCTCTATAATACCGCTGAAGTAACCTAAACTCGTCAGCTGACGATTGGTTCGTCTCCAAATAGGCGTAGTATCCATTTGGCATCGATTGGGGTATGGGGATCAGTCATTTTTATCCAATAGCAGAGCTCAATGTGGGACTCAGCAGAGCACACGACAGCAGTTCGAAATGAGCGATTGACAGGGGGTGGTGAATAGCGGAGATAACCGTATGTACAAGAAGAAATGTACAATACGATTGGCAACGAGGAACTTCCCTTAGATCACATGAATCGCTGGATATTAATAACGTGATCTCGTCGACTGAGTCGAGTCACAAACACAGCTCCGAGTCCTCGAAAATACCGTGCGGAGTCACAATCTCAGCGCCGAGTCACCTTTAAAAGGGAGCCGTTTTCACAAGAACACGCAAATCTGAAGATTGCCAATTTCGGGTTACACACGACCTTTTTTCAAAATTGAATCTCGCACTACACTCTCCGAGGTATATCTTGGTAACAATCCGTTTATCAAGCCTATTTCGCCCTCAAGAAGATTCGGAGTTATGTCAACCTAATAGGAATATGACCAACAAACGAATATAGAGAAAAATACATATAGAATTTGTTTAGGGTGGGTCTATTTGGGGCAATAGATGAGGCAAGCATGATAGTATGCAGTATGTTTACACAACACCAATTTTGTGGAAACGAGACCAAATAAGATTTGATCAGCGTTTTATGTAGTTAAATTGCTTTATTCTCTACAGATAGATTCTCTCATCTCGTTATATTATTGTCATTATATACATGTTTAGTCGACTTCTTCGACCGAGGGACCTTCAGCTCCAGCGGAGCCAGCAGCGCCAGCCGAGGCATCAGCACCAGGCATACCTCCAGCAGCACCACCGTAGACCTTAGACATGATGGGGTTAGCCACCAGTTCCAATTCCTTTTGGCGGTCGGCGTACTCTTCCTTAGTAGCGGCTTGAGCACCGTCCAACCACGAGATAGTCTCGTCAATGGCCTTTTCAAGAGTCAGCTTGTCGCCAGCATCAATCTTGTCCTTCAAGTCGCCGTTGATGGAGTTCTTCAACGAGTAGGCGTATGATTCAAGACCGTTCTTGGCGCCAACTCTAGCAGCTTCAGCTTCGTCTTCTTCCTTGTACTTCTCAGCTTCGGCAACCATGCGTTCAATGTCCTCTTGTGAGAGTCTGCCCTTGTCGTTGGTGATGGTAATCTTTTGCGTCTTACCAGTACCCTTTTCCAAGGCAGATACGTTCAAGATCCCGTTGGCGTCCAAGTCGAAGGTGACTTCAATTTGAGGCACACCTCTGGGAGCAGGAGGGATACCCGACAATTCGAACTTACCGAGCAAGTTGTTGTCCTTGGTCTTGGTTCTTTCACCTTCAAACACTTGAATCAACACTCCGGGTTGGTTGTCGGCGTAAGTGGAGAAAGTTTCCGTCTTCTTGGTGGGAATAGTGGAGTTTCTCGGGATCAAAGTGGTCATGATACCACCAGCAGTCTCGATACCGAGGGACAAGGGAGCCACATCCAACAACAACAAGTCTTGGGTCAGCGAGGAGGTGTCACCAGTCAAGATGGCAGCTTGCACAGCAGCACCATAGGCGACGGCTTCATCGGGGTTGATCGACTTGTTGGGTTCCTTGCCGTTGAAGAAGTCAGACACCAATTTCTGGATTTTAGGGATTCTGGTGGAACCACCAACAAGCACGATTTCGTTCACTTGCGACTTGTCAATCTTAGCATCCTTCAACACCTTTTCCACCGGGTCCATGGTAGCTCTGAACAAGTCACCACACAATTCTTCGAATCTGGCTCTGGTGATTGAGGTGTAGAAGTCGATACCTTCATACAACGAGTCGATTTCAATCGAGGTTTGAGCCGACAGCGACAAGGTTCTCTTGGCCCGTTCACAAGCGGTTCTCAATCTTCTCAACGCTCTCTGGTTGCCAGTGATGTCCTTACCAGTCTTGCGCTTGAACTCTTGGATGAAGTGGTTGACCAAGCGGTTGTCAAAGTCTTCACCACCCAAGTGAGTGTCACCAGCGGTGGCCTTAACTTCAAAGATACCGTCTTCAATGGCCAAGAGAGACACATCAAAAGTACCACCACCAAGGTCAAAGATCAACACGTTCTGTTCACCTTTAGTGTTACCCTTCTTGTCCAAACCGTAGGCAATGGCAGCAGCAGTAGGTTCGTTGATGATTCTCAACACGTTAAGACCAGCAATGAGACCAGCGTCCTTAGTGGCTTGTCTTTGCGAGTCATTGAAGTAAGCAGGCACAGTGACCACAGCATCAGTCACCTTCGAACCAATGAAAGCTTCAGCGGTCTCCTTCATCTTCCCCAACACCATCGAGGAGATTTCTTCAGGAGAAAACACCTTGGTTTCACCCTTATATTCAACTTGGATAGCGGGTTTGCCCAGCTTATCCACCACCTTAAACGGGAAGTGCTTCATATCATTCTGAACTTCAGGGTCGTTAAACTTGCGACCAATCAACCGTTTAGCGTCAAACACGGTATTGGCCGGGTTCATCGCCGCCTGGTTCTTAGCAGCATCACCAATCAATCTCTCAGTATCAGTAAAAGCCACAAACGAAGGGGTGGTTCTGTTCCCTTGGTCGTTGGCAATAATGTCACATCTGTCGTTGGCGAAGCGAGCCACACACGAGTAGGTCGTTCCCAAATCAATACCAACAGCTTTGCTCATGATTGTTCTGTAGTGTGAAGGAATGGCAAGTGGGAGACAGGTGGTGGTTATATAGTGGTGGCCATGGAAGCTGGTGGAAGGTGATGGAAATGGAACCTCATGGAAGGGCGGTGGAAGTTGAAACTGATGGAAGGTGATGGAAGCTTATGGAAGGTGATGGAACACTAAGGGGTCCTCATTGACTGTCGTGGGAGTCTGGCATGTTTCAGTAAGGGTAGTGGTAACGGCAGGTGACAGCGATGTGGGGCTCGCGATCTGGGACGATCGGCAGCGGCAGCAAACAATAGCGGCGGCAGGCGCTGCCGGCACCGGGCTGCCGACACCGGGCTGCCGGCACCGGGCTGCCGACACCGGGCTGCCGACACTGGCTCCCGGCGGCCTCGCGCGAATGGCGCAAAGCTGGGTGGCAAAAGGCGCCAGGGGCGACGTCGCCAACGCAGGCACTTATTAATCGCCTTTACCCCTATACCTTCAAATACCCCCAGCGCCTTCGGTCTGTCGACGGCGTCGGCGGCGCCGTCCCAGATACGAGGCGGCGGCAGCACGCGGCACCGGCGCCGCCTCGAAACTGCAACCCGTCAGCCACGCCCGGCGCCTGTCATCATCCCTTACTGATGACCCTCACATCTCTATCGAGGGGGCGCGAAGGGGCGCGCCCGGCGGCCGCGAGCGAGTGCGCCGAGCGCTACAGGAGGCGCCGCCGCCGCCACCGCTGCTTGCAGTTTACTAAAATAGATTTACCATTGCCGCCGCTAACCTTGTTATTCGTAACGCCAGCTCTCGTATAGCCCTTTCCGCAAGTGTATCTCGACCGGCAGGTAGGGCGCCATTCCCCGGACACGACGCCCTGACAGATTTTGCCGGCGGCGCCTCGGGCGGAGGTCGGCGCGGAATTGTTAAAAGTCTCAGACTTGCTGAGCAAACTCTCGCCGTCGCCCCCCGCGTGCGCGCGCGCCACAGCCGCCGGGCGATAACAAAATAGTACTAGTGATAGTCGTCTCCTGGTAAGTGAAGCGCTCGGGTGGCTGTATTCCGGTTTACAGCATAGCTGGGGCCATAGGCTAATTGCCACGTCGATGCTACATACGACAACTCGCGGCAGGTGCCGGCGCCGGGCTTAAGCAACAGTGTAGACGGTCGCACTATTAGGCAAGCCAGCCAGCCTCCCACTAGCAATAAAGTAAGCCCCCCAAAATGAGTGATATACATCCAAAATTGACTGAAGTTTTATATAAACATACTAAAAGCGAGTGCCGCTTTCCATTGGTATCACCCATATCCCAATAACCCCCCTCCAACACCCTCAATTGACGACCCCCGCCCCTGGGACATACCTACCCACTGCCCCCCCCTGCGCGCGCAAAATTGGTGGGGCCACGTACAAACTTCTCGTCGTTCTACACTCCACCCGAGGGATACACACCCACCCACTCCACCCCAAGCTCGCCCCCCAGTTAGCCCCCCCATCCACCGCGTCTTCTGGCGAGCCATACCTACACGAGAGACGCCTGCCCTGCCTGCCACGCCAGGGCCGCCCCCTTTCGACACCGCCACGCCCCCCGCCCCCGCGATGGACCCTGTGGCCGCCGACGCCGGCGCCACCAAACTCAACCCCAACAACCAGCCGGCGACCGCCCGGATGCTCCGGCTGGTCAGCGGCACCCTCCGCAGCCTGCGCGAGGACCAGAGCCGTGCCGGCGACTCGCTGAACGGCCTGCTGAAGCGTGAGTTGCTCCCGCCCGCCGCCATCGCCCTGCCCCAGCTCGGGGCGCCGGCGCCGCCAGCGCCGTCGCCAATGGCGCCGCCAGCGTCGCCCCCGGCACCGCATCAGTCGCACCCGGCGCCGCCGCCGCCCCAGGCGCTGCATCAGTCGCACCCGGCGCCGCCGCCGCCCCAGGCGCTGCATCAGTCCCACCAGGCGCCACCGCAACAGCCGCGGCTGCCGCCGCCAGCGCCCGCCGGCGAAGACGCGCTGTCGCCCTTGCCCATGCCGCCGCCAAAGCCGCGGCCGCCGCCCTCGCTGACCCAGAAGGACTCTCCCATCGAGAAGAAGTCGCAGCAGCAGTTCCACCGGCGCCTGGTGGGCGACTGGCGCTTCATCCGCACCATCGGCGCCGGGCTGATGGGTAAAGTGAAAATGGCCTACCACCAGCAGCTGAAGGAGATCTGCGCCGTGAAAATCATCCCGCGCGCCGCCAAAGTCTACCAGCGGGCCCACGCCAACGACCCGCCGCCGCTGACCCCTCAGGAAGCGGCGCAGCGGCAGAAGGAGTTCGAAAAGGAGATCGCCCGCGATAAGCGCACCATCCGAGAGGGCGCTCTCGGCCGGTTGTTGTTCCACCCTTACATCTGCCGTCTCTACGAAATGGTGCCGCTTACCAACCACTACTACATGTTGTTTGAGTACGTCGAGGGCGGGCAAATGCTTGACTATATTGTTGCCCACGGCTCCCTCAAGGAGAAGCACGCCCGCAAATTCGCTCGCGGCATCGCCCTGGCGCTCGAGTACTGCCACCGCAACAACGTCGTCCACCGCGACTTGAAGATCGAGAACATCATGATTAATGCTAAGGGTGATATCAAGATCATCGACTTTGGTTTGCTGAATTTATACTCGCCCGCGCTGCTTTTGAAGACCTACTGTGGTTCTCTTTATTTTGCTGCTCCTGAATTACTTTCAGCAAAGCCTTATACCGGTCCCGAAGTCGACGTGTGGCTGTTTGGCGTTGTCCTCTACGTATTAGTGTGTGGTAAGGTCCCCTTTGACGACCAGCTGGTGCTGGTGCTTCACGAAAAGATTAAGAAGGGGAACGTCGAGTACCCGTCGTTTTTGCTGAGAGAGTGCGTGCTGTTGTTGCTGAGAATGCTCGTGGTCGACCCCAGCAAGAGAGCGCTGCTATACGAGGTGATCAACCACCCGTGGATGAATAAGGGTTACGACCACAAGACCCAGCTGTACGTGCCTCCGAGAAAGCCGTTGACACTCCCGTTAGACCCGGAGATCATCAAGACGATCGCCCTGTTCGACTTGGGCTCTGTCCAACTGATCACCGACGAGTTGACCAAGGTATTGCTGCTGCTAGAGTACCAGATGTCGTGCGAGAACTGGCACAAGATCACCGAGCTGGGGCGCGAGTACGCGCTGGCGCTGAACGCCCACTTGTTGCCCGACCCCACCGGCGGCTTCCACCCGCTCATCTCGATCTACTACCTCGTCGACGAGATGAGAAAGCGGAAGAAGGCGAAGGAGGAAGCGCTTAGAAAGCGTGAAGCGAGCGCTAACGCTGCCGCCACTCCCGACCAAGCGGCGGCGGGATCAGCATTGCCGCCGGCACCGCCATCGGCACCGCCAGTGCCGACGAACTTGGAGGCCGCCGCCGCTGCCGTCGCCAATAATGTGCGCACAGCCGCCCAACCACCCATCCCTGCCGAGGCTCCTTCCACCCCCAAGATGCCCCACACCCCGCAAATGCCGCCGCCGCCAGTACAGCCGACTACGCATACTCCCCCCCTCGCCACTGGCACCACCACTGCCCCTGTCCCTACTTCCTCCGCTACCACCACCACCACCAACACTTCCACTTCGGGCAGCTCCACCCTACCGGCACGCCTGCGCACGCCTACCGCCGACGTCGCTTCTTCCACCGCCACGGCGCCGATGCAGCTGCCGCTCCAGCAGATCCAGGCCCAGGAGGCCGCTTCCCGCGACACGCTGCCGCGCCCGCAAGCGCCGGCAAACACGCTGGCGTCGTCGCTGCTGGGGGCAGCGTTGGCCCCCAAGCGGCTGCACCGTACCACCGCCATCGTCGGCGCCCTGCCCGACCCCAACCGCCACCAAATGCCCACGGAAATCAACGTCATCACCTCCCCGGGCCGCGAGGGCAAGCCGGTGGCCACCACTGTCGACGCCCCCGTGTTGGATGCTCCTCCCCGTCGTCCATTCTCACCCGACGTCTCGGATATGTTCAAGGCTCTCGACACCAACGTCGACATTGCCCCTCTCCAGATCCCTGAACCGGCTCACCTGGTCGATGTGGACCCCAGACAACAGCATTACGACGATTTGACGACGGCGCCGTCGCCACCCGCGGCTACCGTGCCTCCCGTACCTCAAGCTCCCGCCCACACTCAGCAACAACTGATGGGCCACGGCCATTCTTCCTCCACCAGCGGCGCCAGCGAGCTTGGCTCGAAGCTGGGGATCAACAACTTGTTGCGTAAGCTCTCTTCCAAGAGACAGCCGCGGGTACTGCCGCCGCCGCCGGAGTTTCTGGCTATCGGCTCCACTTCCGAACTGCCCCGCAATGACCCGCTTGTCCGCCGTGGTGTGCTGATGAAGGTCACGGCGAAAGAACAGCAAGCGCTGGCCAATTCCGCCCAGATGGACGCGAGAAGATCGCTGCTGCAAAAACGCCAACACGGCCGACTGCACCTGCAGAAGGGGTTCCACGGGTTTACCCCAGTGGAGTACTTGCCTCCTTTACCTACTTTACAAGGCCAATCAGGCTCAGGCACTGCTAGCGGCAGTCTGAGCCCACAACTGGCCCAGGTCCCGCAGTTCTCCGTCACTCCCCTGACGCTGTTGCGGCGCAAGTTCCACCCCACTGCTCGCGCTAAGCTGGTGGGCCACGTACGCAACAAGTCCCACGCCATGGGCTCTAACTATGGCGGTGGCAGCTCGGGTCCCGTGCCTCCCTTGCCCAGCGCTATGGGGGCCCAGAACTCCGACGACAACTTCATGGCGGATGCCTTTGACGATATCAACTTGAACGACGTCAACGAGCTTCCCGAGTGGCCCCACGAGGTGCCTCCGTTATCCGACGAGGAAATCATGGAACACTACCGCCAGGCTCGTCCGGGGCTGATGCCGCTGATCGAGCACCTGAAGACGATGTTTTTGAAGGGGTTCTTCTCCGTACAGACGACGCTGACGAAACCGCTCCCCGTGATTCGCTACAACATCATCCGAGTGCTTTCGAAACTAGGGGTACGGTTCCAGGAGGTGAAGGGTGGGTTTATCTGCTCTCACACGCCCCTGTACCAGCCTACATCTGACGAACCGGAAGCGGAGATTTCTCCCGAAGAACGTAAGCTCTATGGTGATGCGTTCAAGCTGACGCTGTCGCTGATTGACGGCACCACCGTTCACACCCCGGAGATGAAGCAAGTGCTGCGCCAGTCGCTGCTTAAACACATGCTCCTGCCCAGCGACATCCCTCAGAACCAGCAAGGGTCGCTATCCCACCGGCTGCTGGGCTCGATGCTGGGCCACCGCCGTATGGCTCTGTTTACGAGACAACGCGATAACAATGGCCAGCCCGCGGCCCCGCCTCACACTCCCGCAGCAGCCAAGGCCCTTAGAGGCTACGGCGACGAGGTGGACTTAGCCGACGACTCCAACGAGTTCAGAGCCTACGTGCTTAACCAACCGGAGGACTCCGTCGACTCTGTGAATATGCTCGCCGTCCACGGCGGCAGCGACATGTTGGTGCTGCTGCGGATCGAGCAGCGGGCCCGCCACCACCACAGCCTGCTGGTGCTGAGCACCGGCGGCTCCGGCACCGGCAGCTCTGGTCGGGGCGTCAAGCGCACCCCCGTCAACTTCCAGATCGAGATCGTCAAGGTGCCCATTGTCAATTTGCACGCGTTGATCTTGAAGAAGATTGTCGGCAATACCTGGAACTACAAGCACTTGGCCGACCGCATCATCAGCGACTTGAACTTGTAAGCTGGCTATATTGGAATCGGGTGTTTGTTGTGTTTTATAGCGTTTTATAGAGTTGGCAAATACAAATCGAACACGGATTTTGGTGAATAGAGTGGGCCTTGGTCTCGATCCTTCGCGTTTCTAGTCATGTGAGTTCTCAGGCGGCTGTGACCGCCCGTTGACTACGTGATCATCAATAAAAATGAAATCAGCGGACAGCGATATCAGCTGATGTTTCATGAGTGCATACTACGCAGCAATGGGGTAAGATGAAGTCAATTGCCGAAAGCTTGAAGGGTATACCATGCACTCAACTGAATATCGTGTCGGGGCAAACTGAAGCGCCTAAGCGGGGAATATGCGGCAAACAGTAAGTGCAGTGACCGTTGTCACCCAAGAAATATGGGGAGACCAATCGGGGAGTACCGGAGACACTCTTGAGAAGGCGCTGACGTCACATGGACAGGGTGAACCATACGACAGTCCAGAGCCATCAACCCATGAATTAGAAAGTTTTGTCGGCATGAGGAAAACCATCTACGGACACACGACGGTATCGACTGAAACGTGTGACTCACAATCAAACTAAAGTTTTCGTTACCTTAATGAGTTTGCTTATAGCTAGTCGGGAATAATCAAAAGGTGCGCTAGATCATTTCGAGGCAAGCCCAGTTTAATGGCCTTAGTATGGGTGTGCCGCGTTTGCTGCCGGCTGCTACGCCTTGGATACAGGCGTTGAATATAATGTATGTATATAGTAAGGAGTAATGCAATCTGTAAAATACCAGCTAACGCCTCTAGATAACCTACATTGAGTTGGCGCAGATATCTTGGTCACGCTGGACTAACGCAAGTGTCGGCATAATTTCATCGATGTCCCGTACAATTCCGTGATGCGTATAGCGTTGTGAGAAAGTTTTTGCCTGCAAGTACATTTTGAGCCCCTTTGTTTACGGCTCGCGACTTTGTTGGCGAGAATAGAGCGACATGCCGGTTGAAATTCACTCAACGCCCGAGAAGCCTATATTCAATTTGGTCCTGAGATCATGCAAGACGTGGCGGTCACCGTGGACTCTTATGATCCTTGAGGGCAAGCGATCAAGAACTCAGCGCGCCAACAAGCCTTTTATTTAAAAGTATGATGAGGTGTTGGAGCTGTAGAGGTAATTGAGATAACGATTGATTTTCGATCACGCTGGCTCACGGATCGATTAGGGTGTCACCACGGCTATGCGTTAGTGTGCGGCCCTATATATTAATTTCAACCGTCATTTCTTTTTGTCCTGATGAGTCCGTCGCAGATAGCTAGTAAATATAAATATTGCTTGCCTCCACCCCCAACTACTTTTTCATCATAACGACCTGACCTCCCGATGCCTTCGTTGCCCAGCCACCCGCCGATTAAGTTGCCCCACCTCCCGATGCCTTCGATGCCCTACTTAATTCGACTCGAAAACCCCCCTCGTGGTTACGAGTCTGACGTTGATGTCAGCGAAGTGAAATGGGTAGCCATTTCCTTTGACCAGAGAGCGGAGCCTTTCCACTTCATCGACGACCACTACTTTGACAACTATAAAAACCTTGAATTGCTTCGTCTCAATGGCGTGACGCGGCTCGATAACGTGAACCTTCCTCCCACTCTTGTTCACTTGGTGTTTCCTGTGCTAGACGCCTTCTTGGACGAAGCTGTGAATATTGCCAAGACGGCTGTCAATCTTCAGGTGTTGGAGTTATTGGATGAAGACGAACCATGGAGTTCTATTCAGAACTTTAGCGACATTGCTTATGCGATCAATTCACCGAACGGTGCCATTAACGCGTGGTTACGGCACTTCATTGTCTTTTGTGCTGCAGAGATGCCAAACCTCAAACTTATCATTTGTGGGCATTGCACAGCATTCTACCGTGAAGGCCAAAACTTTGTGGGCCCCGTCATTTTGTACTCCCACAATCCGCCTACTAACTAATCGCTTTGTTCCCTGTTTGCGTTCATAATCTTTATTGTCAATGTTGTTACGAAACTTAATTTGTAGAAGTTAATATCGCGTTTGTCTCTTTAACATTTGACGAACATTTTAAGCATCTATTAACCCTTCGATGCGTGATGTCACCTGACGGCTTCACTCCCGGGGTGCATAGTACCTAGGTTCTCCTTTTACTCCATATATTTGACCACCCCGTTTACCAGGGTGCTATGTATATATACTGAATGTCCTGTATATTGTTACCTAGTCCTGTACATGGTATCCGGACTGGTAACAGCAACCGAAGGTCAGGGGTATTTTTTTCGGGTTGCAGAAGGGCAGCTGCGACCGCGAAAATGGACTCTTCAATATGGTAGTGAATTAGCGTCGACGAGTCGAACAGATGTATCCTGATGAACCCATTGATTATCTATATGACATCGTCAAAAAGGGGACCGACACTGGTCAGACTACTCGATGCGAGTGTGCTATAGTTATAATAATGATAAATTAACTGACATATCTAGGATTAATGAATTGACAGCGCAACGGCTGCCTGATGTTCTGCATGTAGCCACCAATACTGTAGGCAACAAAAAGTAAGTGGTATTGCTTAGTTCACTCCAATCTCAACGTAAACTTGCCCACACCAGCACCGACTATATTTCAAGTGTCTAAAACAACTTTAGAGCAGAGAGATTACTTTCATCGACCATCTTTGAGGAGTTCTTTCAACGCTGCTAAAGCTACTTCAATTAAGACGTCAACTCGCCCAAATATTTATTTACTTTACTTCAGATGCCATAACATTTTATGGCATCTGAAATTCCCTAGGAATCGAACCTATGTCTCGGATGTGTAAGTTCCACGATCTAACCTTTAATCTAATAAATATAATATAAATATCATAGGACATCAAGAGCAAAGAATTACCTTGTTAGAAATAGAACCTAAATGATTATTTTAGAGGAGTAATGTTCTACCATTAAACGCTGTTGCTATTTTATTCTTATTTATCTTATCATTATCAAAAATTGATTATATACCAGGGGGTAAAATTTCACCATCAATTATAACTATTTTAGTTATTTGCTTGATTTTTTTGAAATTTAACTTATAATGCTTTTGGAATTTTATAAATAAAGGTACTGTTTGAAACGAGCTAGTAGTAGTAGGTAACCAGTTATATACTGAGTATCTTATCTTATTAGTTATTACAAGTGTTATCCTAATTCTATCGGTTATAGGGGCTAATGCAATTACTAAATAATTTAGAGATATGAAAACTATAACAACGTTGGAGGAATCATTGGATTCGCAGAATTATTAATTATGTTCTTATCAATTTTATTAGCTTAGCCTTTTTAACAGTTGATGAGCGTAAAACTTTAGGATATATGCAAAGAAAGGTAGGTACTGATGCTGTAGGTTACTACGTTATTTTAATGTCTATTGTTGATGCTGCTAAATTATTATTAAAAGAGATATTTGTCCCTACTCATGCTGATAAATTAATCTTATATATTAGTCCAGTTATTTCATGAATCTCAGCTTTATTATGTTGAAGTGTTATTCCATTTGCACCTGGTGCGGCTATTACAGATCATAGTTATGGATTAATTTTAACATTAGCTATTAGTAGTGTTGGAGTATTTGGTAAGTTATTAGCTGATTTCCTGTTTTGTATCACACTTTCAAATTTTGATCAGATATTTCACAAAAGTTCCATTTGCTGTTTTTATTACTATTTGCATTGTATGTATTAGAGTGGTGTAATTCAAATTCAGTTAGAGGTTATATATGTGATGAAAACCTGATTGAAAATACATCAATGCTATGCACATGCAATGCGTGTGTACAGGATTAAGAACTTGGAGGCATGATATATGTGTCAATACTAATGTTAGCATCATCTAATATCATATAAACTATATATACAGATTCATACACTACAACAATGTTTGTTAAAATGGGCTAGTTATCTGTAAGCGTGTGGTAGAACTCACTTAGATGTGTCTTGCATCTTCCGTGATGCACCTGCACATAGGCACTTACATGGACGAGGTGTTATAGCTATCAATTACTGATAACTGGCCAATTTGAATAGTCATTAAATGTATTACTCGACGCCATAAGCTCAGAGAAGTGTAAAAGAACACTTCGTACAAAAAATTATTTTTTGCACTTCAAATCTTACATAATCTCACATAGTTACACCGACTTTCGAGCTAGTCCATCCAAATGTTTTTTCAATGTCAACAAATGTTATAGAGCAAAGAGATTGATTTTAGCGATTTTTCCTGATTTTATATTCAACTTTGTAGATTTTTTTTGGTGAAATTCAGAAAAATCCCATTCACTGTTGTAAACTATATTTCAATCGCATATAATTCAGTTACGGTATTCATATTTGTTTAGAGTGTGATATTAGTTGTCAACCAACTCAGTTAAAGCTATTACGTTACATGCAGGTGCACATCTTACGTGCACGACTCATGCTTGCAAAGATGGTAAGTGTGTCCGGTACCGTGTTGGCTTCCGGGAAGCTTGTCGGACCAAGTACACACGCTTCATGTAGATCTAGCGACAACACGTCCGACACCAAGTCCGTCGCTAATCTTGATAAAGCCGCATGTGAATGCGACAACGTTTGAATAATTTTCGACACGCACCCGACAATCACCTCGAGAATTTCCGACATTGCGAACCGCAACGACGACAAGCGTAACTTTTTTCCCGACATCAATGTGACAACGGAAGCATGAGAATCCGAAATTCGTTTCCCGAGGGTCCGACAGTAGGTGCGATAGTTGAATTTGAGGGTGCGTCAGACTCGTGCCCAAAACCCCCAATTATGCGAAATTGGCGATATAATAGTTGTTACCAGTCCGGATACCATGTACAGGACTGAGTGGCAATATACAGTACATCCAGTATATAGACATAGGGGAACCCACGTAAACGGGGTGGCCAAATATATGGAGTAAGGAGAGGACCTAGGTACTATGCACCCAGGGAGTGAACCCGTAGGATGACATCACGCATCGAAGGGTTAACAATAGTCGTAGTCTTGATTTTTGGGAATTTGGTCGGGCGAGCCTCAATCACGTGTCATCGCTCGTCAACCTGAATGAATTGGTCTATCGCGACGACGACAACGCGAAAGCTGAAGTCAATTGCTAAAAGCTTGAAGAGTATACCATGCACTCAACTGAATATCGTGTCGGGGCAAACTGAAGCGCCTAAGCGGGGAATCTGCGGCAAACAGTAAGTGCAGTGACCGTTGTCACCCAAGAAATATGGGGAGACCAATCGGGGAGTACCGGAGACACCCCTAAGATGGCGCTGGCGTCATATGGACGGGGAAAACCTTACGACAATCCAAAGCCCTCGACCCATCAATCGGCAACCTTTGCCGCCATAAGGAGGACCATCTACAGACACACGGCGATAGCAACCGAGTTACAGTCAAACTAAAGCTCTCGTTGCCTGCTAACTACAAAACGCTCTCCCACACTCCACACTTTTGTGGAAATCAATGAATTTAGTCCTTGTCAAATGAGAACAATCAGAAGTTGCGCCAGCCCATTTTGAGGAAGGCCCTGTTTAATGGCCCCATGGCGAGATTGAAATGTTTGCTATCGACTGACACGCCTCGGATCCAGGCGTTGAAGATAGAATCATGGTGAAGTATGGAGAAAAGCAATTCGTTGAATTCCAGCTAACATGTGGTTAGCCTTATTCGAGGTGGCGCAGATGTGTCGGTCGTGCTGGATTAACGCAAGTGTCGCCAAGAATTCGTCAGCGTACCGCACTCTACCTTGTTTCCGCAAGCGATGTGTGAAAGTTTTGCCTGCAAGTACATTTTGAGCCCCTTTGTTTACGGCTCGTGACTTTAACGGGAATAGAGGGATATGCCGGTTAAAATTCACTCAACGCCCGAGCAGCCTAATCCTAAAATGGTCCTGAGATCATGCAAGACGTGGCGGTCACCGTGGACTCTTATGATCCTTGAGGACAAGCGATCAAGAACTCAGCGCGCCAACAAGCTTTGTAATCGACAAGAGCTTCCAACATTTAGGCCAGCGAAGGCCAGTGGGAGCTTTTGATTACCATCCGAGCACATGTTGTGGTTTGAACGTAACAAGTGGAGTCATCATGGTTATGCATAAGATGCAGTGGCTTGATGAATTAAAGTTTCTGAATTTGAGCGTCATTGCTTTTGGTTTGTCCCGAAAACTTTGTCGCCGCATATTAGCTAATACTTGGTTGCAAGAAATTGTTATTTAAATACCCCACGATCTTACAATATTTTTATTTTGGCCATGACCTCTTTCAGCAAATTTTTGCACTTTCGTCCAAAGCGGTCTGTGCGGTCATCATCGCCTCAACCGCTGCCTCAACCGCTGCCTCAACCGCTGCCGCCACTTCCGCCACCATCATCGCCCCTGCACCATCGGCTTGACGACTTTTCTTCAGTCATGCAACTCCGGCAAAAACAGTCGCTTAAGCTGTTACAAAAACAGCCCCATTTTCAGGCTGCCCACAATGCCCTGTCGTTATCGTTATCTGAAGCTTCGTTCGACGTCGAGCAGCGTTCGGCTGACTTTCGCCGGAAGAAGGGCAAGAAGGGTAAGAAGAGCAAGCGGCTTGAGCAGCCTCAACATGATAACCGTGCAATTGAATCTACGCTGAACGCACTCAAGCCAAACCCCAACTTTCAATTGCCGGAGGTTAAGTTCGTTGATTTGGATAACACAATCCTTTTCGTGTTTCCGGGAGACGAAGACCCCTTTGTTATTTTCGAGCAACAGTTGCCGCTGCAGTATTCCTGGGGACAAGGTAAAGTCCTTCTTGCCATCGTCGAATCTTTGAACCCGGTGCTGAACTACCTGTTCGTTTTCAAAGATTGGAGTCAGGCGAACAAATTTGAAGACTACAGAAATGACCACCCCGGGTTGAATCTCAGTGTGCTCTCAAGCAAAGATTGTTGCAGCGTCCTTCCCCCGATGCCAAACCCTAAGTCTGATTGCCTCATGGTCTACCACTATGGGTTCTTAGAAGCTACGCTCAATTACATGAGAAAACATGGTATCAATAAGATCGCCGGTTTGCTGGTTAAGCCCTCAGAAAAGCCCACTAACCAAATCCCCAAGCCTAAAAACAAAATGCAGGTGGAAAACTTACAAATGTACAATCCTTCTGTCGATTACGAGGATTACATTGACGTGAGTGAAACGAAATTAGCATCCTTTGTTTTTGACGGGTTGGGGAACCAGGGCATTGTGAACATCGACAATGAATTTTTCGGAAACTTCCGTCAACTCCACAGCCTTTACCTCAATGGAGTGACGTCAGGCGACTCGGTAAGGATTCCCCTGACTGTTCGTCATTTTAAGATACCGTACGTATATGGCGATTTAGACCTGTTGTTGAACATTGCCAAAACAGCTGAGAATCTTGAGATTCTCGAAATCGTTGATAATGATGAACCCTGGAGTGCCTTTCACTTTCCCAGCTGCGTTTATTACAAAAAAAGCCCACTCAACGGAGGTCACGGCATCGACTTTTCATACTTAAACTGGGTGAAAGATAAAGTTGATGCAGCAGAATTTCCGTGCCTCCAAATTTTAATTATTGCGGGCTACGTGTACGTGCGTGAAGGCGAGCACTTTTCTGAATATCCTATCAATATGTACCCCTATGCGGCACCTTCTACCATCTAGCTGTTTCAAGCCGCATTTGTCTTTTATAAGTTTTTACTATCAATATCACGTGTTTTAAAAATACGAATTCTTCAGTTTACCCCATTTATTGGTGCGGCAATAATATCCTCTTACCAGATGTCAGACTACAAAGTTAAGATTGCGCTTCAAATAAAGAGCAAACAAATAACGGTGGCGTTTGGCTCAGGTCATCTTGCGTGGCATATAGTGCGGCGACCCCTGGCACCGATGGGCCAGGATCGCGCGGCTATCCCCATGGGTCATCCTCACGCAGACACACACAGCGCTGCAGCCACCAACCACCAATTGATTAGACTTGTCCCGACAACCTCTTGCTGGGGGCGGGCGTTGCATATTGGCCGGCTTCTTGGTTACAGCAGATGTCCTGGCCGACGACAGTTCCGGGTATATAGCAGCCCCTCGTTTCCCCATACTGGAGTAACTTTCATTCACATGTTCTTTACTCTCCCCAAACACTCCATGGCTCCTTGTAACGGCAAGATTGGCGACGGCGAACCATGCTGCGAAACGACCTTCCACAGAACGAACATCTTCCGCAACGGGCACTACCGGAACAAAGAGGAATTTGAAACGGCGCAAGCCTTGTGGAAATCGACTGGTAAAGGTCCACGTCGCAAGTGAAACGGTTGTATGTATTTGTTTAGTATTTGTTTAGTATTCAATGGATGAGACCACAAGCACAGCCGTAGTCTTTCTACGCCACCCGTAGAAGCACGCTGAGCGTTTGGCTCAGGTCATCTTGCGTGGCATATAGTGCGGCGACCCCTGGCACCGATGGGCCAGGATCGCGCGGCTATCCCCATGGGTCATCCTCACGCAGACACACACAGCGCTGCAGCCACCAACCACCAATTGATTAGACTTGTCCCGACAACCTCTTGCTGGGGGCGGGCGTTGCATATTGGCCGGCTTCTTGGTTACAGCAGATGTCCTGGCCGACGACAGTCCTGCAGTATTGTGTCGATTCGCCGTCTTAATTTGTTGTGGCACGATTCTCATCATAGTCTACCGTCTAAAAGAGATCAAAACTTTCGTGCAGAGGAACTATTTGACAATAGTAGTACAGGACCATTAATCGTTTGTATCGCGTAAGTGAAAATCCCGCAATAAAGTGCACGTATGCAGGCGCAACGCCATGGATTGGGAATTTAGTCGTCAAGCACTATATGCCGGATCATGTCATCAATTTACGATATCTACTTACTGACTTCGAGCAGACCATGCGAATGGGGTGGTACACGATTTGGGGTAAAAAGAGATTTCAGACAATACTGCGATTAAGTTTTATACAATCCCCGCAGTTCAGCCATACTGGTTAACACAGCATTCAAAACGCATTGTTTGATGCAGTAACGCTGGCGGTCGTTAATTTTCTTGACGAGGAGTGTACGCCTGACAAGTCCCTAAACGAGCGCGTCACGTTAATCGTATTTTTTTGGTCTATAAATGATGGTGTTATTCCGCACAATATGATGCTGCAAACAAAAATGGCTTTTAAGTACCCTTTCCTCGATACCATTCTAGAGATTTTGAAGTTTTTGCCCAAGAATTTGGTGTTGAAAGTTCTACTTCCTTGGACGTCTCACACGAATTGGGGTGATAATCATATGGAAATGGACATTCGTATCAAACGGTTCCTATTCCGACAGGTTTTTGTTCTTGACTCTGATGCTGTTCCTATCTTGTGTCATTCAAACGACAACTTGGTTGACTGGTTGGTTCTCAGAGATAGTCAATTCTATGAGCTTGAATTGAAAGGGTTCGAATGGCCACACGGAACCATTCTATTTTCTAAAAGAGACAGTGACGTTTGGATGAAGGTCGTAACCGAAGGAGATCAAATGCATTATCAAGAAATACAGCACTTCAGATCGACATCGATTGTGCCTGTTGAGGTTACTCGATCGGAGCCTTCAAAATCGCGATGGTCAGCTCCTACTATCTCTTCGGTGCATTCGATCAATGCTACAATCGAATCGCTTGCTAAATTTGTCTCCCACACAACGGAACCGCATTTCTCTCGATTGACTTTGTCTCAAGGGATTGTGAATCGGGACGTGCCTCTAAATATTAGGGTGGATTCTCTACAATTGCTTCTGAAGGACTACTACATTGATAAGATTGTGGATTTAAGCTCGGTAAAGCAACTAACTTCAATTCATGGAGGTGTATTTGCGCACGCCGAAAAGTTGACGCAGCTTTCAGACTTATGTACGGGTTTGTATAACATACCTCTCATTTGCAAGGGTAAGTTTCCAAATCCAATCCGGCGCTATGTGGTGTACATAGAACATTGGATGTATAAACACAACTACAAGCTTGCTTGTCAGGTTGTGGGCTCGTTTTGTTCGAGTCTTGAGTATTGTGAAATAACGTCACGAGTGGACACTATCACTTGGCCACGGATTCAGCGTGCTTTCAATGAAGACTTCCATGATCCAAACTGGGAGTCGCGTTTGAGTTGTGTGACAAAGCTACAACAGTACCAGTTTGATCATTTGAAATTATTGGTGATTGATGACTATGCTTATTCACCAATCAGGCATGAGGGTAAATGGGTTGATGTGACAAAAGTTGTGACTAATTTTTGAGAAGTTACATAATAAGTTGATATTTGAATGAATGTGATAAAACGATGTAATGCTGCGGTGACATAAAAGCAATTCTGGTTAACGTTTCTTGATTGACCAAAGCAGAGTACCAGTACCTCTAAACAATCATCTTACAACGTCCGCTATTTGATCTGCGTCCACTTGAACACTATTGCATTAACGAATACTTGGTGTAAGCTACTAAATAATTGTGCCTGATAGCCAACTATCTGTTGTGACACCTCGTTTCCACTACACGTGCTTTGCGACAGCCAAATCACTTCTTCGGTATTTTCCTCCACTTTGTGGCTTTTAGCTCTTGAACTGCCCATAGATGTTGATGGCAAACATATATGGGCAGGGCGGATCTACTCTGATCCAATATAAAACTATCTTTATTTGCCGTTATACTTATATTACTACCTTTGTTACCTCTAAGCCTTTGCTTATTCCTCCTCGGGTTATTGTACTTATACTACAGAATTTCACCCAAACAATCTGACCGCAAGTCGGAGAACCAATATGAGAGCCTCTTCAGTTCCTCGGAGAATTCCGGTGGACCCAATTGTCAACGCTATCATTTAGTTAAGGAAAGTCTTACGAATAGTATTGGAGTAAGAATCCATCCCACGAACTTGGGTTTCGCTGTATCGGTGAATAATAAAGTGTTGGCAATTAAGGCCAATCATGGCAAGCAAGTCACTCATACTCTCTTTAATGATGGAGTTGAAAGCTTACATCATGAACTGATGCTGTTTTAAGAGTCATAGTTCAATCTAATAGATGACAATTATGCGTAATTTGTGAATGTTATAGTTCTTTAGGACTACCGCATGATAATCCTTTAGCTACGTACATTTTGGACAAATTTCATACCAAAAATAATCTAATACAATTTATATTGGCCAATCAATACTTCAATGTAACCGCTTTCGATCCTTCATCGGTGCTTACTAAAAAACGGTAAGACTTTGACACAAATGTGAGCGGGCGAATGTTGGCATTGTCAAAGGCTCCGGCCAATAATTGCCGTACCGCCTGACATTCTTCATCAACCAACGAACGAAAGTTGTCAATATATTCAGCGATCACTTGCTCAAACTCTAGCATATCTGAGGGTTCAAGATTCTCATGGCTTTCAACAGTTTCACGGTACCATTTCAAAAGCTTGCCCATGTTGGCTTTGTGCTTAACCATCTCTGCAATCTCGTCAAGTGAAACTACATCGCAAATCAAATTTCCGAAATCTTGTGGCTTAGTTCCTATAGTAAGACCAGGGCTTGAGCAGGTCTTGGAGGTACTCAAGCCTGAAAGTTTTCCAACAAGATTGGTAACGTATTCGTTCAACTTGACAGTTAATCTCAAAAGCTTGTTGTAACTCTCAGACATGAGATCTTCCAGCTTAACAAGAAACTTCAAGACACACTCACGATCATAATCAGTGGGGAGAGTTTGCAAAAACTCATGTAACGAAAGCAAAAGGGTAGGCTCTTTCATCTTCTCATCATCAGGTTCAGAACTTTTTTGATGAAATTTAATATCAAAAAATGGGATCAGGTCAGTCTCTGGAGGGGAGTCACCAGTTAAATCAATCACGACGGGAGATTTTTCGTGTACTTCAACACCCGGCTGGGAGCTGTCGCTAATGTAGATTATCAGGTGAGATTCACTAAAAGCTTCAACGTCCAGGCGATCGTCATTGGCAGCCCTTGTCTGGAGATGTGAAACTTCGTCAATAAGTTCGTTAGCAGATTTGACAATCGATTGAATCAGAGCGCCTGCTAGTTGGGGGTTGACTGAATTATCGACGGCAGTAGAGTCGACTTCCATGACAGAGTCATCAATAGAGGAAGCGCATACGTGAGGGTCGGTGCTCGAATCAGTATATTGAATAGGTTCAGGGGTCTCTTGGGAGTGTTGAAATAAGTCTGCCATGATTCAGTCGATCAAACAACGCCATCTTTATACTCAAAGCTTTTATTCTGCAATACCCTGCTATAAGAATTGCCGATGCACAACGAATATGCTGGTAGCTTAACACAGGAAACAATCGATATTACTATCAAACATGGCCAAATAGACCCGAACTAAAGTAGCCAATGTGGGCTGAACTTCTGGGTAGTATGAATAGAACTCGCTTGATACATCGATGGTCAACAACCTAAACCACGAGTATTTTGTATATAGCCGTGGTTCTAAATTGGCTGAAACAGATAGCCTGCGGCCCAAAACACGAGCACCCGTGATTATCCTCACCAGGTACCATTTAGAGTTTTTTGAGTTCCCAATACAGAAGGCGCAAATGGTTTAGTGGTAAAATCCAACGTTGCCATCGTTGGGCCCCCGGTTCGATTCCGGGTTTGCGCATATTTTTCTGACAGTGTCTTCTCTTCGTATGAACTAGAATTGTCGACATAGCTTTTTACATTCGGGTACTTCTTTAGAAGTACGTTTGGGTACATCAATATATGATTGTTGTCGAAGCACAAAGAGTATTGCGAAAGCCTCATGGTGCATGTTACTCACGTCAGCTCACCACCGTCTATACTGTACGCTAAGCCTGTTTATGTATTAGAATCCGTTAAGGAATGCCGATGGGTAAATATCTGTCATTAGTCGTCAGCTCTACTCGCTGATGTTGCGCAACAACTGGGCCAAGCACCGCGAAGTGGCGACGTCGTCCTGCAACACCAGCAGAAAGGTGCCGTCGCGCAACGGCTCGGGCAAGATGGTGGCCAACGCCTTGCGCGCCTCCAAGTTGTCCAGCAAACGCATGTAGCACCGCACCACGTGCTTCAACAACCGGGCCAGCGAGTTGTTGTTGGCCTGGGCCGGTGCCGGGCCCGGCGCCGCCAGGGGCGGGGGCTGCTTCTGCTGCTGCGCCGCCGCTAACTGGTCGATCATCTTCAGAAGCACCTGGGCCACGGTGTGAAACCGCTCGTAGGTGTGGCAGATGTAGGTGAGCCCCTGGTCGTCCAATAAAATCTTTTGAAGGATGAAAATCGCCACCGTCTTCGAGAGCTCCAGCGAGATCTCCATGATGTTAAGACACAACGGCACGATTTCGGTGGTGAGCAAGAAATTGACCACTTCGGGAGTATCGTTTTTCACCAAGGCGCCAATGACCCCAAGCGACGTGAGTCTGAGGTACTCAAACAGCCGCTGGCGGGCGTTGGTCGACAAAAACGGGTACAAGTACAACGGCAAATTGGCAGCAAGAAACTTGGTACGCGTGTGAGGGTTCAGCGCCACACATTGGAGTAACGCCAACGCGTTGCACACCCGGTTGCTGACACTGGCAGTAAGCACCGGCGGGTTAAGGTAAGGGTACACCGAGATGATCTCCTCCAAAAGCACCAGCATCACCCCGAACGAATTCCAGAGCACTAGGGCAAGGTCGTCGTACTGCTCACGTTTCTTCCCGAGCTCCAAAAGCGCCCGCTCCCGCAGCTGGGTGCCGTTGACGAGCTCGCTGATCCACTGGTAGATCAGGTCGTCGGAGAGCGATTTTGGCGGTGTCGGCTGGTGTGAGTCGGTGGGCAGCGCCGCCCCCGTAGCGGTGGCAGCGGCAGCACTGGCATTGGCAACGTTGTTGGCCACAGACGGCTGGACCGATGCCATGGGGTTCGAGGATGAGTGGCAGCGTTTTTCATCGGTCGCGACGGCACCTGAGGTCGTGGCTGCACCGACGAATTTCAGTAGAGACCCCCTACCACTCGCACTCAACGAAAAACGGTGCTGCAAAATGATCCCGAGCAACAAATGACAATGGCCATAAACCGTAGTGATAACCGATCAAAATACTCTTTGACTCCCTGGATTTGTTTAACACCATCATCTCACTTACCACACTTGTCAATCCCTAATAATCTCTTGCCACCGGCTTAGCACAGCCCCAATGGTCTGTCTTGTGATAAATTCCCTGGTTGGAGAGTAAGCGGAGTCCCCTTGCGTGGCGGAGGCGCGCCAGCAACGTTAACGCCAACCCGCCACTGGCACCGAAAAACTACCTCAAGCAACACCCGCCCAGCGTATGTATCTTTGAAAGGGGGACAATGGTATCCTCAATCAGTCAATGCCAATGCCTACTAACGTCTAGATGTCGCTCCAAATGTCCATTGTGTTTGCCACGCTTCTCACGCAGATGGCGTTCCTCCTCTTGCTCGTCACCCCCCTCCCCTTTGCCATCCGGACCAAGATCGTCGACTTCACGTTCTTCCTCCAGAAGAACAAGCACTACCGAACGTTCGTGGCGTTCTTCGTGATTCTCATGAGTCTCCAGGTCGCCGACTGTGTCCAGAAGTTGCAACGCTTCCAGAAGACTAACAACCCTTACTTCGCCCAGGACGCCAACAAGCCGTTGCTGTACGACCAATTGGCGCTGAAGTTCTACGCCCAGCGCAACTTGTACATCTCCGGCGCCGTGTTGTACTTGACCATCGCCATCTACACCGTCGTCACCATCGTCCGCAAGTTGGTGGTGAAGGAAAAGGCTATCCGCATGGTCGAGCTGGGGGAAATTGAGTCGCCCACCGCTGCCGACGACTCGGCGAAGTTGATGGCGCAAATCGAAAAGAGAAACAAGGAGATCGAGGCGTTGCTGGCGCAAGTCAACAACTTGCAACGTGAGTACGACGGGTTGTCGACCTCGCAACCGGTGGCCAAGGACGACTAGGTCAATTATATAGTGAAATACATGCCTTTGTGTTGAAAGTGTTGGTGATAAAGTCGATTCGTCAAGGAAATCACACTGCAACAGGTCCCCCCCATTCGAAAAAGTGTCAATACAATTTTCTCTTGAAGATTGCATTATCAACTGTCTGTAATGTGGAAAAAGTAACCTATAATCTACTCCTGGGTCGTAAAAAAGGCACCACTCAATCAGAAAGTCGCATGCTGGAAAAGTCGAAACCGGATACACCCAAAACTTTGCAGTATTGTGCTCCAAATGGAACCAAAACAGTATTATAATGTTCTTCACCACGTTAGTAACATAACCTGTTCACAGAATTACCATAATCATTGATATCTGCCCAAACGTATTTTTCCAATTCCACCAGTAAGACTCCATAAAGTCGAAGTAAAATTTCGCAATTCTGTCAGTTTGTCCGAGTGGTTAAGGAGTTTGACTCGAATTCCTTCGAGGCATCAAATGCTCTCTGAGCGCACAGGTTCGAGTCCTGTAGCTGACGCATTCTTTTTGCACTTTTACTCTCTTTTCGCCCAATTCGTCAAATTCTCGTTATAGAGCATTCACAATGGTCTTCTACGTTACTGTGATTTATAGTTGAGGTCAAATATTTGTGCTAACCAATGAATAAATGCAATCGCTGGCGCTTACACAATTTCCCAGATCGCATGACTATATCGACTAACTGTTAAAATCACAAATGCTTTTTGCTACTTACTTATCATTACTATTGTCGTTACAAAGTGCACTCAACATCGAGCTATCGACTAAAACTTAATAAGGATCACTTTTTGTTCGCCGTCATCGTTGAATTCGACCTGGATGCCGTGGCGCAATTCCGTGATCGCCGTGATATTGGAGCCCACGAATGACCCCACCACAAGTCCGTCCAACTTCCGGTAATACTCCGCTTCAGTGGCATCAAGGAGCAGCTCATAGTCGGCAGAAGCTTGGTTAAGCTTTACTCTGTCTTCTTCGTTGAGACTGATGAAGTTGTGGAAGAGGATTCTGCCCTTATAGATGAACTTGTGTCTCGCGGCCTTCAACATTTCCCGGTTCTCCAAGCTGCGGAGGAGCTTACCTTCAGTGGTAGGTTCCTTGGCAAGGGTGGACTCGAGCTCAGCAACGATGGCTTCCGATTCTTGCATCCATTCGTGGTGGTACTTTACCGCCCGTTCGTCAATTTGCTCCAACTTCTCCACAGTGACCGTGGAATCCTTTTCCACAAACGACGAGCAGTATTCCACCGAGTTCTTGTGGATCTCGTTCATTGCCTTAGCATCTTCCATCGACAACTTGTCGTAATTGGTAAGGAAATCGTACAAAATACGGCGGTCATTGTCGGTAGGAAGAGCCACAAGCGCTTCGGCCAACGACTCCTTGAACGTAGGCGAGTCGACCAAGGGCTTACGGATAATAGGGCCTGGGGGACGGAACAGAGATGTCGCCATGGTGTTGGTGATGAGGCAAAATTGTTAGCCCATATATATACAACGTGTGTGACGCTATCCCCACATTCCCCTGCGTTTGGTTAACTGCTCAAACTTCCCCATATTTTAGCTTTCGACCAGCTTGCAGAGACATCGGTTACCCAAACCAAGAGCGAGAGGAATGACCATAAGAAAGCTCCAACAACAGCCGAGTCAAATTGACTTGGTATTGAGAGGAGAAAAAGCTATTGTGGTGTCGCTTAAATGGCCTCGGAGCCAATTGCCACCTATATACTACTATCCTGGTCTACTTCATGCCAATTTGAACTGGGTATCACGTAAATATTGGTTGCAAACGTTTTGCTTTTGTGACTGGTGTCGGCTCGATTCCTCTTTAAAACCCTAAATCAAAATTTAAATTTTCCGCTATGTGACTCACGGGAGCGAGATTCCGCTAGCGGCTATCAGCGCGACAGTTTGTCAGCAGATATCATCAATCCAAGTCTTGCAAAGGAAAAACAGAAAAATTGTAAGCTTTTCCACTAGCCAGTTTAGCTAATCTAATTATCAGTAGTCGTTAATTATATTTCACCTCTATTTATGCTATAAATCATTATTTATCCATTCCACGTGACATCCCCTAAGGCCACTACCCCCCCGCGTTATCTACGATGGTGCGGCTCCGTCGGAGCGCTCTCCTGGATCTGAAGTTGCCATGGACGTGGAGCATAAGCTAGCGCTCCCCCAGATGACGGTCCGAGCCACTCTCGTGGGTCTTGCCATCGGCCTGTTGGTGCTTGTGCTGAATTTCCAGTTCGGCCTCCAAACAGGGTGGGTGCTGATGATGCTGCTCCCCTCAGCGCTACTAGGCTACGCCGTGTTCCACGCGTGCCCGCTACGACACAAGTTTACCGATGTCGAGAATGTATTTGTCCAAAGTGTGGCCGTGGCCGCAGGTACGGGTCCATTGGCGTTTGGTTTAGTCGGGATTGTACCGGCAATTGAGAAATTCCTTACCGGCGACGAGACCGGCTACAGCCACCCGATGACGTTTTCCTTAGCGCAATTGATGGTGTGGCTGCTTGGTCTTGGCTTCTTTGGCGTGTTCTTCGCTGTCCCGTTGCGCAAACAGGTAATTGTTCGCGAGAAGCTTCCGTTCCCGCTGGGGCTGGCCACAGCGACATTGGTGCTGGTATTACACCAAACTGCCACCGTAGACGGAGAAGCACCGTCACAGCTGAACCAAGAGTACCGCGAAGATATTACTAATATGGTATCGACGTTTGTGGTGTCGCTGGCAGTGACGTTGGCGCTGTACTTCTGGCCCATCCTCAGAGCCATCCCCATCTTTGGCAATTACATTTCCAAACACTATTTGTGGAACTTCCAGCTATCAGCCGCTTATATTGGTCAAGGGATGATCATGGGGCTCCAGACTACCTCCTATATGTTGTTTGGATGTATACTAGGATGGGCGGTATTAGGCCCATTGGCCCATTATCAAGGATGGGCTCCTGGTCCCACTGACGATTGGAAACACGGTGCTCAGGGCTGGATTCTCTGGGTGCTGTTGGCGGCGATGGTAGCCGATCTGGTGGTGTCACTTATCATCATCAGTGGCAAGCTGATACAAAACTTACGGCAACGCTCAAATTCACAGGAAACCGAGCCGCTATTAGCGTTAGCTGAAGTGGATGATGTTCCCAAACGCTACCTTATCAGCCCCAAGTTCACGGCGTGGGGTATAGTGGCGTCATCACTCCTTTGTGTGATACTGGTGAAATGGGTCTACGGCTCTGTGATGCCAGTATACGCTATATTCGTGGCGTTAGCGCTTACATTTGTGTTTGCCATCCTTGGGGTAAGAGCATTGGGTGAAACCGATTTGAACCCCGTCAGTGGTATCGGGAAACTCAGTCAGCTTGTGTTTGCCGTAGTGGTACCTCCCTCACACCCGGCTCGGCTTTTAATCAATTTAGTGGCTGGAGGTATTGCTGAAGCTGGGGCTCAACAAGCTGGCGACTTAATGCAAGACCTTAAGACGGGTCTGCTTCTTGGTGCCTCTCCCAAGGCTCAGTTTGTGGCCCAGTGTATCGGTACCTTGTACCTGGTGATTTTAAGTTCAGTGATGTACAAAGTGTACAACTACGTCTACACTATCCCCAGTGACAGTTTCCGCATCCCCACCGCTGTCATTTGGGTTGATTGTCTGCGATTAGTTACGGGTGAGGGGCTCCCGCCAAAAGCCTGGGAAGCCTCGGTGATTACCTTTGTGGTATTTGCTGCCATCGCCGTGGCCAAAAACCTCGGTACATCACCTAAATTACGCTACTTACCCAGTGGGGTCGCCGTGGGTATCGGTATTTATAATACCCCCAACTTCACGCTCGCCCGCTTTTTGGGCGGAGTCATCTCATACTGGTGGATGAAGCGGTCGACACGACGGGTGGCGATGATCATCTTCCTGAGTGGGCTCGTGCTTGGCGAAGGTGTGTTTTCCGCCGTGGTGTTAGGCCTTCGCAGCATGGGCATTTGAGGCTGTTGTAATCAGGGCATTTTTGTGTCGAGTGTCTACGGGTCTATGTCAAAGGGTTTACAAGGACAAGACGACAAAAGGAAGAGGACATGAGAAGCCCGACTAGAATAACAGTCTATAGAAAGCTATAGAAATTTTCACTTTTTTGCCAAATGGTATCGTCGCAAAGATATCGTTGCAGTAATGGGGGGGAATTGGGTGAAAAAAGGGGAGTGATGGGATGAGTGTTCGATAGGATGAATGTCGGGGGTGTAAGGGGGTGATAGTAGTAGTAGGGGGATGGGGGGATGGAGGAAGAAGCGAGGGGAAGAAAGTCTCGGAGGGAGGAGTAGTAGAAGCTTCTATGGGTGAGCGTTTCGTTCCTTGTCCACTTGGATCCGCTGGTTGATCAAATAGACCGCGGTGTTGATCGCCTGTAATGTCCCGGTCAACGTGAGCTTACGGACGTTGGTGAGCCCCTTGCCGCCAATCATCATCGACTGGCCCTTGTCGGGCTCGATCCGCACGTAGGTGCACTGCGAGTTCTCGCGGATGTGTTTGATATTGTTACCACCTTTACCGATCACCAGCCCGATCAGGGTGTTGGCAACAAACACGTCTTGGTTGAATTTATCGGCAGACGTGCCCAGCGGTACCGGCGGGTTGATGATCACTTCGCCAATTAAAGTGTTTCCGTGTTCATCTTGGTAAGTTTGTTGAGGCGGTACCACCGCAGGTGCAGGCAGTACCGCTGCTGGTGGCAGCACAAACGGCGGTTGCACTGCTGGCTGGAACATCATGCCAAAATTGTAGTTAGCCACGGGAGGCTTGTTGTAGATGTCGTGACGGGGTTGCATGGTCATGGGGTTGACGTTGGCCATGGGGTTAGGCGGCATCATCGTCATTTGCAGGTTGGCGTGGTGGAAGTTGACTGGGTTGTAGTAAAGCACCTTCAGCTTTTTGAGACAATCCTTACGTTCCAAAATCTCCTGGGCCACATAGTACACGGCAATGTGGATGGCGTCACCGACACCAGTGATGCTGAGGATTCTATCGGTGGAGAACGGCAACGGTTGTTCGGCGGCTTTCAACTTAGCCGCCAGTTTCTCTTCGATCTCTCTGAATTTCAGCCCCAGTTTACCGATGACGTAGCCCACTAACGGGTGCGGGATAAGCAATTTAAGCTGGTACTGTTTCAGCATCACCGAATACGGTTCATCTTCAGGTTCATCAAGTAACACCCTAGTAATCAAACCAAACGCTCGAGCGACGTTTTCCGCAGGACCACGTACGGTGACGATCCGCTCAGGCACGTTCTTTAAGTTCTCCAGCACGTTGATGCGGACATTAGCTTTTTCGCGGATATGGTTGATGGTATCACCGCGTTTGCCAACAATAGTCGATGCCTCTTTAACCTGGCAGTACATGCGGAACAGCACGTAAGTGGGGTCGGAGTCCTTATGAGCCACGGGTCTCAGCTCGTCGGCATAGTTGTCGTACTCCATTTCGTGGTCGTTGTCGCCGATGGCGGGTGCGGTCCGCTCGAGGTCTTCCCGCTCCAGCTGCTGGTTGAGCTGCTCCAGGTCGAGGGCGATGCGCTTTGTCGACGAGCCGTACAGCGTCTGGGCGACGACCTCTTCTTCTTCCCGCTCCTTGCGCTTCAACGTGGTGGCGTCGGACATGGGGACGGTGGGGGTTGGTGGGACGTCCATGGTGTCGAATCACAAGTTTTCCCTCGGGGACCGCGCTCCTGCAGGTGATGGCTGAGACACTGAGGGGAGGTCCCAGTGCGGGAGATCGAAGGAAATTGAGACCTACAAGCTACTATTGGAAACACGTAATGCAATCAATTTTATGAATTGGGTAGTAGAAGCTATTTACTAGTTCAATCTATGTTTTTACGGAAAACTTTTACAATTATCGACGAATTTGTAAATTTGGTAGGTAAGTAGTAGAAACCGACTAACACCATCGTACGACCGTAAAATTTGGAAGTGTTCTTATTTTGCTGATGTGGTGATATGTGCCCTAATTGTCAGCCAATGCCTGTAACTTGACTACCCAATATAGCTATTATAACGTTGTACTACGAGACGCTGGCGAATAATGATATCGATGTCGACGACCCGTACTTTGGACCTTAACCACCGACTATCGATTATACCAAATGTCAATAGTAATTTATGATTTGTGATTTTATGAGGAGTTGATTCTTTTGTACTATTTGTAGAACCCATATTAAAATCAATACAAGTGAGATCATGAGTTAGTAGCTTAGGCTACGGGTAAGCGTCGGCTTAGACGACGCGAGCCCCATCTCCTTTTGCCAAATCTTATTCACTTCCTCCTTCAAATAGAACAGCGCTTCCTTAAGGATGGCATCGGAAATGCGAGCACCTATCAACGTTTCGTAGGCCACTTGCAAGTAGTCCTTTTCGAGATTGTCGTTCCGGTTTCGCAATTGTAACTCCTGCTTGGCGTACGCTTTGATACATTCTTGAAGGGTTTCGTCACTAACAACTCCATAAAGCCCACAGACAAGGTTTGTCACAGCTTCTTTGTGAGAGTTCATCAATGCCTCAAATCTGTTTTCGTATGCCAACCATTGTTGGTTATATTCGTCAATATCGTCATGTATCAAGGCGCTGTCAGGTTTAGCGATCGACGAAAGTTTCCAGTGGAAATCTCTGCTTAACTCATTGAGCTCACGTTGCAACTTCAGTATTATCTCAGCAGAGGGTTCCTGAAATCCCTGGTTCACCTCACACTGCTTGATGTAATCGACCAACCGAAATGTCGAGGTTGGTGAGACCTTCGCAATCTGTAAGTACTTGAAGTGCACTTTGCCAACGCACTTGATGTAGTTATTCAAAGCCCGCTGGTCTTTTTCGTTATCAAGTTTATGTAAAAGGACTTGAAACCGATGCGTTAGCGTAATGGACTCATAATACGCCAGTTCAACAGCGGAAGCAGGGATCACATATGATTGTATGCTGGAGCGGGGCATGTGTCAATGTGAAAATGAAAGGAAACCAGCAACACTTATATGTGTCATGCCCAAACCTTATTGACCTGAAACACTGAAGAGAGTTAAATAAACTATAGCGTTCATGCAGTCAGTTTTATGGTCAGTTTAGTTTGATAAAACTCTCATAGGGTCTGGAACCAAAAATCCATTTAATAAAATTCAACTCAATGAATCGTCAACAAGTTGACTTGATAGATATTAATATCGACGACTTTAGTTTTCACACAATCGCAAAACAGCAAACCATCATTCAAGCAATAGTTGAAGCTGTGAAATTGTATTCTTTCGTTCAACTCTGTTGTTGCTGTTGAAGCAAGAACCGTTTGCGGCGGTCTTCATCCTTAGCCTTCTGGTAGTTCTCATCACGCTTAGCATCCAAACGGCCCAAGAAGTCTTGCTTCTCCAAGTAACCGTCACGATTACCAATCTTCAATTCGTCCTGGATATTACGCTTATCGACAAACAGCGCCCAGTCCAACCGTGATTTTTCAAGCGTCGACAACTTGATCTTCTTTCCTGATCCAGAGAGGAATTTATCGATAAGCAGCGGTCGTTTAAGCTTGATGCGAAGCTCTCGCGGCTCCAGTTCTCCAGGGACCGTCCGCATCACGGGCACAAACAGGCGGTAGGGTTTATCTTCGTCATAAGTAGCCATGCGAGCAGTGGAGTTGAGGTAGGCTTTAGCTTCGGCCAGGTTAGCATCGACGGTCTTTGTTTCAGTAACAATTTTACCGGCAAACGCGTAGGTCAGCTTGATGGTGATGGTTTGCGGCTGGAGATCCTTTTCGTCCTGTGTCAATGGTTGCGGCTTAGGTGTGGGTTCCTTAGTCGTTTCTGGAGCCAGTTTCAGGATTTCCAACCATTCAGTGCGGCTAGGAGCTTTACCCAGCGAGAGTTCAGCGAAGATGGCGTCGACATCGACGGAAGACGTTGGAGCAGTGACAAGCCCCAGGTACTCTCGTTTCAGCGTTTCCTGGTACCGTTGACGACGGGTCTTAATAAGGGACACATCCGAAGCCAAATGGGAGTAGTCAGGTACCGCTTCGCCGTCGTCAGAGTCGTCGTCGTCGTCGGCGGCGGCTTTAGTGTCGGCGTGGGGGTCAAAGTCCTCATCGTCAGACTCGCTATCGTCGGCCAACTCCGGTTGCGGCTGGGTAGAATCCACCGGCGTCTCGATTGGTGTTGCCTCTGCTTCACTCGCCAGCGTCGACGTGGCAGCAGTCATGAAATTATGGAAGGAAACCTGTTAGTCAGATGAGATTCATTGGTGCGGCTCACTAAAGTCTCAACCCACGCGATCGGTCACTATGTGCACTCCGCTCGCTGGCGACCGCCATTATTTGACCCCACAGTTTTTTTGGTGCCGTTCGCCACCATGGCTTCCACCTTTCTCGCCGACAGCGAAGCGCCCATCGTTCTTTTGAGCGCCAAGAAGCACTTCGACCAGTTGCCCTCGTCGAAGGAACAGCTCTACGCCCACCACTTGCTGAGAGCGTCCCACTGGGGCACGCGGGCGGTGTTGCGGTCGGTGCTGCCCGAGCTGGAGGCGATCTACGACTTGATTCTCAGAGTGCACGACAAATTGGGTCAACCTAAGGATAACGAAGGTTATGTGACTCAATTGGGCCCCAATGCTACTGCCTACTTGGAGTATGCTCTGCAATTCTTGGGTAACTTGGGTAACTTCAAATCGTTTGGTGACAAGAAGTTTATCCCCAATTTGACTCCCGAACAGTTTGACGAACTCATTGCTAAGGTGGGTGACGACGAAGTGTCTCGTCTCTACCAATTGGTCAAGGAACTGTTGTTTTCTACTGAACCTGGCTTGCTTGGCTGGAGAGACCAAGGGCACGTGTCGCTGTACTACCCTGGCGACCAAGTACCCACTAAGCAAGAGATTGAGACGGTGAACTCTGCCTTGGCCGATAAGGGGATCATGCCGGAAAACACTCGCGTCGAAAAAGTCGGCGACAACCAGTTTGTCGTCCACGTGGCGCTGGCCGACCCTGCCACCACCCCTGACTACTACCCTGACTCCATCTCCTACAAGGGGGCCACCATAACCTTCAAATTTGGTGACCACGCCGCTGAGTTTGCTCACATTGTTGATGAACTTAAGCAGGCGCAAAAGTACGTGGCCAATGACACCCAGCGCAAAATGATCGGTGACTACATTGAATCGTTCAACACCGGGTCGATGAACGCCCACAAGGACTCGCAGATCCAGTGGGTGAAGGATCTCGGTCCTCTCGTTGAATCCAACATTGGTTTCATTGAAACTTACCGTGACCCGCTGGGGGTGAGAGGTGAATGGGAAGGTTTAGTGGCGATGGTCAACCAAGACCGTACCGCTAAGTTTGCTGAGCTTGTGGCGCTGGCGGGTAAGTTCATCCCTCAATTGCCCTGGGACCTGGCGTTGGAGAAGGACAAGTTCACTCCGCCTGACTTCACTTCGTTGGAAGTGTTGACGTTTGCTGGTTCGGGTATCCCTGCGGGTATCAACATCCCCAACTACGATGACGTCAGACTCACCATTGGCTTCAAGAACGTGTCGCTCGGTAACGTGCTTAGTGCCAACCCCAAAAACCCTAAGAAGGAAGAAGTGATTACCTTCTTGACTCCTGAAGATCAAGAACTCTTCCGCAAGTGGCGTGACGACGCCTTCGAAGTGCAAGTTGGTCTCCACGAGTTGTTGGGCCACGGTACCGGTAAGCTCTTACAGGAGACTAGCCCCGGTAAGTTCAATTTCGACCGTGACTCGGTCCCCTACAAGACGTGGTACGGTCCCAGCGACACCTGGGGGTCGGTATTCGGTCTGACTGCCGGCAGTTACGAAGAGTGCCGCGCTGAACTTGTCGCCCTTTACTTGATCCTTAAGCTGCCGCGGGAAGTGTTGCCTATTTTCGGTATTGCTGAAGCCGACTTTGACGACGTCACCTTCATCGCCACCGTGCTCATGGCTCGTGCCGGTATTGCCGCGTTGGAGCTCTGGGACCCGCTGCTGAAGAAGTGGGGGCAACCGCACTCCCAGGCCCGTTTCGCCATCTTGAAACAATTGCACCAGGCCGGCGTGGTGCTGCTTGACTCTCAAGCCGCCGACTTCGACGATCTTGTGATCACCGTCCACCGCGACAAGCTTGGCCAACCTGCCGTCGACGCCCTCGGCGAGCTTTTGCACGATCTCCACGTGTACAAGTGCACCGGTAACACCGAAGGGATTGCCTACTACGCCGACAAGACCAACGTCGGCGACTACGCCAAGTACCGCGACGTCGTCATCGCCAAGAAGCGTCCTCGCAAGCAGCTTATCCAGGCCAACACCGTGGCTGAAGGTGACAAGGTCACTGTACGCGAGTACGACGAGAGCGAAGTGGGGATGATCCAGTCGTTTGCCGAACGTCACGTCTAAGTGAAATATCTAATCATTTGCGTAATCAAAAATATCATGTGCCATGCCAATACTAGTAAGTTAATAGTTAAGCTTAATTGCTAGCGTCTTCGCTGACGTCTTCGCTGACGTCTTCACCGTGACACTAATGCATCGGCGAAATAGCCGCGTCGCCGCGTCGCCGCCCTACGATCCTCGGTATACCCCGTTTTCTCTCCACGTTCCCCCGTTTCCACGTCATGCAAAAATTTTCCATCGATCACATTCTGGTTGGGGAATGTGCGCACCCCCTCGAACTTTTCGCGTGTCTCTCGTACGTAGGCGATGTTCTTCCGCACGCCAATGCCTCAACCGCGAAAAGAAGGCCAAGTGAGAAGGAAGCTGGAAACGATAATTAATGGGGGGTATGAGTGAAGAGAACACGTGATTGTATTAAAATCACTGATGAAGCATTGCCTGAGAGCGAGATTAATGTAATTGCTGGCTATTTTACGTACCATTGTCGGGCACTGCTCGAAGGGTCGCGTGCGCGGTAGTTGTGGTTGTTTGGTAGCGGTGGGGACGGTTACCAGTTGATGTTAAGGAATGCGGAAGCCATGCGGTGTGCGAGTGAAATTTAGGGTACGGGGACGTGTGCGAAACGCACCGGGCGCTAACCCCGAAAAATGCACCATGAGCAGTATACAACCAAACCTACTAAAAAGGGATGGTCAAACCGATATCCGTGATGCCAATGTAGTGAAACCAGCCTTCATCGACCTCGGTTTCCCAATTATCATCAGGAACATCTGGCGTACAGCCGCTCCCACTTCGCTTGTCTCATTCTAAGCCCGCCTCATCACCACCGCCTCATAATACCCACAGTCTCTAGAATTCTTCGACAGGATGCGAGTATTACCACCACGACTAATATGATACGACCCCACCCCCCTAAACCAGCAATATCGTACCGATCGTTATAGTAGCCTTATTGGCTACGTCATTAACCTTTCGTAGCGTACGTATGCGTGACTGTTTGTTCGCATGCTATGGCCCCACAACTCTCGCCCTCACGTTTCCGACACTGGTGGTATCAGGAGAGCATTCAACACGAGGCGGGCATGTCCCGACACTCTAGACCTGCTCTATCGCCCGCCGTCATTCCCTGTCCATCTAGATGCTATTCACCTTCTATTTACCATCTACTTGTCACTTCACCTGCTTCTATTACCCACTAAACTATCCTATGTATACCTAGCGTGCTGCTGCTTCCGTCACTGCCGGCAATAGTTACCGGCAGCTATCCGCGGACCAGCAGCAACAGCTAGTCGCGGTGTCACTGATTGTTTCGCTCCTGCACCCAAGCCCCCAGTGGTTCGCGATGTGCATGTGCCCTTCACCCAAATCGAGGAAAAACATATACAAACACTCGTGGATCAGCCCTGGCAACCCCCCCAGACGTTAAAACCCGCCAGAATCCCCCTGGCATTTGTTCCCCTACCGACAACCACTTCAACCCCCCTACCGTCTGATACTGTCGATTTTCCTCCCCGTCTAATCTCCCTTACGTCCCTGGCGAATGCTGATATACCACCGCTACGCCAGTGGCGATGTCGAGCGGGCGTCGCAGGCGCCACCAGCTTCGGAGCCGTCGTCAGCTCCCACCACGAAGAAGAGTGACCTTTTGGGACCGATGAGAGGCGGTCTCGGCGCCAGAGTACCTAGCAATGACGCCGGGCGCTGGCCGCAAGTGATCGAGCACGCCCACTACTTTATCGGCGTTGATCCCTCGGTGTTTGGACCTGTGGTGATCATGGTGTTCAAAAATGTGGCTCTGGGCCATCTCTGTACCCGGCTGGTGCTGAAGTATGGCGTTACCTGCTACAACGACCTTATGCTTGATAAACGGTCCCGTTTCGCTGTGGCCAGCGACAATTTGATCCCTGAGTACCGCCACCTGAAACTCCGGCAAGCGTTAGCGGTTACTTTGCTCAAAAACTTCTCGCTTTTGGCTAATAACTGTACCGGTTTAACGGTGAACATGGCGTTCGACGAAACCAATGCCGGTGAGGTGGCGCTGTCGATGCAGAAATTGCGCACCGGCCCGTCCCTGAGACTGCCGCAAGTGGTGGGTCAGCTGCTTTTGCGGTTAGGGTTGGCGGTATCCCACAGAGTGCCAGCCTACGTGGTCGACACCGTGTACCCACCAACGCTGGACGCCCTCCTCGAGCACTTGGGCTCCGCCGTCGACTTGTTTGACCCGTTACTCGAATACTCCCCACAGACGATTACCGTTACCTACACCCCTCCCACCACCGCAACTGACTCCCTCCTAGTGACGGACGAGCTCAACCACACCCTCCACGAGCTTCTCCTGGTGCAAACCAACTACACCATGAACCTTGTCAACTTGCTCCAGGACTTTATCGTCCCGCTTCGACTATTCTTCGTCAACAACGACCTGGAGGCGAAAGTCGCGCGCATCAATCGCATTTTCCCTCCCACCGTCGACGAAATCACCCGGGTCAATTGTATCCTCCACGATGCCCTCGTTAAGGCTGAACCCCACGGAGCTGCCGAAGTGCTTAAAGCTATGGCGTTGATTATCCCCTACTTCTACAAGCCGTTCATCCGTCACCAGGCCAACCTCAAACACTTCCACCGCCGGTTCGACCACTTTTACCGCCACCACCACCCGGAAATCTTTACTAACCCCGATATCAATCGTGGTGGGTTTTCCGTAGCGGAAATCGACCTGGTGATCCTGGGTGCCGTCGGGGAGCTCCCCAAGCTTAAGATGTTGCTTGACCGCCTTGTTCCCTTAGTACTCGATGCCTGTGGCGACGACGAGCGCCTACGCCGCCAGTGTGTCGGCTACCACCGCGCCTGTGTCGATATCATCGACGCCTTTGGCGACGACGGCCCGGCGCCGGCGCTGGCGCCGTCGTCACGCGTGTTCACCCCTTCTGGTCAAATGCTCGCCGATCTCGCCTCTAACTGGCCGCTGGCACTTGACCATGGCTGGCTCCACCGCAAAATGGTGGGGATCTTTGAGTTACGCCGGGTATCCGACGGAGCCATCGACGTCCTTGTGGTGTTCTCCGACTGCTTGATGTGGCTCACTGTTAGCGACCCGTTATACGCCACGGGAGAGCTGCCGGTGTACGTGCTGGACACGTTGATGCACTCATTGGTGAACGAGAAGCCGTTGCCAACACTGGGGGTGATCCCTGCTATGACCGTCAGGTGCTGGGGCCGTGCCGCCGAATGTATGGTGCTGCTGTTTGATGACCAATCAGGGGCAACGCTCATTCGCTTTTTGAGTACTACCGAGTCCGGGTTCCGAGTCCACCCCGGTGCCAAGCCTATATTCGGTGAAGTGTACGCCGTGCTCCCAGTATCGGGAGGTAAACGGCCAGCGCTGCCCGATACCATCATTGAAGTGGTGGCGAAGCTGATGGTGGTGGATAAAGCCCACCCGTTGCGGTTAAGCCGCAGCTTGCTGAGCGATACTAGCGGTGCTCGTGCCTATTTCGCTAGTCAGACTGCCGACGTCTACGGCGAGGAGCTGCTGAAGCTGCCATTCGCACTTTATCTTGAGGTGCTTGATCCGCTGGAGATTGCCGCTGCCTTCGAAGCTAACCACCACCTTCGGCTAGTGATGACGGCGCACATCTGTGAGGATGATCGTGACTGTCTCGTGGTGCTGGCCCAACTGCGGCTGGGGAACGTGGTGGTTGATCAACGGCTTATATCCAGTCTTGACTTACCCAAATTCGTGCGTAAGATGGTCAACGACACTCACAAACTGGCCTTCGACACCGCTAACGGAGCTAGCCGAGCCTTGATCAATCTCAGCAGCCACCAGCTCACGCAATGGTGCCACGATAATCGCGACATCGCCTCGCAACTGTTCAGCCCCACGGTATACCCCCTGCAACAGTTTTTGAGTACTGAGATTGCCGAAACGCCTAAGGCCCGTAATCGTCAACTGATGGCGGCCACTCCGAAGGCGATGCTGCTGCTGACGACGACTGTGGAGCCCTCGAAGCCTCGTCCCCAGTCGATGTCGGCAGTTCTGTCGCTGCTGGCGCTGATGGGCAGTAAACGGCGTCTGTTCATCGGTCTGCTCTTCCTGCTGATGCTGATCAAGCGTAAACTGGTTCCCGACCAACTTGCCGAGGGTTTCACTCGTCTGGAACTGGCGCAAAAGAATTTGGACTCAACGTTTATCCCTCGCGGCCAACGCCATGAATACAAGCACTTGTACCTGGCTCAGCCTGACCTTGTCACCAGCAAGCCGACGACTCCGTTGGTGGCGAGGTTGCCGTCACGCAGTCGTACCACCCGGGTGAGAAATGTTACTGCCGCTGTGCCTATCGCTGCTACCACCACCGTTCACGCCAACGCCGAACCCATGGCTTCGGCTGAGACTCGTCGCCCTCGCCTTGAAGACGACGAGTTCACCGACGCTCTGCTGGGGCTGATGCTCTCGGCGACGCCACTGGCAAGACGACTGACGGCACCGACGCTGAGACAACTGAGTACTAAGGACTCCACTCGGGAACCGAACGTGGTTCGTATGGGCCTGGTGCTTACTAAGGCTGATACTTCCGGTGATGCGAACATAATTGCTACCTCGACGCCTGGACCTTCCTTCATGGCTCTTGCCACTAATGTTGCTTCGACTTCGGCTATGGCTTCGGCTCCGGTATCGGCTACTGGTGCGGTGATACCCATCATTGGCACCCCCATGGGGCTTTCGAAACCGCCACAGCCACAACCATCTGCAGCTATTGCTCCGGCCAGCCTTGCGCCTCCGCCTGTTCCTGTGTCCATGATCCCGTCGCTGACGCTGATGGGTTCAGTTGAGCCTACTCTTCAGCGGAAGCTGATCTTCAAAGTGGACTTACCGTGGCATAATAACGACGGGCTGGCAATCTCAGAAATTATGCCGGAATCTACCCTCCCGACATCGGACCTGTTTAATGCAAACATGTATAGTGATGGTGGGCTGAACTGGATCCTGATCACACGCGACAATCTGCTGTTGTTCGTGGCCAATGCTGATTTGACGGAAGCTCTGATTGAAGAGAACACCCGTGCCACCTTTGAAGAAAACAACGACGATGAAAATGAAGGCGATGATGATACCACCGCTCAAGAAGAAGAAGATTCCGATAGCGATGACGATACGCCTCACTACGAGCCTGGCACAGAACCGTCGAAAACCATCAACGACACCTCGTTGGAGCTCTCTGACCACCAAGCTGAACATCTCGTTGAAGATTTCGTCACCCGTTTCGATCGTGACGTCTCCGAGATGTTCACCCCTGAAGAACTCCGCTCCATTCGTATGCTGCTGGCGACCAAGGCTGCGATCCCACGTAGCGATTCCGTCCAGCTGGTAACGCCGCTGATGTACGCTCGTGAGCTCGGCGCTCAGCTCGACCGGCTGTTCAGCTCGCGCCACTTGCTTCTGATCACGCAACTTGAGTACGAAACCAAGATGTCCCAGGCTCGTGCGTCACGTCGTCTTGTGTCAGTGGAAGAGGAGGAGGAGCTTGGCGAGACCCCCGTGCGCTACCAGAGCTACTCTTCCACTCACCAATCACCGGAGGAGCTGAAGCGGTTCAGTGCCTATGTGGTACGGCGCCAGGAAGCCCGCTATCTGAAGTACGTCGCGGGGTATGACTCCGACGTTAAGTACGCCGTCGACCGGCTGCTGAGCGGGCTGAGCGACGCCACCATTTACGATGAGAGCGATAACGTGTTGGACTACCTTGACTACCGTGGCATCACCCTCGCTTAATCTTTACACCTAAACTGTTTTACCCAGCTTTAATTATATAGTCATATTACACCAAATACTTATAATCATGTCACATACGCAATTACAATGACGGTCAATCCCTTCCCCTTATCTTGCCTGAATCTTTCCACAGTCCTTAGTGAAATGGTAAGCCTTCCATATTGTATCTGTGCTCAAGCCATTTCCAACTTCAGGCTCAAAAGATTCCTTATAGTATAGTTCCCTCTACCGTTTTCCTTAAACAAATTTTTGAACCGATAGGCTTTCTTCAAGCGCTATCCGTACTTTTCTACCAAAATTCGAAACCTCTCTGATGTACTGGAATCAGGGGTAGGCCTCAAAAGTTTCTGTGATGAAGCCCCATGATGACTTTCGATTGTCAACATGGTATTGGTTTCAGTTTCAGAGGTTTGTAATTCAACAATTATTTCGTAGAGTATTTTCTGATGATGTATGGGGGAATCGTGCAACATTGTGAGCAAACAACTGATTCCTTAATAATAAGTACGACAGTACGAGAAGTTTACATCTATATTGGCTTTGAAACCATGGAGTTCCATCACTTGATGTATAAATCATCCTTGAGTTATACACCAAGAGATGATTCGCCCGAACCGAATCGTCCCCATGGACTATTATTGGGTGCCCCGGACCAGACCTGAATCCCACCCACTTCCAGTCTCAAGCCATATTCGGAACCACCCAAATTTGGTTGTGACTGGCAGCCGGCACCCCCCTCTCCGGCAACGCTCTTTGACTACTACTAATTCCCCAAAGTCGCCAGCTCTGAAAGGAAAATAGCTTCATCAGAGAGCAATTGCCCGCAACTATCTTAGCGCTTCGGGTATCCCAGGACACCATACTACCATGAAAGGTTATGTTGATGTCAGCAACCAACTCTGCAAGGGATCTCCTCATCAGCCACGGCTACCTCACGGGAAGTGAACCACGACCAATGATTTGAACACCTTCTTTCGCTAGTGATATCAAGGCTAATCTCAAAGCTTATTGTAAACCGTTAGTGGAAGCGGCCATCTGTACTCATTTGTTGATTCATACTTGTAAGCTTTCATCATCGATTACCCTCACAGGTTGGAAGCGGCTCTGGGGAAGTTTTCATACACATTGATGGGAACCCGAGCAGGTGTCTTAACCGTCGATAGTCCGTGTCCCTGCTTATAGCGTGAGCTGACGTAGCAGACCACTCCACTTCGCCTGAGTGTGTCCGTCATTGGCCAAATCCACATGGTATTCAACAACCGGTCCAGTGGTGGCCTCAGGAAACCGCGGGATGACGAGAAGCACCGCGCCTCAAGCTCTGCTTTGTGAATCTCCCTACCGCTCGTGGGGGATCTTGTCTCAGGAAGACATGCAACTGACTCGGGGTGGACAATAGTGTCCGCCATTAGGTGAAGTCCAAATCATACCGGCGTCCCGCTAGACTGGTACCACTCCTTCTGGCAATTGATATAGTTGATGAATAGTTGTTGAAGAGAAGAAAAAAAAAGGGAAAGCCAGCCATCTTTTATGTTACCGAGATAATAAAAAAAGTAGTTTGAACAATGGGGGGAAACGCTCGCAATTTGAGGTCATCTTTTTAGTGCGGCTAGACGACGAGAAGCCAATGGTTGTGGAGTGGAAAGGAGAAATATAGTTAGGAAATTTACGTAGAGTTGACAACGATTCAAGGCTGCCAGTAGCTTGTTGTAAATTTCAATTGTTGAGATGGCATTTCAACCTGCAAATTTCACCAAGGGGTGAGATTGGCTTGGAACTTTTGGGTCATTGGACAATGAATAAGAATTACGACCGACGCTTAACATTTTCCAAACGCTTTTTTTAACTCTATACTAAACTCTCTCATACTCTTACTCACGATTCTTCTTCGATTCAGCCAATATTGAACATCAACTTAGGGTTACCTTATCAACTCTGTATGGAAAGGGGTAAGTTTAGCCCATCGCTATCACACCAACGGGCATTCATGCTCACCTAGAGGTCTCTTTATAAAAGCTTCAGCTCAAGTGTTGTTTGCCTATTTATATCTTGTAAAATAACAATCAATTTGTCTAATCTACAATGTTGTGGGGTTTACGTAAGATGGTTCTATTAGCCGCACATAGCCTACAACTACATGCCTACAAGCTCCCATCTACTGCTATCAGCAAACATACGAAGTTGATTGTTCCTGATGTTTTATACAGCATTTGATAACACAGAACCGATCCGACCTCGGCTCGTGGACGCTTCATTAAAAAGAAACTTAATACGAACACATGATCCTGGAAACTAAAGGCGTCAAATGAGGAAATAAACGCATTTGGAAAATCGAGCTGATGAAAACATTTACCGGCTATTTTTCATCCTACTTCTCCTACACTTCACTTAACTTCGAATGATTTAGGTTTCTATATTACAACAATAAACGTCACAACAATCCTCCTGAATAGTCTAATTTTCAGTTTGAAATCATTCTCAAAGCATATGTGGCGATTTGGTATCTCATGAGAGTATTATGTTTTTATTTACGTATTTCATACTACTCAAGGTCTTTACGTGAATCCAGTATCCATTACTAACAACTTTAATTACGGAAGTGATGCTATCGAAGTCTTTGTACAATAAGCGTGACTCCCACATGTAAATCATTATTGCAAGTACACAGTCTGTGGGGCCATATAATGGTGACGACCTGCGTCGCGAAGTTTCACGGCACAAGACACTCGAAGAAACTTAGGCTTCCAATCCACAGGTTCCATAGTAGTCATGCTTAAACCGCTGGTGTTCGGTATTTGTCACAATTCAATCAGGAGGGTTTGCAAACGTGACATCGTCAAAGTTAAAAGCTTACAACCATGTGTGTTAGTCGATAAGCTCGGTAAACTTTTCAGCGTGCCACATTATATCACCAAATCGCATAGTCAACCGCTTTGCTGATTTTGAATTCAGAACAGATGAGGACCTCGATTATCTCCATATAGTTTTGAAGTATCCACTTCGACGATTGGAAATGTCTAAAGTTCATAAGTTTACCCTAAGGTAAACCTAGCAATTGAAGATCTGGTGTGCGAGGAATGCGTTTTAAAAGCAAGGCAGTGATTGCATTTGTTAATTGAAGCATGTAAACAAATTCAAAACCAACGCTCCGTACGCGTTCTGCCAATAAGGACAATGACCGTCGCTTGCAAGGGTTTCATTTTAATAACCGCACCCAGCTCTCATGGATTTCAAAACTTCTCACCGTGGAAATATCAGAAGCCCTCAGTTCAAAACTAAAGCCGCAATTGGAGCAATGAATCATGGTTTAGTTGTCATGATACAGTTGTGAAGGCTCTGCCTCACCTCTTGTAAAGCTGTGACGTGCAATGTACGGATGGGAAATAAAGCAGAGCAAATTATATCAGACTCGTCAAATATAATTCCAGGGTGTATCCAAATGTCTTTAGGTTTTCTGAGCACCATTAGGTGGCGGTCAGCGCAAAAATTAGCTTCGCTTCAAAGCAGTGACAGAGCGCACCAAAACCATCAACACAATTAGCAGCGAAGTCAGTGAGGACTCTGCTGAATTTCATCGCGTAGAAACTGTGTGGTTCTTGTTAACTCCTGTAAAGTGGATGAGGTTTGTGGGAATCATTGTCCTTCAGTTTGAGAGTGAGGGTCAATTGCCAAATTGGTGTAAAATGCCGTGCTGCTTCAACGCCGGCACTAATCGATTGCAACGATTTACAAAACCAAAGCACTCTAATCAATAAACAAATGCAATTGGAAGGCCTTTGGGGTTGTTTGTGTTGTGATGGAGGTGGCAAAAATCTGAAACTGGTGGGGTGGTATGTGACGCACCTCGGATTTAAGGGGAGTTAAAACACTAGTGAGGAGATTTCAGTGGAAGTGATCTAAAACCAAAACCCAACTACAAACTACTCAAAATTGACTAATCAATTTCAAATGATTACTCGTCAATTAAACCTTCAAAGATTATCCCAACGAAATGATATTTATGTGATTGGGGTGTGTGAAATGACGTAAGTCTTGTTTCATGGGGTGTGTTCCCATCACCACCGTCACCATCTTCATCACCGTCACCATCTTCATCACCGTCACCATTTCATCATCACCACAACAACCACAACCAAACGCTGGTGAAACTGGATACAATCTAGCTGAAATTAATATGAAACGACTGTGAGGGTGAAGAAGATCCAGTATCGACAAAGACGCAATCAAAAAAAGGCCCAGCAATTGACGCCATCTGAATGACTCAAGCTTACTACTTAATGGGCAATTGTATTGAACCGCACGTTGTCACATTCAGGCTTACACGTTGTCACATACTCCAGCTATTACTTTGACACAGGAGGTCGTGGGCTACGTTCAAAGCTGAAGCCAAGAAACCAAGGAGACAGGACATACCATTGAATTCGAGGACCAGAGTCTACCCACAGGGTTCATGTCGTTACCAAAACCCAGACAATTCCTGCATGTACTCAGAGTGGTATTCACCGGTTTATCAGATTGAACTAGGGCTTTCTCAAAATACCGAAAAGTTTTAGACGGCAACAAGCCTGTCGCTTCATCTATTCTGGGTGATCAGAAACTGGGTCTGGGAAAAGCAATCGATAAGGTAAAGGCAAAGAATCAAGGCACGTTCATTTTTCACAAGCCCGAATCATTCAAGGGAACTGCCATATTTGGGTACCGTTTTGAACCAGATACTAAACGAAAAGTACACTGATAATTTGTGGGCTTAGATTGATTGGAGTTGAGCGAGAACTTTCCCTTGACGATATCTCTAATGGCCCGCCCAGTGCCGTCGCTTTGCGGAGGCTCTCTTTGGCGAGGATTTCAAATTGAATTTTGGCAATGACACCGACAAGGTTGACTACCTATTTGATCTTAAGAACACTCACAAGAACGAGGATACAGATGGAACTCAAAATCTATGGATGGTGCTGTACGAGTTCGAGTAATGATCTTGAGATCGAGAACGGTATCAGAAGGAAATACCGGTATATATTAGAGATAACGGAATAGAAGGGTAGTAGTATAGATAGTGACTTCAACCAACGAATCGAAGTAGATGAAGGACTAACTAGACCAATCATACCGGCAACTGGATGCGAAATGGTCGGGAATGAGCAAAGCTTGATGGAGGATTTTGCCTATACTGCGAGCCAGCAACGTTTGTAGTGCATTGGTAGCCAGATTGTACCGCTTGATCATAACATCCAATAACTCAAACTAATGATAACAATAGTCTCTGTTGAATAGGCATGGATGAGGTATGAACCCAGCGTCAAGCACGGACAGTTGACTATAGGAAACCCATTAAACTCCAAGTCTTGTTACCTTGTGACCGTTACCCCTATACGGAACCATAATCCATGGCAAAATGTTTAGAGGTAGGGGCAAAGAAGCGCCATATCGGTTTGTATTCAAGAAAACCATTGCAGCATAGTCTTGCTATACTCATACGAGTAAATGGAATGTCATCAATTGCCACTCCCTTTCGGTAACTAGCGCAGAAAGTTATTGCCATGTCTGATAAGCGTATAGTAATCAGCAGTGTATTAACAAAACACCATGTTTCAGTCTTCAAGACAAGGCATGGAGATCCTCCAAAATGCGTCGGAAGCCACGATTAAACATAAAAAAACTCTTAGTTATTTTATTGTGACTGGCTCTCATATTGATAGGAGTCAAATTTGTACTTGGTGGCACCGCTTTATCGAACTCGAAGTTTGAAAACGCTTATAATTCCGGTCCATTTGCATCCCAGCAGCGACGTGATCATCGACAAGTATTGCTCCATATCTGGTTTTATATGGAAACCCCACTTGTACGGCGGATACTGATATTTGGCGTTACTTTGTTGATTAGGCAGTTCAGGCGTACTGAAACAGATCCTAATCACCATTATGTCGCCATCGCTCAAGTCAGAGAGTCGGTTTTTCTTGGATCTTGAAACAACGATACTCATCAAGATTGGTTTCCTAGGCAAGTACAAAGCACTAGGTTCCCGACACGAAAAATAATCAAACTCCAAAGCCAAACTCGTCGGGATTCTATTGATATAGTCACAAATACAACGAACGGAATGATTTAGTCAAGTTTGATCGTCAAGCATTTGTCATTCTCGAAACGATATCAATAGCTTGACAGACGTCAATAAAAGTTGAAATTAAGGTTGGCTAACTTAATTAAGCAATTCAAGCAAGCCATTAGTACCCACTTTAAACGCGAGGTTGCCTTGGGAGGGCTAATCAATAGCTCCAAGCTCTGGGAATGGAGCAAGTATGGCTCATCAAATTGGAATCAAAATCGACGCCCGCGGGATCATGGGAAGCAACATATTGTCAACGGACACCATGCTTTCAGTTGGTCATCAGATCAAATCGATTCTGAACTCATAGGGAGACTGTGGAAGGAGATTGGAGAGCACTGGTAGTAATCGCTTAGTAGACTTGACTAGCGCAAATCATCGATGCTTGTGTGCACTCCGTACCACGCGGAGCTTAACCACCGCTACCCTTAATCAATTAAAATTTACAGTGACAAGTGTCGAAGTTAAACTGGCTTTTGATTTATCGAGGTTTTGAAAATTGATTTGAATGATGTTGTGGACCTAGAAAGCGAGTGTATTTGACCCTCGGGAATTCCCGAAATTTAAAGTAAACCTCACTGGTATCTCAAAGCCAACGACTAATGAGGCGCAATCATCCATTCGTAGTCAATCTCGGGTTATAAGAGGTTCATCTCTATGCTAAATTTAGGGTGAAAACACTACTCTTGGCGCTCAGCCCGGACGATACGATTGACGCAAGTCATTATAGTGCGACCGAAAGTAACGAAAGTATGTGATGATTTGACGTGATCCGTCTATGGGATGGCTAAAGCGTTTGACAGCTGTAAACTGTATCTACTTATACTACTTTTTATGGAAAAAAAAAACGTGTCCCCCCGCTACACGCATCCCAATGATCACGCACTGACAATTGAGAAGTCCTAAGCTCGTCGCATATTAGTAACCTTACCTTAATCATATTTGCAATCAAGTCTTGGCATCATCGAGACTGCAGCAGCGGCCCTGTCGAGGCGAAGCTAAATTTCGGATACTTTGACTGGTATTCGCCCTAGTCCTTCAACCTCTGTTCGCCTGCTCTTATCAACGATGACGTCTGCGATGTGGAGCAAAATGCATTGTGACAAATAGATAGACGCCGACACGCAGCTGGGGTCCTGTCACGCGATCGTCATTTTATTGCTGATCCGAGCGCTAAGCCGATCGTGGCGGAGTTATCAGGTGGCCCTGGTGAGACGTGCTCTTGGCAGGGTCCAGTGGCAAAAACAGCGCGATGGCGGTGGCGATGGAGGCAGACGTGAAGGGGCGAGGATTAGCCATAACCAGGTGAAATATGAATTTTCTGATATCACAGAACCATCGACAGACCCAGAATTTACCGCTATGGCCGACTTGTGGCGGATTTTTGGGCGGATTATGGGTGCTTTTGTCTCTTTCTTTAGTGGGGAGGAGCTGCTCCCCGCGCTCGCAACCATCGCGACTCATATAATTTGGCGAGTGGGGTTCGCTCCGCTAACCACCGTGTGGGCACCAGGGACGCCATCGACGCAATGACGGCTGAGCTCACCAAGTTCGACAGTTTCGAGGCCGGCGACGACCACCTCATCGTGCTCAGCAACACCAAATCGCGCCGCAGCGACGACAACCGGGGCAGCCACTTGTTCGACAACTCCACCAGCTCCCGGCCGCCCATCCGGGTGTTCCCGCTGAGGAAACGGGTCACCATCGACGATATATTGCTGTGGGACCACGACGACCGCTTTCGGCTTGTGGGCGAGTGCCTATATAAGGCCAACTACCCGGAGTACGGGATGTGGAGCCGAGAGCCCCTGGAGGTGATGGAACCTCCGAAATCCGACGACGGATGTATTAATGGACACTACCGGGCCCGGCTCGACGAGCTTAGAGGCGAGATAAACGATTTTGTCCGCGAAGCACAGCATATCCCCGATAATAAGAAGCACCCGTTGGGCAAGCTTCTAAAGCTTATCCCCATCTGTGGCGTCGTGCTAAACCAGGTGGTGCTGCTGATACAGGACCTTGACGAAGTGATACGGGTAACTGGGGAGAACGCCGTGCCTGATTACGCCGTCCAGCACGCCATAAACGAAGAACTTCACTCGGTGTTTGCCGATATCATAGATCTCGACACCAACACTTATACCCTTTGCAATTTGCGACGCATCATTGCCATCTTCATCACGTTCGAAAAGGAAAACCCGGAAACCTTGGGACACGTCGATCGGTGGAGTAAGAGTCTCTGGCACGCGTTTGGCGACGACGTCGAGGCCGAAGACTTCGTGCGGCTCGTGGTGTTCCGGCTCCTATTGTTGGGAGCGATGCCTCAGCTTGTTCGCGACGAAGTATTGCGGCTTGTGGCATCATTCATCGGCGACCATCTGCCGCAAACGGTGGGGGACGCGGTATACTTGTTGGACTGCGCCGTCAATGGCGACTTGTTGAAGAAGGGACACAAGGGAAAGGATAAGGCGAAGAAGAAGAAATAGATCAACCAGGGATTGGTTCATATAGATACGATGCATCATGAAGTAACGGCTCAACCCGTAGACGTGATGGCAATTTGAAACCACCATCATCGCATGATGTCGTGGTGCCATGTTACCATCATCATACCCATTCATCACTCTCAAGTGCTGATACCATTGTCTTCTGGTTCAGTGTGGTCCACCAGCCAATCCGTCTGTCGCGCCACCACCTTTGCGCATCGCAAGCTTCCCCACCACTTGCCCTCCAAGGCCAGTGCGTGTGGAGACGAATTTTAAAGGGCAACCCGGACACCTGTGCTCTGGAATTTGTTTTCACTTGCTCTGTAGGCGGTACTTTCGACGCTAGAATCCAAACATACGGCCTTGTCGTATTACAATTGGAAGAAGGAATGACCATGACCTTCGTTTAGGTGCGGCAAGAATGTTTGAGCCATTAAACGAGGCCGGCATCGGGTGAGCGTGCTCTGTGTGCGGGCACCATTGTTTTACACTCCATTCTCATTATTACTGACCACCAGCAATCACCGGTGATTTACCATGGCCTACTCTGCCCCATTTCAACTGCCGCTATTCTCACTGGCGCCCCCGCCTAACGATCATCTCATCTGTCGCTACTGTGGCCAGCGGGTGAAGTTCCGGGGGTTGAGTCGCCACAATCGACGCTACCATAGTGACCAGTGGGCTCAAGCGCACCAGCGACGTCCAAGGGGCTCTCTGCTGTTTAAGTGCCATGCTCCAGGGTGTGGGCGAACTTTCTCAAACCAATTCCAATTGAGACAGCACCAACAGACTCACCCGCCAACGGTCAGGGGCAGAAACCGACGCCAGAGTGATCAGCGCTCAAAGGAAGCGCTCCAGTCTTTAGCCTCTGGTGCCAGTGGGTTTTCGAGACTGGCCAACCCGTCTCCGACCCAGAACTTCTCGGTTATTGGTCAACATACTATCCGGCCCAATCAATGGTTTGATGCCAGACAATTCCATTCCGACAACAGACAATCTCAACAATTATCCAACGGCAATAACGAAGGGACTAATCAATGGGCGACTGCTCAGCTGGTGGCTATTCAGTCCAACCAGCCATGGATGCCGTCGAATCAACCGGTGGCGGCAAACTCACAGGGGCGAAAGGACGAATGGGTGGCGCCTTCTCAAGCTAACTATCAACGGTTACAAAGCAATCAGCATGTGTATCAATGCCAACAGCCTCATCAACAGTCCCACCAGCAGTCCCACCAGCAGTCCCACCAACAATCTTATCAGCAACTCCATCAGCAATCCTATCAGCAGCTGCTTCACCAGGTGCCATTTTACCAGCAACCCGTCACCTACCACCAGCAAAACTATCAGAGACAACAATACCAACAGGGGCATATGCAGCGGCCTATGAACCATCAGATCTCCCGCACCGCTGTTGTTGAGGAAACTACTAAGACTGGAGCGGCCGTTGCTGAAACCATACAATCTTACCAAGAAATGACCACCGAGCAGGCGGTTCTGATGAACCATGGGATTGTTATGCAACGAACTACGGCAACCTACCAAGAAATGGCTACTCAGCAAACGATTTCGAGTTGCTACCAAACGGCTGCCCAACAGTCAGTGGAGCAAAACTACACTATCGCCACCAACATCCCGCATGGCGGGCTGTTGACGAACCCCACGCACAACAAGCCGTATAATTTTGGACTGTGGGGATACCAAGGTCAACCCTGGGAAATCAAGACGTTCCGGCTTCCATCAATGGCCAACAATCCCTTCTTTGCCTCCCGTCGGTCCCAGAGTAACCATGTTATCATACCTACTCATGTTGATGAGGATGTCGACATGATGCTGGCGCGGGCAGCGCCTTTTGACTCTGATCAACAATTGTCTGGCACCCAAGCGTTGCCAGCCATCGAGTACAAAGTGGAGTCTCCGACAAATTGGGCCATCCAAAAACATTCTTAGCGACGTCATATGAGCATATCAGTTATCAGAGGAATTTAGTTATTAGAATGAGCAAGTTATGATAATATCAAAAGTTAGTCAATCTTCAGTTGTTATATAGTCTATATGTTATCCTAGGTTGGTTAGGTTTGTTTAACACGTCGCCAGTGGTGAGGTTGGAGTGGCCGTTGGGCCACCGCCTCGGCGAAGTCAAAGCCGACGCACAAGAACAGGGCGGTACAAGGTTTAAGATGGGCAATTTATGCCGTCAAACGCCGAGCAGCAAAGTGCTATGCGGGATGGTTGTGTTGAAGGTGGCGTTGATCGAGTGGCGACGCAGCCGGGTGGCGTGACCATCTCGCGTCCCACCGCCCCACCTCTAGAGTGACAAGCAGTCACCACCAGTAGCGTCCGCTCGCAGTCGTTTGAGTAGGCGCAGATGATGAAATCGACCACTTAGTTGAGTTGGTTGACGTGGTACATGGTGTGCCCGTGGCAGGTCGCAGCGTCTTCGTTGATGTCGGCGGTGGAGGTATTGCGATTGTGCATGGGAGCTGGAGGCGGTGGAAATAGACAGCATGTACCGGTGAGTGTCGCCGCCAGCGATGGCACTTGGCAAACCAGGCCGGCAGTGCTGGGGATATATTCAAGTGGCATGTTGTTGAGCATGGCGCACCCTGGGTCGTACTGGATGGCACAAGGTCGACTTTCTCTTCGGGATACAAGTTCAGGAGACACTTAACTGCACAGTGGGCGGGGGAGTCGTTGGCCGCCATCAGTGGCAAGTATGTGGAAGCCATCAAAACACTAAAGATGGTTTGGTTCGCCGCGGTCTGATGTTGGCTTCATGATTGTTCTTGAGGAGATTATGTAGTAACGTGCTTAGTGTGGACCAAACGATCATACGACGGTGTCCCCACCTCCTCAGTAAAGATACGGGCCCTTCACTGCATACTCAATGAACACTACCTATAGAGCTTGCAAGAGTGGTGCGACACGATGTCGCAAGCGACATTATGCTAAAATGTCGTATGTCTCCATTGCAATAGTATCTGGGGCGGAAGGAGGCGGCGAAAGCTGGACGCCTTGTAATGCTGAAAAATCTCGACCAGGTTTCATCATGATAAGATTCAGACAAATAGCAAAACCTGCCACTAGCAGAAACCTGTTGTGGACTCCTAGCTTTACGAAGATACGGAACATCAGATCTGGCTTGACGCGAGATGGTGCTGCACGGTGGTCTAAGTTCTCATTCAACGGTTTCGTGTCACCAATTACAGGTAGTGTAATCTAAATAATTACAACATGTGGCCAAAGATCGAGCCAGTGTTACAACAGAGAGACGGCACCGCTTGTTGCTACGCTAACTCAACGAGTTTTCAAGGTATCGATCCGAGAAAAAGGGATTGCTGCTAACTGAATGCCGCAGACGGTGCTCCATGTGATCTCAGTCGTTAATCGTAATCACCGTGAAATCATGTTGAGGGGTGGTGCAGTTTTCTTAAGATGATTAAAGTATGTTACTACAAGTGAGACCACTGATTGCTGCATGTCCCCGCATTTTCATGCATGATGATCATAATTACAACTGCAAATCCAAAGTACAAAAGGTTTCTCCAAATAACTTGGCTGGACTCAACCACAAAAATTGTGCCTTTTTTGTTTTACTCATAAAAATATTTGGAGCGTGCTGACGTTGTCAGTTGATGCTCGTGACGAGGAATGTGCCCAATGGCGTCATTGAAGGTTACCCGTGGCGACAGTAGGGTCAGCATCGAAACTGAATACGCGTAACAAGCTCAGTCATTTTACCACTCGAAGTTCTGACTCAATGTAGTTTTGAGAAACAAAACGCTGCTTCTACGGGACCTAAGCATTAGTGACGTTATCGTATTTGCGACACATTGACGATAAAGGCTCCAAGCTCGTTATGGCTTTCAGGAAAAATCGAGTTTTGTCGTTGGATGAGTGAAACCACAAAATTGAAACATTGGGCTGCAACACAGGCTTGTTCTGCCTTTACCACAAACTCTGTATGCAGGCGAAGGTGCATCTATGAAAGGCTTCAACTCAAACGCTTACTCAAATGGTGGGAAGCAAAAGCTAACGTGTAACAAATAGGTTCAGCAATATATGAAGTTGAATACTGAATTAATTTTTTTTTTTTTATTTTCATTTCTGGAATAATTTTGAGTCTTAAATTCTCAACCTTTTAAATAGGACACACTTGTACTTATCGAATGTTTGTTTTATTCATAACAAATCTCTATAATTACGAAACGCACTATGAACTATGCCAATAACGTGGATGGCTTCTGATTTAAGTTGAAACTCTATTTTGATGGTGCAGTATATATGCATGAATAGCAGCCCTGCATGGTTCATGGAAAGAGTAAAAGAAAGTCTTCGTAGGGGCCTGTGCAACAGGTGACCTTAGGTAGCGGAACCCTAGAACTAGCACCACAGATTTGAACCACTGTAGTTTTGATTTTGTTTCTTTTTTTTTTGCTGGACCTCAGGGATTTATATTTACAAAGGTAGGTCAAGGTTGCATATGCCAGGGATTTCATGAGGGTGACCTCCTCAAAACGCCTAATCTTAGGAAGAAAAAGGTCAAGGAAGGTTGAGACGGGCCTAGACTCGTGTACGATCTCGTACGACATGATTAAAGTTTCCTCACTCGAAGACGTCCTTCGCGCAGTAGCTCATATCGTAAGCTGAACTTGTTCGCTTGAGACGCCACATTGCTTGATCCAGATCGTACTGAATGGAGAGTTGAGGTGTATGTCGTTTTCTTCCAATCAAAGTGTGCTTTTCACAAGTATCTGGATGAGTGGAACTGACCCCACCTCGGAGCAGTTCAATTTCCCTTATTCTCTCACACAGGCGTGGTTATCTGCAGGATCAATTATGAAACTCCCGAGTGTCGCACTGGGGTTGTTTTTTCCAATTAACACCACTCACGGAAATCCTTGCCCCCCTTGCCTTACCCTGGGACATGTGTGGGGCGTGTTGAAACTCATGATGAGGAAGGCGATCACTGAGGACAGTTGTGCTAATGCCTCTTGGAATCAGTGTGATCATAACCAATGAAGGGAAAAAGAATTCAGGCTCTAAGTTCCTTCCGCTCTTTTTGGGTGTAAAACCTGAGTGTGTGCGCGCATTCAAGAGGGATTAACCTGCTAACTTGGAACGTTCTTTGGTTTATCGACGCATCCACCGAACAACGGCGGACGAGGTTGTTGCCCGTCGGGGGGTTTCAAGCCGAGTCAGCCTTGTTTTCGGTGGGTCTGCCCGCTAAATATACCTCGTCATGGACGCGACACACCCTTTTTGATTTACAGTTAATAGATACTCTCACGCTTATTGACACCCAATCCGTGTTGACCCTCCCACTTTGTAGCCGCCTTCCTTTCTTTCGCGATGTGTACCAATAGTTTCCCTTCTAGGTGTTCGCGCTTTATCGTCGATCAGGGGGAAGTATCACTGGAATACGACCGATCGTCGGCTTTGCACCACTTTTACGGCAACTAACGCTGCCTGCGGTGGTAGAGCGTCTACCAGTGTTCGATTATACAGCGTCGACACCACCGCCGATAGTACACCTTGGTCATGCTCACAGTGGCGCGAGCGATACCCGCAAATGGATATAGAGCCCGTGTTCCATTGTGTTGCGAGACGATAAAAGCGGGCCCGCCCGTGTCACGATGTTGACAATGGGGAGTCATTACTTGCGCACTGGCAGGATCGGCAAATTCTTTAAATTTTAGAATCGGGGCAGTCACCAATAACTGCCACGATCAGCGGGTCACGACCAGTACGAATTTTATCCATCAAATCGCACCAGTTCCTCGGCCACATCCCCCTCTCGTCTTTGTCGAGCTAAGCGTATACGGGTGCGGTGCCCTGATCTCTGCGATGATGTCATCGAAAAAAGGTTGGTAGCCGAGCATTTCCCACCAAACGCGTCGATGTGAAGGGGCACCGCCAGCCAGCAGGCACTCTCGACCGGTTGTTGTGGAAATGGACCAACAATGACGTGTACAACTACCACTGGCAGCCAAGAGCTATCGCTGGTTTTTGTGGACATATATGCCGGTTGCAGGGGTCATGAACATGGATAGTCAGTCGTGGGGCGGTTCCCCGGCAAGCGCACATCCACTGCTGGCTCATGACAAATTCGGCAGTCCACCCACACAATCAGAGATTGTATAGCATCGTCTCTCCATTGTCCATCGTCGTCGTGACTCTCAACTCAAGGCAGCCTAACTACCGCACGCTTATGTGCAGGCGGACTATCTGCAGACTCGAGCTTAAAATCCCCAGTTTTCCCGCACTGGAGTTTTTCTTTTCAATACCCACTTGGTCAATCCCAGCCATGGGATTCCTTGCCCCCCTTGCCCTACTCTGGGACATGTGTGGGGCGTGTTGACACTCATGATGAGGAAGGCGATCACTGAGGACGGTTGTGCTAATGCGAATTGAAATCAGTGTGATCATAATCGATGTTACAAGATGAGGACCCTGGCTCTAAGTTCCTTCCGCTCTTTTTGGGTGTTACAGCTGAGTGTGTGCGCGCACTCAAGAGGGATTAACCTACGGACTGCGGACTGTGCATTGGTTTATCGACGTATCCACCGAACAACGGCGGACGAGGTTGTTGCCCTTCGGGGTTTCAAACCGAGTCAGCCTTGTTTTCGGTGGGTCTGCCCGCTAAATATATCTCGTCATGAGCTCAACACTCTCCTTCTTTTATATAGCTAATTTACATTCACAAACGGATTGGCACCCAATCCAGACTGACGCAAACACATCTGTAGTACAACTTCGTTCACTGACAACATCCACTGACCTCGCCACTTTGGTCGCCGGTATGGACGATACAATCGCGCTACCTTGTGGCATCAAGTAACAGGCGGGTCACCACATTGTCGAGGACTTACGCCAACACTACCACCAGTTGGTCCAATAGTCTGAAGTCTGTACCAGTTCACTAGTATCTCTACAACTACGTATCACTCAAACCTAACATGAAAACCGAATTCTGCCCAACACTCGGGTCCTGGCTTCCTTCGAGGATATTCAGATGGCCGCCCGCCATTGTCCCTCGTCACTCTGCCCACCAGCCCAACAACCCCTAGCACTGTGGGCGTCGGGAATGTTGGCGTCGTTGTGCATGTTGCTCCCCGCTCTGGGGACGATAGTATCGACTAGCCAACATTACAATGACGTTGTCTGAGCATGCGCGGGCTGGCCAGCGCCGTTGTTAGGGGGCTCAGAGAGAAACCTAGAAATTATTTTTTTCCCTAGAAAAAAAAAAAAGGTTCTGTGAATTTCTTTTTCCGCCTAAGTTACTTGGTGAGCATCGGGACCTGACCAAGAGTACTCGCATACATCTTGCGTTAGCGGCGTTAATCTCAAGTAACCCCGAAGAACTCCGTAAGATGTACAGTCACCACACGCTCCCTGCGCTGACTTCCTAGACCTCGTGGTCATCTGAACTTGACGATATGACGATGACGCTCCACCCCGTAGCTCGCCTTGACGACCACATTCCGCTTTGTCGCTGGCACAGCGCTCGCCAACAAAGAAAAGCCCCGTTGCACTGCCTGCCGGAGCCATTGTGTTAGCACCAAGAGCACAAACGCCAATGCTTGCACCAGGCCACGACCAGAGGCACTCGTCTCGTCATTGATACGGGAGGTGGCGCAAGTCGTACGAACTACCATGCGTTTGTTTCGACGGGGACGGCCTCGTCAATCGCAGTGGTCGAGTGGGTCATGCCTGTTCCCTCATCGTAAATTTCTTGGGGGCCCTTCGTAATTTACGAGCCGATGGCATGTTTCCATGAACGGTGCACATCCCCTCCGCTTGCAAAGGCGGTCTCCAGTCGATGACCAGCAAATTTGCTTGGCATGACGCCCACTGGGCGCGAGCGCTCAGGGGCTATGCAGCCCTCGAAAAGGGTGACGTGCGCTGGGTTATCGGCTCGTGCATACCATCGACTATCCGTCGATCTTAATCTGGCAGGAAACGCTACAGGCATCTCCGCGATGGGGTAAGCGTCAGTAAGACCACGAACCAAGGTGCAAGCAAGTTCAGCGGGTGCTGTAGACGAACAGCTGGGCCACAACGTGGAAGAGACTTTGCAACAATGGTCGTCCTGTGCGACCATTGGCCCCGACTCACCGCGAGTTGACGAGCAAGATGAGGCGTGTGACAGCGTCTACTCGTCGTATTAGCCCCCTACCACCAGCGGAAACAATGGCGTGGGCCAACCAGAACCGCCTCCCAGAATACGTCGTCAAGTCACCCCTATGTGGGGTGGCTATACGACCCACTATAAAGCCCGAATAGCTTCCGCTATTAGCCTTACTCATATTCACTAATCATGTCCAACCCTGCCAATGCAATCATTGCGACTGGAGTCGACCTCGGGTCCTCAGAGTTCCGGATGACATACTCGGACGACGGCCAAGCCAAGGAAATCTCCATGCCTGCTGTCATTGGCTCTGACGGGAAGAAACTCATTGCTGGCAAGGAAGCGTTACAGCAAGCCGCAATCATCCCCGAGAACGTTGTTGTCAATCCCAAGCAATTGGAATTCACCGCGTCTAAAACTGAATTGATGAACAACAAGCACAAGCTTCCGTATAAGCTTGTGGTTAACAGAAATGGACGCATGAGAGTTGATTTACCTCACAACGGGAAGGTGACCTCCTATTACCCTAGTGGATTTATTGGCCTGATCTTGCGTGAGATGAAGAAAGAGTCGCGGGGTGCTTTGGGTAAGAACAAGCCCGTCACCGATGCCGTGCTTTCTGTGCCTGATTACGCGACGGATTTGCAGAAGGACCATGTGTACTGCAGTGGTATGCTGGCTGGTCTTAACACGAAGGTGGTGGAAGAACTGGTGCTTGCCGTCACCTACCACGGGTTGGATGAGGACGACGATGTGAAGAACACAGCTGTGGTCCACCTCGGGCAAACGTTGACTGCGTCCATTGTGCTGAAGAACGATGGCGAGCTCACCGTTGCGGACTGCTTCCACGAAGATGACTCCTGTGCCAATTTGATCCACAAGGATTTTGTGAAGCGCCACGCCCCCGAATTGAACGAGGTGTACGGTGTCAACATCCTCGAGTACGACAAGCCGAATTACGTCGCTCCTGATGCGAAGTTTGTGATGCAAGACCAGAAACGCAAGGAGCGTTTGGTGGACAAGTCTTTCCCGGATTCCAACATGGTCCGCCGGAAGCACCAGCTTCGCCAGTTGATTTTTAATGGTGTCAACGGGGCTCTTCCGTTGTTGGCGGAAGGCAAGACCGCCACGGTCGAGGTGAACTTTGAGGACAAGGTCTTCTCCCAAACTATTCTGAGAGAATACTACGAAAAGTTCCGTAAAGTGATTGTCAGACAGGTGAACAAGTTGTTCAAAGACACGGCTGCGGCCCGTAAGTTCTTGAAGCTGGACACTGACGCCCTCGTGCTCTTGGGGGGTTTGGCTCACGACCTCAAGTTGGTGGATATGGTTGAGGACTCTCTCAATGCAATCCGCAGAAAGATGCCGCCGACGGATTTCCCAGAAAAGGTTGTGATGAAAGGCGCTTATAAGCTTGCTAACACCATCACGGAGGGGAGCAGAATCAGCATCCCCAGAACGACTACTGCGCGTAGACGTGTACCTGTCGCTTCCACCCCCGTTGTGAGGGTCAAGAGAGAAGCTCCCACTAATGAGAAATTGGAGCAATTGACGCAATTGTGCCTTGTCAAACGGAAGCGGTTTGACCAGACACCACTTGTTGTCAAAGAAAGAAGTGGTTATTAGCTCTATTGTTTTGTTTTGTTTTTGATTTTGTGTGTGAATAAATATTAATTTCGAAGTAACCCGTAGACAATCTTGAGGTGGTAGCTTCAGACCATCCGGTGCAATGCCATCACCACGACGACCAAATTAAGCATAGAAGCACCGGAAAGCCGACTGCGGCGCCGACTGCAGTTGTTCCAACTGTAGTTGCCATACCAAGGGCAAAGTCGGGTGTTGAGTTCCTGGTGGTTGGGAACCCCGTTTGGGAGGTTCGCCCATGGTAAGTGCAAACCTCACACGCCTTCATGGCATCGTGGCGCAACCCCCCCTGCCCCAAAAACGCCCTTTTAGCCACCGTACCAATGCTGAAATCAGGCTCAAGAGTCTGTTGAATGCTTGGGGTGATCGAGGCGAGCCGCTTATGCCTCTCAAGTTTCAGGACGTGGTCTCCCTGGGATCCAGAACAACTGCATTACCCGAGGCGAAGTTCCCAAGATTCTCCCCCGTAATGGTTTCTGAAACAGGAAGTTGAGCTAAATGACACTTCCAGGCCGGTGAAGCCGGGCACCCCAAATTCTCGGTTGGGGCGAGTGTTGGTGCCACTGAAACGAAAGCCAAAACTGGGGAGTTCTAAGTACATGAGTGGCTCATACCAGCTTTATACACCACTACAATGATTGAAGGCATTATCCAAGTGCTCTTGCGTTGAAACAGAGGCGAAGTCTTTGTCCTAAGTGTCATTGAAACGAGATCTTCGTCCAAAGTGTCACAAACGCTAATCAAAACCCAACAGCAGGTGTCGGCATGCAAAAGAGAGATTATTTGACACCACAAGGAACTGAATAAGCAACAACCTTGACGATACGACAACGGTGCCACTTGCAGTGGTGCATGCTCTACTAGCGAGAAGAACTAGGCACTGCGTATTATTTCGACCCCTGTCTAGAGCAGTGCCTTGGCTTCCAGGCAAAGCTTACTTACGCTGATAACGGCCAGCTCATTTACTCACCATTGCCCTCAAACTCAAACGCCTTGAGTCCCTCAACAAAAAATGAAACATTACAATTTCATGTTTTGGCACTGCGCCTAGGGCGCGTTCACAGAGTATTACTGGAGCTTTTGACAGTACTGGAGAGTCGTCTGGAGTTGCTATTCAATGCAGATTGCTTCAACTGGAGTCCACATCGAAACCGGCAGTTCAGGCAAAATGTTTGTGCATAGCTTTCGTCACTAATTTACCCATCGTCGAGTTGGTCTACTGGTGGTTTAGGTAGTGGAAGCATCCTTATTAGCTTTTTAAGGAGGAATGGTTACACAGAAGTATGATTAAGCCATACGCTAGCTTGGCAGCTATGTACCACCACATGATCTATGACCATTTTGAGACGCCACTGATATGCGATAGACAAGTCTATGGGAATCAAGTGATGCTCAATTCTACGAATAGAGATGCTATATGTTGTACCATCGACGTAGATTTCGCCCATTGCGTTGCGGATTCTCGACCCCATATCCAAAGTGCCCCAATTATGTGCTGCGTTGAATTCTTACCCTTTCAGCAGGAAAAGTAACTCGACTTGTATTAGTGGTTTCATTCTAGCCTAAATCCATTTCCGAGGGCACTAATTAACAAGGACAAGCCTATAACGTTAGCTAACTGGATATATTCGATTCGATTTCTTATCAGCTTCCTTAAGGCATGTGAGAAATATCTTATAAGATCAAATTTCAGTTAGCTACTAATATAATAACATTCAAACAGTGGTATATGACGGAAGTTCCAGAGCCAATATGCCTATGCGCAATTGTATACCCACGTTAGTAAGTATTATTTCATGAAGTATTTGAAGAAGTATGTATATCGTAAGTACAATTGTAAGTGATACCATGCGATGCTAAATCTGTTTCGGGATATTCTTTTACAAGCCTATTTGCAATAAGTAGGCCGTCTCTATCGTTGAGTGCTGGAAAGGTCTATCTGGTGTGACAAGTGGTTGAAAATGTAAAGCCTTTTCAATGGAAACCTTTTGAGACTTGCTGTCTCTTTTGAGGTTCCCATGGGGTATAAGCCTCATAAATTAGATCATCAAATGCTGGCACTTCTGATGGATATATTGCAGTAGTAGTCCAAGGATTGCCATCTAGAAGTCCCCAATACTTGCTTGTGGTGACTGGGTCATAAGTAAAGACCTTTGATCAAGCTGGCATTGGTAATTGCAACGATGGAGTTTGTAGTGCTGTGGGAAGGCAGTGGTCAGCATTCTTGTCATGGTCACAATGCTGTGAGACTATCTCAACGAAGAAGTCCACAATGAAGCCACCAAAGTGTATACTAGTTTGCCTTCACTGACACTCAATTCCTTTCGCCCTTAATGATGAAGACTCTTAGTGTTACCCTGACTTTGTTGAAACGTGTCACGAATTCAATAGGAATACGAAACAATAGACGCTTGGTGAGGGTAGATATGAACTATCCCTTTGTATTCATTTCACCGCCGGAGAAATGCATCGTTAATTGTATTCAGCTTAGTCTGACCTCATCGCGGCCACTGGAGCCGTGATCCATTTTTGGTGGTATCAGGTGGGGTAAGTCAGCAACGAAAGGCATTGTCAGGAACTGGCAGGTGGTGTAAATTGTAACCTCAAATCTAGACCGATTTGGCGTGCTACCGTAGGTTGTACTCCAGATCATATCTAGGCCTTGCGAACCCAAAACTACCACCGAGGTCTTCGTATTTGGATCTGGGTGATGGTATCCAACAGTAATCAACAAACTTGAACAAATAGGAGTCTAGTGAAGCTTATTTATTCATGATTATTCCCGCATTCGCTTCCTCCTTTTTCCTAGCGTCCTCACGTCTGTTGCCACGCGGGCGTTCGAACCCCTTCAGCCCCATACAATCGCATTTCGCGCGCGTTGCCACTGAACGCCACCATGGACACCGACAGCGACATCTCGACGGTTCTTGCGAGCTTGCGGCTGGAGAACGAGACGAATGGCGACATCGTCAACATCTTGTACCAGTTCGAAGACTACTACGAGCGGAAGCTCTGGCACCAGTTGACGCTCGCGCTCGAGGAGTTCTTCTTCCTCACCCCGGAGGCGACCCCCCAGCTCAAGTGCAAGGTCTACGACTTGTTTGTGCTGCAGTTTGCCAACAAGCTCAACCCGATCAAGGTGGTCGAGTTTGCCCTCTGTGCTTACGGCGACCACCCGAAGCAGATGCTCGAGAAGTTACTGGAGCTCAGGCAGCTGGTGGAGAAGGAGATCAGAGTCGCCCACTACAAGCCCCAGGGCAGCGACGAGGAAAACGAACGCAACGAGCGGGAGATGGTGGCGACAATTGAGGCCACCGACGCCATCAACTACATCGATTTGAACCGGGCGCGCTACCAGCTCAAATTGGGCGACATCGACGACGCCGAGGCGGTGTTGGACAAGTTGGCGGGCCGCTACGACATTGGCAACGGCGCTGTTGCCGTGGTTGACACCGCCACCCGCGGGGGCAAGACGGCGGTGCTGGACCCCAACCAGCGGGTCGCGGCGGCCTACTACTACACCAAATACGAGCTCCACAAACTCAAGAAGAACTACAACGAGACCTACCGTGCCGGTTTATTGTACTTGCTGTCGGTCGACGGCACCACTTTGACCCCGGACCAGAAGGTGGCCATCTGCTACGACTTGGGGGTGGCGGCGTTGTTGGGGGACAAAATCTACAACTTTGGCGAGTTGATCTTGCACGAGATCTTGTCGCTGATCAAGGACAACCAGTACGCGTGGCTCTACGACTTGATCGTCACCCTTAACCAGGGTAACAAGCCCCAGTTCTTGCACCAGCTCCAGGCCAGTTTCCCCCAGCTGCCGCTCCTCAAGTCTCACGAAGAGTTTTTGGTGCGCAAAATCACCATCATGTCGTTGATGGAGCTCATCTCGCAGCAGGCGGCCACCTCCAACAAGTCGTTGCTGTTTGACGCCATCGCCCGCTTCACCGACATCAAGCAAGACCAGGTGGAGTTGTTGATCATCAAGTGCTTTGCCCTCGACTTGATCCGAGGCCAGATCGACCAGGTGAACCGCATGTTGCACGTCACCTGGTTGCAGCCGCGGGTGCTTGACTTGAACCAGGTGAAGGTGTTGTACAACCACCTTCTCAACTGGGACAGCCACGTCGAGCTGTTGGCCCGCGACGTATATGCCAACGGCGGCGCCATCTGGGCGGAAAACTGAACCCATCAGTAACTATAGTAATGACACATCACCCTACGTTAGCTTTGGTAGAAAGAAGTTCACGCGGTTCGGATCAAGCCGCACGTTCACCAACATGTAATCTATACCATTCTAAATATCTCCCAATCGAAAATTGAAATTTAATTTTACAAATTCAAATAGTCATCAAGCATCATTTTAATTAAAAGGTTGTAAGCATTTCTATTAAACGATGAAATGAGCTTAATTAGCGAAATTAATGGAGGACCTTGTCTCCTGCATACTGCCCTAAACTGGGGAAGCCACGCACGGAGATTTCCGAGCCCCCGATATATAAGACCCTGATACCATGCCGCCCTAAATTTCACCCCAATTGAAAGCGTATGTCCGTCGACCCCATCACCTGCCACATCCTCGACACCACCAAGGGCAAGCCCGCCGCCAACGTGTTGTGCCAGCTCTACTTGCTTGGTGACGTCAACGACGACGTCGCCGAGGTGAGCACCGTCCCCGAGCCCGTGGCCATGGCCCACACCGACAACGACGGGCGGGTGAAGCAGTGGACGTTGAACCCGAAAATGGACGCGTCGACGAAGCTGAAGTTGGGCGTTTCTGGCGACAAGTGGACGACGTTGAAGCCGGGCATCTATAAGGTGAAGTTCTTGACGGGGAAGTACTTTGTCCAGCAGCAGCTGGCGACGTTCTTCCCGTTTGTCGACGTCCACTTTGTCGTGGCTGACCCCCCTGACAACCACTACCACATCCCTTTGCTTCTCTCCAACCACTCGTACTCGACCTACCGCGGGTCATAAACTCTCTAGAGAACCTTCAATATATATATACAATGACGACGACAAATCCGATATAATACGTGTATTAATGTAGCTTGTGCTCACCGCTTCTTCTTCTTCTTGTTCTTCTTCTTTTTCAGCTCGACGACGGGAGTATCGGCGGCGGCGGGTTTCGCCAGCGGTTCCACCACGGCGGGCTCCGGTTCCGGCGTCGCCTCGACCATGGCGACGTTGGCCATGATTCCCGCAAGCCCGATCTGGGGGTTGGTCAGCGCCATGGCGACGCCAAAAGGACCCAACAACGCCAAGATCTTCGAAAGCTCCTTCAGCTTGAACGTCAGGTACTTGACGATTTTGCCCGCCTCGGGGACGTAGAGCTTCACCGACACTTTGTTCAGCGCCGGCTTGGCCACCTTGTTGGGGTTCTTCTTATGCTGGTTGGAGTAGGTGATCGACACCGTCGTCAGCGGGTACGCCGCGAGGAGCTTTGTCAGCAGCTCGATGAAGGCGTCCATGGAAGGTGGTCTGGTGCGCGCGACACAAATGGTGATGTTGAGAGGGGAAGACACGTACGTAAATTATGGTGTAGCAAATATGGTGGCGATCAAAGAAATATGGCATTTTTGGGGTAAGGTGGTTATTATAGGTCATTAGTGGTTGTGTTCAATTTCAAGGTTCTTTCTTTATCAAGGCCAGGCATGGGAGATCATCGGATACTAATAGAATTTTGATTTACGAACGAAGTAGGATAAATCTTCACTTAGAACTCTCTGATTGGATCAATCCGTTCAAAGATAGTACCGGATACTCAGTACGATCAAACTTTTGAATGTTGTATCGTTGAAATTAAAGCTCATCTTAACTCTGGTTAGCACTGATGTTAAATTCAACAACTCCCCCCATTAATGGACTATATTCATGGAAAACAGTAACGGAATAACTATTGGCGATACTTCGACAGACATTACTCAATTCGTCATGGATCTATCTGTGTAATAGCCATAGAGTCCAGAACCACCTCACTGACAAGCTATTCAGGTCATCACTGATGAATAGCTGCATTTCGGCTCGATTTCTGAGGTTTAGACGGTGATTTGAATAACAATAGAGACTACTGAATGTGTTCTTTTATTCACCGCCGTTAGTACCCAGAGTTCAAATCCCATCATTTTCGACAATTTGACAAAATATTGGTACAACAGACGTAAACAAAACAACTACTAATTTCATGTCTCTGAAAAAGCAAGTCTTATCACAAGGGCAGATGTTATCATCTTGTTCAAATACAAACTACGTTCCTTTTGTCTTCGGTAGGGTCGGGTGATCACGACATTAGTCGTCGCACATGCTGTTTAATCACCGAGCACTGAGACAATAAACAATGTTTCAGAAGCAACGATGAGTAAACAAACACAACCATCTACAATTTCACACTACCAGTGTTCGTCTAGAAGTTCATTATATTACATACGTCATGAAAACGCCATACGGCAATGCAAACCTTAAAGAATGATCCCACACGTCAAGAGGGCACAGCAGGCGGCAAGACACCCACAGCAGCAGGCGGCGCAGCAGCCGCTGTCGTCGGCGGGCGCCGGCTGTTGGATATAGATCGGCTGCGGCTGTTGTACGTACACCCGCTGGGGCTGTTGTTGTTGGCGGTACTGGGGCTGCTGTTGGTGGTGGTGTTGCTGTTGTCGCTTGGCGGTGTTGGCGTGGTGGGCCGGCGCCGGGCGGGTCTGGGTCTGGGGCCGCTGCTGCTTGCGCTGCTGGGTCGCCGGGCGCTGTTGCTGTGGTGGAGGGCGGGTTTGGGATGTCTGAGGCCGGCTCTGGGTCTGGGGCCGTGGTTGGGACGGACGCAGGTGGGGCGCTGCCAGCGGCGTACCCACGACCTCGGAGTAGGCTGGGGGGGCGTCGTTCTTGTCAGGGGCCATCTGGCTGGGTTCAGGTGGCAAAAACGGGGAAGGGGAGATTCGCTGTTGCTCTTATGTGCGCTGTTTTGCGCCCGTGCGCCGCCTAGGCGGTGATTCGGCTGTAGTATGACCTAGGCGCAGGGCCGGGCGTCCCCAAATTTTTGTCGCACCCCCGCGGCACCGGTCAGTTGCTCGCCGAGCAAGCGATGAGGGGCCGCTAAAGGGCGCTTGGCAGCCGCTCGCGAGCGGTGGTGGTGACGTGGTCTAGCCTACCGCCGCCACCGCTACGGCTGCTGTCTACGTCATGGGGCGGCGCCGGTGCTCCCACTAAAGCGTCGACAAAACTTTTCACTCCGTGCGGGCGCCACATGGGCATGACCCCGTAAAATGCCCTCACCGTGCGCCCCCTCACTGCCCCCCCCAGGCCACCCAAATATGGGTAAACACAAACTCTGAGCCATCCGGGGTTATGCACCGCCGTTGGTTAATCCCGAACAGGCGCTGCCGCAACCAAAGGAGGCGGTGATACCCCGGAACCCCTATCGTGGCCAATGGGAACGAGTAGCACTTAAGGTATAGGGGGCGCTGGCGGTTACTTAAAAACAAAAACACCTCGTCCCCGCTCCACGACGCCATCGCCGCCATCAACAGGAACGGCGCCTTTGTGCCCCTATTCCTTGAGGCTTAGCGGGCTTTTTGGCGCCGGGTATTGTGGTTCGCACCTATCTCGGCAACTGCCGGGGGCTTTGACCGTTTGCAGTTGTCAAGGTGCGTGCAGATCGTGTTTACGCAGGGTGTCTGATATATTTATAATGGCGCGTGGAAGACAGACCGCGCCGCCAAGACTATATAAGCTGCTATACGACTCAGCCGTTTCAGGAGGAGCTCATCCGTGCGGTTACCTGAACGGGGGTAAGAATGCTGGGGGCGGTGGTCAGGTCGACCACCGTGAACGTCAGCGACCGCTTCAGCTTAGTCAGCGCCGGCAGTCGGTCGCCGCGATTATTAAGCGCCAGCGGCGCCAACGGCGGCGGCCCGCGGGTAATCGCCGCCAACTCATACATGCTGGTGCTCTCTTGGAGCACCGTGGGCAGCGTGCTCACCACCGTGTGTCCTAGATCGTAGCGCCGGGGCACCGCCAGGGCGGGGGTTGTGGTAGGCAGCGACGACAACAGCAGTAGCAGCAGCGTCGCGGCGACGCCCGCCGCTGGCGGCACCTTCATGCGTGGACTGCCGGCGATGGGCGCCAATGGCGTCGACGTCGTCTCCAATAACGAGTCAAGCGCCAGATCCAATGTCCGCGACCGTTGGTGTCCTTTCCACCGCGGCTTTGATTTCGGCTTCGGCGGCGGCGTCAGCGACGGCAGCGGGTCAGCTTGCATTTGTTCAAACAAATGGTTGTCCACTCGCGGCAGCACCGTAAGCACCAGTAGGCGGCGCCCGCCGACGGCGACGTGGGCTTGACTGTTCTCGGAACTGGGACCGGGCTTCTGCTGTAAGAAAAACAATTCCAAATGCTTAAACGCCAGTTGCGCATCCATAAGCACCACCAGCTCAAAGTACCCTGGGCGCAGGTCATCGATCTTGATCATGTTTTTATACTTGACCCCATTAAATAAGTTGAATAACTCGACGCGGTAACCTTTAGGAAGCTGGTTACCGGCAAGATAAACGTGGCTGAGACTGGGGCACTTGATGTACAAAAGCACAAGCGAGCGGAACTGGGTGGTGGTGGCGATGAAGTTGCGGCGGACATCAATGCGCTCGCAGCGGGCGAGGCGCTCGAGGCCCAGAAGACTGGTGAGCTTGTTGTTGTTGAGGTTAAGCAGCACCAAATGCGTGAGGGTGCGGGGTAAGTTGGCCAACGTCTTAATATAGTTGCCGCTTAAGTTGAGGTACTTCAAGTTGGGGAGATGATGGAGCCCTGGGGGAATCTCTTCGAGTAGGTTTGACGATAAGTTGAGTTTGACAAGTCCCAGTAATGGTTTAAATGCGTAGGCAGGGACGGAGAGGATCGCCAGGTCGGTCACCGAGAGCTGTTTGAGCTGCGGCCATTTCGAAGCCGGCAACAGGGTATAGTCACGCAGACAGCTGGTGTCGCCGGTGGCGGCGGTGCCGGGGCGCAGCGGCAGCACCAGCGGCTTGGTGGAGTATGAGGCGTCCAACGTGCTGGCCCGCAGCCGGGGACGCCTGAATGCTGAGTTGTTGGCAGCGGCATGATTAGTTGGGTGAGCCGGTGGCGGGGCTCCTGCCTGGGAGAGACCGAGCCCCGAGGTGGGAGGACCGCCGTAGGAGCCTAGTAAGTTACCCAGCGACGATCGTTTGTGATAGGGCAGCTGGTGGGCCACGGCAAACAGGGCGCGGCCGTAGTCGTCGTCGACGACCAACTGGAACAACAAGTGGGTGAGGTCGTTGAGCTTAGTGGCTTTTTTCACCACCAAGATGCGGAGTTGCTCGCTGAGCAAGTGCCACCCGTAAATCTCGTTGGGATCGTACTCGCAAATCTCCAACACTTGTAAGTTGGTAAAGAGTTTTAGCGGCACCGCCGTGTCGCAGGGGTACTCTTCGAAGCCGGCGACGGGGGCCAACTTGGTGCGGGGGCTGAGCACGAGGCAGGGGAGCTTGGTGAACACCAGGTACAAGTACTTCAAGTCCTTGGACACCACCTTGGGGTCCTTGGAGAAATTCATCAGCCGGAAGTAGGTCAGCGCCAGCAGCACCATCAGCTTGACGGAGCCGATCAGCAGCACCAGCTTGGTGTCGCTGTCGACGGGGGCGGTGTGGCTCAGCGTCAAAAACAGGATGAACGTCGGCTCGGTGGCGCCCCAGTCGTCGGCATCCAACTTGACGTTGAGCGGGCCCACGTCCTCCGGAGCGTTGATCCGGTCGAGCAAGTAGTAGAGGTGGTGGAGCGAGAACTGGATGCGGACGGGCTTGTCTGCCGTGGTCGGGTGGGCCTGGAGGCGGGCGAGCCCGTGGGCAAGCACGTCCTCGTGGCGGCGCACGTACGTCGCCACCTGCTGGATGAACACGTCGCCTTCAAGGGACATGGGTGTGGTGGCGGCCCGTGGCGAGACACTGGGTGGAGAGGGCGGAAGGGGACGGTGGTGGCGGGAGACAAGTGGCAACGAGGCGCCGAAGGAGTTGTTGTTATGAAAGTGCGCCCGGCTGCCGCGCGCCCGCTTACGCCTGTGTGGGGAATGTTTGCCGCGTGCTGCCGGCACGCTGTCGACAGTGCGGCGGCAGCATTTGGGACACCGCACAGTAGGAGCGACAGCAACAGGTGCCGGCACTCCTCCCGGCGCCGGCAAGTCAGTGCCTAGAACCATTTAAGAGAATGACCTCATTAAAAATTCAATACAATTCTCTGTTTTCTTTAGGTACTGGACTCCAGTGTTTCTGTCATTGCCTACTCCTGATATTTGTTGGTGGCATCGCGCGATGCCGATGTGTTTTGGTGTGTTTTGATGTTTTGGCTTTTTCGCTGGGCTAAAGATAGCGCTGTTTGAGAAAATGCAGGCACCTCATCCAAGGTAAACACACCACCATTAGGGTTACCAACGACGCTATAAAACCAACGACGCTACAAAATCTAGCCAAAAAAGAATCTTGGGATTAACCTCTAAACTAAAACATCTCAACCACACTCAGTAAACGAACACTCACTAATGGGTCTCGATCTCGTCACGGCCGCTGCGGCCGCTGCGCTCGCTCTTCTGGTCCTCGATCAGCCGAGCGTAGTTGCTGAGGGCGCCACCGCCAGGGTGCACCGTCAACCGCTCCATGATGCTGGCCGGGGGGATGCCTGCTGTCAGACAGTTGGTGTCGATAGAACGCCGGCGCCGGCGGCGGGTCAGCAGCGCCAACGTCACCACGCTCTCGGCATCGCGGTCCTCGCGCAAGTTGTGTCCCGCCACTCGCTCGGTCACCCCCGTGTGCACTGTTGTCTGGGGCAGGCTGATGCCAATCAGCAGCGCCGCTATCAGCGTTTCCGTCGTCAGCGGATTAAACAGGCTCTGGTCGGTGGCGCCGTGAGGGTCCAGCAAAATCAGCGGCAGCTTCGTCAGCTGGACCGAGATCACCAGCTTCAACGGAATCGTCAGCACGTTGTCCAGCTGGATGGTGTGGATCTCCAGGTGCAGGCGCACCAGCCGCTCCAGCAGCGCTAGCAGGGTGGCGTCCTCGTCGCTCGATTGCCCCGCCAGCGTCACCACGTAGCTGTGCGAGAGCCCCAGGCCTGCCTGCGGCTTCGCCACCAGCGCCAGCGGGCCCTGGCGCCCTTGGCCCTGCACTAGTCGCTTCACCCAGCCAAAGCGCTGCTTGGTGGGCGGTCGGGGGATGTCGGTCATCGCTAGCTCAGGGAAGTGGTGGGTGGTTTTCAATTGTTTGTTCGCAGTGGTGGAGTGCGTGATTACCCCCGGGCTCGCTTCGCGGCTGACCCGAGGGGGCGGAGAAGTTTGAGTCGAGTAAATTTAAAGGTGATGATGTAGTCGAGTTGTTTTAGGTGGATTTAGTCTATTGGCTCGAGGAAATACTTTAGTTAGGCTTGTTTGTGGCGGAAAGCAATGGTATATGGAATAAGGATGGGAGGGATGATGCTCGCGTCCTGTATACAGAGTCACGGTGGATTACCCCCAGGTTTTTCTCTATCTAGTAACCTCAGTCACCCCGTAAAGATGAGCGGTAACTACAATCGAGGCCTTGTCGATGGAATTTTAACTGAGTTTTAAAGGATAGCAATCTTTAATCACGCAATTTGGCTTCGACTCTCATTTGCTTCAATATTTAATGACTCGTAGACCGATAACTGTTTCGCACCCACGGCTTGTGCCTTCATCACAGACAACGGACACAAGGGACCCTATAGATATGATAAATTTGATGAATCAAATTTTTTTTCAAAAACAATTTGTATCTAACAAACGAGTTGCAATATCCCGTTCAAACATTGCACAATTCCAGAACACGTGGGTTGTCGCCTCTTTTTTTTGTCTACTTCCTTCCTCGAACTATACTTTCCAGCGAATAAACCCTACCTCCGCGATCGGAGAGCTCGAAGTCAATAAACACCAATTGAAGAAAAAAAAAATCAGTTCACTGGAAAAACTACTAGATTAGTCACTGAATTGAACTCTCTATCCTTCGTAGTTTATTACACAAATTACATTCATCGAAATACCACATTGTTCGTCCCCCTCGTTCATCGCTGGACCCAGATCTCGACACGCGCGGTGTTCATATTTATCTGAGAGCCATCGCTCGAAACCCGCGCGTAGCCACCAAACAATCCACGTCAACCTCTTTTCCAATTTTTCCACACCACCACGTATGAGTGCTTCAGGGGTTGAAATCGGCGACACCGACGCGATTCGACACCGGGGCCACCCGGAAACCGTCCCGGCGCACCTGGAGGTCGTCAGCGACGCCAAGTACGACGCCGACCTCGGCAAGAAGGCCGCGTTCCACCAGCGCCAACAGTTCGGCGAGGGTATGGCCCAGCTCGAGCGCTGGTTGGCGCCATTGGCGCTCACGGCGCTTGCCCTCGGGGTGCGGTTGTACCGTATCTCCGCCAACGACGGTGTCGTCTGGGACGAAGCCCATTTCGGCAAGTTTGGCTCCTACTACTTGCGCCACGAGTTTTACCACGACGTCCACCCGCCGTTGGGGAAGATGTTGATCGGGTTGTCGGGGTACCTTGCCGGCTACAATGGCTCGTGGGACTTCCCCTCGGGCACCAAATACCCCGAGTACATCGACTACACCAAGATGAGAGTGTTCCAGGCGGTGTTCTCGACCCTCATGACCCCGTTCGCGTACTACACCTGTAAGGAAATCGGGTTCTCGGTGTGGGCGACGTGGTTGTTCTCGCTCATGGTGGCGTTGGAACAGGTCTACGTCACCCTCGGTAAGTTTATTCTTTTGGACTCGATGCTTTTGTTTTTCACCGTCACCACGGTGTTCTGTTTCACCCGCTTCAACAACTTCAACAACGCCAGAGAAGAATTCGGCCGCAAGTGGTGGAAGTGGTTGCTTTTGACCGGGGTCTCCATCGGCTGCGTCACCTCGGTGAAGATGGTGGGTCTCTTCGTCACGTCGTTGGTCGGCATCTACACCATGGTCGACTTGTGGACGAAATTGTTCGACAGAAAAGTGTCGTGGTCGAAATACACTGGCCACTGGATCGCCCGTGTCATTGGGCTTATCGTCGTCCCCATTCTGATCTTTGTCCTCTCGTTCAAGGTGCACTTCGACTTGTTGTACAAGCTGGGTACCGGTGATGCCAACATGTCGTCGCTTTTCCAAGCTAACCTCGTGGGTCTGGACATTTCTGGCGGTGCTCGTGACGTCACCATGGGCCACTCGGTGGTCACTTTGAAGAACATGGGCTTGGGCGGGGGCTTGTTGCACTCGCACGTGCAAACCTACCCTGAAGGTTCCAACCAACAACAGGTGACCACTTACTCTCACAAGGACGCTAACAACCACTGGGTGTTCCAAAGAATCCGTGGCCAAGAAGCTTACGACGTCGCTAAGACTAACGAAACCGAATACATTACCGACGGGATGATGGTGCGGATCATGCACCCCAACACCGGCAGAAACTTGCACACTCACCACGTCAACGCTCCCGTCACTAAGAACCACTGGGAAGTCGCCTGTTACGGTAACTTGACCATTGGTGACGAAAAGGACCACTGGGTCATTGAAGTTATGGAACAATTGTCGGACGAAGACAAGGAGGTTATCCACCCCTTGACCACCACCTTCCGCATCAAGTCACCCGTGCTTGGGTGCTACTTGGGTGTCACCGGTAAGTCGTTGCCCGCGTGGGGTTTCCGTCAAGGTGAAGTTGTTTGCTACAAGAACTCGTTCAAGAAGGACAAGCGTACCTGGTGGAACGTCGAAAACAACAAGAATGACATCTTGCCTCCTCCTCCCGACAACTTCACTTGGCCCAAGACCAAGTTCTACAAGGATTTCGTCCAACTTAACTTGGCGATGATGGCCACTAACAACGCGTTGGTGCCCGACTCCGACAAGCAGGACGACTTGGCCTCGAAGTGGTGGGAATGGCCCACTTTGCACGCGGGTATCCGTATGTGCTCTTGGGCTGACTCCTCCGTCAAGTACTACATGATGTCGTCGCCTGCCACCACCTGGACCTCGACGGTCGGGGTGTTGGTGTTTGCCGGTATGACCCTTTACTACTTGCTCAGATGGCAACGTCAAATCGACGACTTCCCCGCCTCCAACCCCAGCAAGCTCAAGAAGTTTGTCATGGGTGGTATCTACCCGATGTTCGGGTGGGGGTTGCACTTCACTCCCTTCGTCATCATGGGCAGAGTCACTTACTTCCATCACTATGCGCCTGCGCTTTACTTTGCCATGTTGGTGTTGACCTACGAAATCGAAGTCGTCGCCGACAACATCAGAAACAAGGCCGTGTACAAGGCGTGGTTCGTCATCTGGTACGCGTTGGTCATCGGGTTCTTCATCTACTTGTCGCCGATCTCGTTCGGGATGGAAGGCTCCAAGGAGAACTACAAGTACCTTGATGTGTTGCCCTCCTGGAAGGTCGGTAACGACAACTACCGTTAATCCCGATGTAGTTGTGTAGATATTATTCGAGAAATATAAACGTTTAGGAAACTGTTCCGTAATTAGACTCAATGTTTCCAGATTTAACGTTGGTTAACTTGAGATCGTCAACAAAAATTCTACCATCTTCAATTTAACTATAAACCTTTCTCTGGGGAGTGACTTTTACAGCTCCGGCATAATGCGTGAACAGACTCATTCAAATTGATCGGAGTGCGCGCGCTTACTAACCCCACCCCCATGCTTCGCTCAATCCCGCTTCGAGGCCTACTAGCCGTTCGTGGCCTCCCCTTGACGGCTAACATTGCTCGTGCCAGTGTCCGTTATAATGGTACTAAGACATTTACCAAGCTGACGCTCCCCGCTGACGACTTCGCCAAGACAAAGCTCGTTCACGGTACCACTAACCTCACCATTGCCATCACTCCCAGAGCGCGTGACAAGCTCTACAAAATCGCCAATGACGATAAAAATGCCGAAACTGCTTTGAAGATCGACGTTGAATCCGGTGGATGCCACGGGTTCCAGTACAACTTGGACTTGGCCACTCTTTCGGATGTGTTGAAGGAAGACAGCGATATGCTTGTATTCAAGCGTACTGATGGCGACAAAGGCGACCACGGCGTGGCTCAGCTCGTTCTCAATGAAGCTAGTTTGGAAATCTTACAGGAACTGAAGATCGACTATACTAAGGAGTTGATTGGTTCTCAGTTTAAAGTGGTTGACTCTCCCTATACCTCCACCGAGTGTGGCTGTGGCGCTTCCTTTGATTTTGATTTTGATAAATTGGAAAAGGCTCGCCAAGAGAGAGGTGAGGCCTAAGCGGTCTGTTGATGTTTGTTGTTAGCATATAGTAATTTAACCTTCTTGTACGTAAAGAATCGTCATGATGTAATTTTTGTTTTCATTCTATAGCCTTGTATTCTTATCAATCATGTAAAGTATTAACTTATAGCCTTAACCTGAAGGCGAATAAGATATAGAACATCAAAATTCAGTACCCACGAATCACGGAAATAACGCCTGGTCCTAGCCAAGATTTCGCCCTCCAGTGGCTCTTACAAAAAGTGAGAAAAGTTAAGTTTCAAAACTGTCAGATGCACAATATAGCCCAAAAATGCCTGGTGAATAAGTTTCGCTTCAAGATCAGCAATTTTTGTCCGTTGAAGCGAATAAATGACGTTTTCTCACTAGCATACCAGCCACATCTAGGTAAATTTTCCAGACCATCCGGTATGGTGTAATGGCTATCACGGTTCGCTTTCACCGAGCAAATCAGGGTTCGATTCCCTGTACCGGAGTTACTTTTTGGAAGTTTCGTCAAACTACCATGACAGAATAAGTATCCATTTTTTTATTTTTACATTTACTTAGACGTCGAGCTATAGTCGAGCTCGACCGTATCTCATCGACGGATAGCCTTCTTACTACGCAAATCTCATAATCAAGAAAGGCCCTTTCATATCTAACATATCATAAAACAAAAATTACAACGCTTTAATTGCATCAATGGTTTGCTCAGCAAAGTACCGCACGTCAAAGTCTTTGTCCTTCAGCAACTTCTCCAACTTGGGAGCAATATCAGTGCTGATCAAACGCGTGACTTCCTCGCGGTTGGCAGGATTGGCTGCTAACAGCTCCACCACCACCTTGTACAGCTTAGCAACATTGAAGCGGATGTTGGCAACAACGTCGTCGTAAAGGTTATTTATGAATGGCAAGCACTGCTGCACAATCACGTCTTGATTGACGACTTGTACTAACGCAGTGATGGCAAAAAGACAGGTAATACGGATAATGAATTTGGAGTAATCGATGCCGCCTTCTTCAACGTCTTCACCCGAGGTCGATTGCCCGTCGGGGTTGGTGATTCGCAGAATGATATGCGAGGTGGCCCATTCAGAACCAAAAATGGCGGTGAGTTCCTTCAAGTTGTTGACGGCGGCGTCTCTGATGGCAAACACCGGGTCCCACAACCACAGCATGCACAAAGCCAACAACTCATCATTGAAGAACAGCTCCCCCAATTGGTGGGCCAACTTAGGAATGTATTCGATGATAGCAAGACGCACCCGCCACTTGTGATCCTGGGCAAGCTCAGTAATTGCTGGCAACAAGTTTGTCAGCAACAAGTTGATGCCAATGGTGTCGTTAACCACCAGCAAGTTCAGAATAATGTTAAGACGCACATCGGGGAAGTCATCGCGCAACATCGTCAAGAAAAGAGGCAATAACCGATCGATTGTCAGTTGTTTCTCCAAAATGGGTGAGAGCCCAGTGATGGTCAGAGCAAGCAGAGCTCTAACGTTTTCTTGAGGGTCTTGCGAAAGCTCGGTGACCACAGGGATGATTTTTGAAAGAATGGTAGCTTTAGTGGCAGGGAAGGTGGTCAAGAGCTGACAGAAATCCGGTAATTGTTTGGCAATAGCTTTACGGACCTCACCTTCATGGTCATCCATGAGGTCAATAAACGGCTCGATCAACTGAGTCAACTCAGGTTCCGAGTGAGTAAAGTTTTCCGCAATCTTCGAGAAACGGTCGGCAGCAGTGTATCTTACCCGCCACGATTCGTCCTTGCACAATTTAAGTGCCAGTTGAAGGAACTCGCCATTGTAAGTGAAGTCACCAATGTGACGGAAGAACTCAAGGATGGCGATAAGCACATCAACACCAAGGAACTTAACCGAGTCCTGGTCATCGTGGATAATGTGTTGGAACATTTTCGAGATCGCTTCCCACGAGTCTGACTCAACAGCGCTATCGGCCTTCGAGAGCAAGTTAATCAACTCCGGCAAGTGCAGCGCTGCCAGCCGACGAACCATCGGGTACTCGTCGCCCACGAGCTTGAGGTATAAGTTGAGGAATTCGACGCGTTGAGCGGGGGCAATTTTGTCGATCACCAGTTTGTAGAGACCACACAGCGCCACCTTCTTGGAGAACCAGTTACCTTGACTCAATTGGGTGATCAAGGGCAAAAATATCTTTTGAAGGTCTTCGTTGGGAAGCTGGGTGCTGATCTTGTTGAGGGCGTCGATCGCCTTATCGCGGACGATAGGCTCCTCCATCAGCGCCAAGATGGTGAGGATCAGGATGAGGGGCTTACAGTTTTCCGTGCCGCCGATGTAGGGGACCATGTCCCCGAGCTTCTCCGCCAACACGGCGAAAACCTCTTCCTCGTCGTCTTGGGCGACTTCGTTCAAAAACGGTAACAACTCCTTGACGGTGCGTTCGGGCCCAAGGGCAATGGCAATTGTGTCCACCTTCTGCATGGCTTCCACACGGTTCAGCACGTCGTCGTGCTTGAGTTCGTCCATTAATAACGCCAATGGGTACAAATCATCGCCGTAGTTGTCCATATTGGTGTTGGAGTGGGGCTGGCAATCGAGTGTTTTTTTTGGTCGAGCGTCGGGCACGTGACGCGGAGTAGGCCAGACAGATCCAACACACGACGAAGGGCGACCGCCAACACACGCAGCCAGCTCGGAAAATCATAATGGAAAATCTGTATAGACTTGTCTTTACTGAATAATAAATTTTAACTTTGTCATTTGTGGAATAAACTGATGATAAATCACTTTAAGTCATGACCAATCACGAGTTAAACGCCCTGAAAATTCACCCTAACTAGTTTAGGGTGGCATTTTGGCTGTTTAGTGTACGGAGTTTTTTATGGTAGCGGGTGCCAACCCCTGAGCGCTGCGTAAATGACAAATCACCATTTTCGCGTCTCACGAAACCGAGCCGCAAATAGCGCTCTTGAGTGAACTTTTGAGGTGGTGGAGCTTATAAATTGAATTATTTCAATGATGCATCGCCTGCTGTATTTATTTGTAAACATTCGTTAAAGAATAACAAGGGGTTCAGTTAACACAATAACGTCAACGGTCGTGTGCCACATACATGAGGGGCGAACTTTAGGTGAGCGTGGAAAAACGATTGCTGTCTCGTAAAGCGTAAGCCTAATATATATTAAGTGATGAAACACGATTTACTTCTGAACTCACGTATAAACAGCTCTGGGTGTTTGCCATTGATCTTCCGCAAGTTTGGATAGCTTTGTCGGTTGAACTGTTGCCATCTCCAACTCAAAGGTAATGACGAGTCACTGGAATCAGGTAAAATCCACAATTCTCGAATTCGTGACGGTTTAACAAACTCAATGGGAACTCGATTTGACTTGCATGAAATCTCCAAGTATTCCACCAGCTGAGGCAAAATCACTGCGTGCTCAATGACTCCCTCCACTTTGAGTACGAAGTGTGTAATCGACGATCTCGACAAATCCAAAGGTTGATGATAGTGGTGATAATGCAAAATCAAAGTCTCAAGAGTTTGAGGAAAGATGAAGTAACTGGGCGAGCAAGGACCATGGAGAATCAATCTTAGGCGAGTAGTTTCGGGATGGTAGTTGATTGCAACTCTTCCTGAGTGAACCTGCTTCAGATACTTGGAGATGGCAATTGTGCCCGATTTGGCTCGGTTTCCGATTTTCACTTCTCGAAGAGACATCATGTTGTCATAGTCTAATTTTTCAACCAGTTCCTGTACCACAATACTCTCTATCTTTTCACCGTTGATTTGAAGTGAAGTCAATTTAGGACATTCAGCATTTATCTCTTTCAAGTTAGGAGACAGCACCGTCAAGGATCGAAGTTGAGTCAAATGTGATATAGGAGGCAAAAAACTCATTTGATTCCCTTCGAGTTTCAAAGAACGGGTAGACACAGGTACGCTGACCTTTTTGATTTGATTATTTCGTAGATCGATCATACGAATTTTCGGTACCTCGATAACTGCAATTTCAAGTTCACTATCTGTGTATGTAAGCAGCCGAAGATTCATAAATTCATGAAAAGTCGGAATGCTTGAGGGACCTTTGGTGATATGAAGCAGTGTCAAGTTTATCGGATAATGAAACCCATATGAAGGTGAATCCCATTTCAAGCTTTCGAGCTTCGGTGGGAAATTAACCTCAGTGTTCCCTATAATATTCAAACTCTTTATCGACGAAGTGATTGTCAGCAGAAACGCAAAGTCAGAACTGATAGAACAGATTTTGCTTCCATTCACTGCCAACAATTCATCAAGAACTTCATCTTCCAAACCTAAGCTTGAACCAACTCCATTGAAAACATGCACTTCATTTATATTAGCAGGGAAATCATCATAAAACGTGTTGATAGTCACCACGTGCACTGTGGGAATAGTAACCACCTGAGTTACCACTTCAGCAGACACATTATCAAACGTTACCAATTTTAGTTGAGGCAATCGATCAGGGGTGATGCCACCTAGGCTTTTGATATTAGTAAGCTTTAAATCAAAAACCTTGGGACAAGCTGAAAGCATCCTCAAATGACAAACGTCAGAGACCTCAAGTTGTAAAACCAGTGGCGGTAGCATGACCTCGAGGAGATCACTATAATTCGAGTTTATTGTCACCAGTCGCAATTGGTAGAATTCCCTCAAGTCAACTTGCGTATCCGGCCACTGAACTTGAAAATTTAGTCGCCACACGTTGGATGGAATGGTGTTCATCGGGCCTGCCTCTTGATACCAATCTAATCGGATTTCGAATGGAATTCCCCAACGCACACATGTATACTTCAAAAGCAGATTATCGGTGGAGAGTGACTGTAGCTTACCGCACTCGACATAAACCTTTATATGGAGAAAGTGTTTTCGGAACTGTTCGAGGCGATGTAGTTGGTCCATAATATCATCGTCAACTTTTAACGACACTTCAATCGGAGTCAGGGCCACCAATTTATAAACCACCCATGCATCAGGATCTTGAGAAAGCCCCTGAGCCAACTTGAGGAGTGTATCAGGCTCTAACGACCTGAGATTATGTGTCCAACCTCGTGGTGGCATTCGATGGTAATCTCAAGGGATATTGGCGCTGAAAGTAATTATATCAATGTCTGTTCTGCTTCGTATTGCATAGCAGCCTTGGGCCGGTATACACCCCCACAGCTGCCTTTTAAGTTCAACAAAAAGGGGGGTGTCTGACAGAAGCTTAAAATAGACGACAAGCGTTAACGACGATTAAGGTTTGAGGGATAGCCGTTCGAGTAACGCAAAGTTGGTAACAAATAACGATGATATAGTTTCGTCACATCATACTGAAGTCAATCATTCATTAACCAGTCGCTTATCTTTGGAGTTTCACAAAATTTCCATTGATGGTATAGTCTCTGTTGACAAGCAATGAATCGGGTCGACCTTCCCTTGACAGCCAACGCTATCGTGTTTGGATAATCACATACCTCAACGGAATCAGGTTCCCAAACTAGGTATTTGAGGTGTACCCCTGAAGCCGTCTGAGTGATTTGTGTTGGTGGTGGTTACCAATGTATACTTCCGACAAACACAAAAGCATAATATGTGGCAACATTACCATGACGACAATAATTTTTGAAACACGTTACATCACCAAATGTGCTTAACGTAATTCATATTGGTTCTCAAATAATTGTTTTCCCCATTGATTTTGTTTGTTAGCCCGCTCGCTTAGTCGCTACCGACACTGCCTCGCCGGAAACCTACGATACACCGAATTGTGCGCGACGTGTTTTTCCAGCGATATACCATGCAATTCGGGTTACTCCTATGGGGCTGGCTTGTGGCCACGGTATTTGCCGGGCTTGACGTGGACACCCTCCGGAAGGTTGCCAATTCAGGTGGCAGTGGTGTCATTGAGCTCACCGACGAAAACTGGCAGCCGGTGCTTGAAGGGCCGCGGGACTACACCGCCATTCTCATGATGACAACGAGACTGTCTCAAGTCAATTGCGTGTTGTGTAACGAGATGAGACCCTACTACGACATCATTTCCCTGTCCTATCGTCTGGAGTTCCCGCTGGGGCTTCCCGAAGACGCTACTCAACCGGAAGTGTTCTTTTTCGCCGCCGACTTTGTCAACTGCAAGACGTTATTCCAGAAGTTACAGCTTTCGCTGATCCCTAAGTTCTACTCGTTACTGGCTCAAGACAAGGCCTCAAACTGGATGAAGGACATGGAAGAATACGCCATCATGGGCGAGGACCAGCAGCACGACTTGCACAAGTGGGTGGAGAAGCAACTGGGGGTCGACTTCTCATTGCACATCCCCAAAGACTACTCGCAGGTGATCACCAACGTCGTGTTGGTTGCCGCGGTGACCATCGCCCTCTACAAAATCTACAACCGTTACGGTGCGGTGTGGGCGGCGTCGTGGATTTGGAGCGGTCTTTCCATCATTGCTGTGTTGATGTTCACTACCGGGTACATGTTCACCAAGATCAGAAATGTGCCGTATGTTAGGGAACACTCACTGGGCCACAAGGACTACATTTTGTCAGGCCAATCGCAAATGCAATTGGGTGCTGAAACCCAAATTGTGTCGCTCATCTACGGGTTGTTGACGCTTTTGGTAGTGTTGTTGATTAAGGGTGTCCCCACTGTGACCAACCCTGCGGCCAATTTGATTGGTGTCGCCGTGGTGCTGGTGCTCATTTTTGTGGTGTACAGCATGTTGTTGTCGGTGTTTGGTATGAAGGGGTTGGGGTACCCGTACAAGTTTCTCCAATTGATTTAGATGGAGCAGGTACTGCTGATCATGTTCGCCTCCGTGACATATGATATATATATTACAATGACAAAAATATTATGAGGTTTAATAGTTTATGACTCAAAGATGCGATACGTGAATCCATGGAAAAGTTCCTTGAATATCAAGCCATTTTACACAACACGTCGTCGTGGTATCGAGAATTGTAGAAAGGGAGAGGCAATTTTGTCGTGATTTCGGATAAAGATTTCGATGGAGCACAAAATCACTTGTATGTGAATAGGAGGATGTCATCCTCTGTACGGACCACAAGGTAAATGAAAAGCGTTTCTTCGACGAAGAAAGAGCTTGTTAGAGCAACGTCTATGATTTGACTCGGAGTCGAATACTGATGAATGGTTATCAGCAAAATTACCGAGGCGTCTATGAGATGTTTTAAATCTGCTTAAAGATCAATTGTTACTGACTCAAAGTCAAGGCATTGACACTTGTAGATCGAAGACAGAGGACGATATCGTTAGAATGTGGATACGCTGTGGTCCAAATTCCATGTAAGCTTGGTGGATGATATCCCAACACTTTGAAAACGTAGTCTCAACAATCTCCGCAGCAAAAGATCGCCTGATACTCCAACTTTTATGATAAATAGTTCTTAGAGATTAGTCAGGTCTATGCTTGTTCACGAATCAATAAACTTTAGCTTCACAAATATGGGTTTAGCAATCTCGCTGATGAAGGTTTTAATTGAGGGTGATCTCGACGATTGATATTACGACGAAAGTATGGAAAATAACCCGTCAGCTATCAGTACTTGCTGTTGATACCCAATTGAGCAGTTTCTATCGAATGGAATTGACAGAAGTAAAGCGTTGTAAGCTAACTTAATATCACTTGCATTAGCGATCGCCATGCGCAGCAGTGCGATAGAAACCTGGGACGGCTAGTTAAATGTGAAATTTAAAATGAAAATCACAAAATTCCAAAAAATTGAAATACTAACTTTTATATCAAGGTGGCGTCATATTACAATACTTCTGTTTGATTTGCGATGGAGAAGCATCTCTGGTTCAACCTCAATAATCAACGCATTCCTCGCTCTAAAATCACTACACCAAATGACTACACCAAATGACTACACCAATCACGTACACCGTACACACCATTTCTATTATTAACGATCGGTACACTTGCGTGGCAATAATTAAGCATTACCTTCTACCTTTTGCTTTTTAATTACAGAGTAGGCGCCATCAAACCTCCTCCGTTTACGCGTTTACTGACACGTCTTCCCGCGCTCATCTTTCGCACTGAGCCTCCGCGTTTAGTGATTTCCCACCGCGTCACACCGAAAGCACACCCAAAGAAGAGGCCATGGCCGCCGATTCCCACGATAATCTCGGACCGATTGGTCGGTCTCGAGAGGTTCCTCAGCGGAGATATCGTCCTGCGCCCGAACCATCGGCCGCTAATGGCCAGACAGCACCGAAGCGACAACCCTGGGCAAGGCAGTACCAGCGCTCTGCCACCATCACCAGACTGCGACGATTGTCACCGGAAAAGGTATCCTTGCGAGCTCTGACGCAGACCCCTCCTCATGGACGCATTGTGCGTCGCAGTGACGTTGCTCGTTTGTTAGAACAAGCGAAGAAGGCTCAACAACAACAACAACAGCAGCAGCAACAGCGGCCGCTTCTGTCGCTGGCTCCGATCCAACCGTCACCATTGCACCAACAACAGGACAACTACGATTCCGAGTTTTCTATCACTCCTGCTCTGATTGTGGCAGGGCTGCGATCTCGAGAACAAGGGCAATCACTGCCGCTTCACCACCGTCTGCGACCACCAAAGGCACGGGTGCCAACTCCCGCCAAGGAGAAAGTGGTTGCGCTGCCGATTCCCGAAGAGGATGACCTTTACCTGTCTCCTCGTCGTGGTAATGAAAACAACAACAACGACGAGCCGTTGAATTTCCCACCTCCATCTCCGCCGGCGTTATCACCACCCAAGCTTGCGACGCGACCTCCTGGTGGTAAGCGCCATTCATCCCTTGATCTTGGCCCCATTCCCTTGATACGACCTGCTGAAGAATTACCGAAAGTGAGAATTCCCGAACTGCTACGACAAAGCGAACTCGCCCCGCCAAAACCGACGAAGGCACCGGAACCTCTGATACCGAAAGTATCGGCGACCAATGAGAGATCGAACTACAATTTCAATTTCCCTCCAGCCGAAACTGTACACCACTCAAACGGATCATCGAAGCCAACGCACAGAGATACTGTTAGCCCCGAAAAACATGAACCCTCGGACAATCTTGCATCAAATGGCTTGGTGAGTTCCACCATACCTCCAGTTCATAAGCCTATTCGGAGACCAGTGACACTTGAAACCATTCCCGATTATAGTCAAAATCGACCATCAAATCGTTTGGGGTACGCGGAACAACCTAAAAAGAGTGAAACTGTGGTACGAACTGCTAAGGTACAAAAGAAACTGTTTTTCGAGCTGTTAGACATTGACAACCACAAGCTGTCGCCAGTTTCGGAGATGACGTTCAACAACCATCGGTATACATCTATTAAGCCTCCTGCTGGACAGGATAAGGATCATCTGCCGGGAATAACGCATTTGCCTTCGTCGGACGATCTTTCCCCCATCAAGCAACGGATTGACGACGTGTTGCATCGTGCCAAAAGCAACCTACTTACGAAGACCGATGATTTGAAACTGAGTAACTTAAAACCGTCAGAAAATCCGGTTCTGATCAATCGGGTGGAATTTCCTCGAGATCTGAGACCACTGAGGTTTGATTTTGACCGCTTGACGTCGAGGCCTCACCAAGAATCAAAAGAAGCCACAAGTGTGAAAAGAGATCTATACTTTCGGAGAAACCCTCCCTATGTTACTCCGTCCAAAATGGCTTTACCAACTCAAGACCGTACTCACGACAGAACTCACGAGCGTACCTATCCCGCTGCATTGAGGCCTACTCCGGTGAAATCAAGACTTCGCGACTATGATGACTATACTTTGGCCAAAACTTCAAACTCAGAATCCAGAAGGAAGGAAGCACCCTCGAAATTAGCACCATTAGTTGATATCTCATCCAAATCTGGTCGGAGTTCAAGATTGGCGGAGCCCACTCGTTCACCAGCAACCCGATTCAACGAGTCCAGATTTACTGACGTTGATGATCAATTTGCTAGACCCAAACCGAAGGCTTATGAATTCAAAGACGATTTTGGTGGTGAACGTTTGATGGGTCGTAAGCGAGCTGAAAGAGACATCTATCCCGAAAGCAATATTAAGCAGAGGAAAGATTATCCTTCAATCAATGGGGAGGTCAGGGAAAATTTATCTGAAGTTACTCGTGTCAGAGTGGAAGTTGATGATATCGATCACGTGAAGGAAGGGCTGTCTCGCACTGCCAATGTCAAAGAGATTATTCCAAAAGAAGACTCCCTCAAGAGACCAGATGCGTCGAAGATGAACAACGTGCCTAAGGAAACGCCTAAGGGAAGAGAATATTTGGTTCGGAAGCTCTTTGAAGATAAAGGGTTATCTCCAATGCCACCGGTATTTAAGACACTGGGCGATAATTCTACTTCTAAAACACGGGATGCCGATATTCTGAGAAATCGCCGCCCTGCCGTTGACACCAGCAACAAACGTCGGAGATCACCATCGGTGGAACATCCCCGCAAACGGCGGAAAGTTCCCATTGACATGTCTATAGTACAAGCGATTTTCGACCAACAACCGCAACGAGGGTTTTTCGGGAGGTGTTTGGAGAAGGTTGGGTTTTATGAACCGTTGCCACGCTACACACCGAAGCAAATTGAGTTTTTCCTCAGATTCGGTCAATACGGACACAGGTGGGAGACAAGGCAGAATCCGATAGTCCGCGAGACCTTTGGGGTGACGCCGGAGATGATAGACGAAATTGCCCGCCACTTTGAGCGGCGGGGGCTCCCAGCGTTTGCCAACCCGCAATGAAGATAATGAAGATGAAATGCCAGTCCATTTTTACGGCGATGGTTTGGCTAACTATGTACGACTTGATGATGTAATATATATTTCGTTTCCGTATTGCCGTGTAATGATTTGTACTTTTCCATAATGCCGGGTGTATGTAAGGGATATGCCAAAGTGTAGATTCATGAGTCTAGCTTGTCCAAGCGCTTCTCCACTTTTGCCAATGTCTTCGATGCCAATTTTATTCTTTTCCGAATCGCTTTGATCCGCGTTAACATCTGCTGCACCCGAGCATCAGGGACAGCGGTGGCGTCGACCTGCTGGCTCAATTGGTTGAGGTGGGCCTCGATCAGATCAAGACGCGTAAGAAGGATGAGCTGCGACTTGTTGAGCGACTCGAAGTTGTCGTTGAGATTGTCCAACCCTCCGCTGAGGAGCGAGTGGGCAATGACCTCGATCAAGTGGAGATCCATCCCATGTGATCCGTGTATATGGTAGTGGTATTGATCTTAGTGCGAGGGTCAGATCAAACTGTTTTGGGCCGATTGCGACCCTCTAGACAAAAACACTAGTGCCAAATTTTAGAGATGAAAATTCCGAATATTATCATCGAAAAGGGTTTACCGTCACATGAAAGGAACGACGATCATAAGCAATAAGGCTATGAAAAACACGAGGTATTCATCACGAGTTTTAGGTTTCGTATACTTCATGATTTATAATATAGATCAGTTTGAAGAGTTTTTGGTCCATACTCATCTCTTATCGTTCAGACCATTACTACAAGTTTGTCGTCGAGACAAGAAGGGAAACGGGATTGTCATGCGTGAGAGGTGCCCGCCTTTAGACCCGCCCCCACACCCCTGGATTCTTCTTGTGCGCGCGGCAGGGCTGGCCCTGCGACGAACACGCTCTCACGGTGATGACTCAAGCCGACCTTAATCCCGGATGCGAATAAGCTTTACTACGCGTCAGGCCATGCCTAAGACCCCGCATTGTCCTCTTGGTCCCTCAAACACTTCTTCTTCACCTCACTTAATCATATTATGTCAAGTCATGCCAGGAAAAGCACCGCTTTGTTTTGCGGTGGTGATCATAGTTTTCCCCTCGCTCGCACTTCTCACGCCCTTAGTGTTCCCCACCAATTCGCCAAGGTCGCACTGATCCGACGCCTCCCTAAGACCACCCACACCCAATACACACTCCCTCTAGAGGACGACCCCCCACCTTTTGTTTACCTTCATTTATTAAACTGGTGGGACATACTGAAACTGTTCTCTTCAGAAATTTACCCCCACCACAACACACGGTCATATACGTCCCGCTCCCCTCCATTAATCCAGTGGCGAGCCGCACCTCAGTTGTCCCCGCCTGTTCCCGGTTACTTGCTTCGACGCACCAACCCGCACCACAAAAAATCTCGACCCTAAAGGGCGGACGACTTGTGTTGGATGGCATACAACTATAACAACTACCGGCACAACTCGATCGGAGGCAATTGGCAGTTGCCCCCGCCGCAAGGGTATCCCGACAATACCCAGGACAAGCCGGGACAGCCGTCCCAGGCGCCGGGGTTCCGCAACCCGTGGTTCTCCCAGCCAGTGCAAGGCCTGCCCCATGGCAGCCCCCAGACCAGCTCGAACGGCATGCTGCCCACGGTTTTAGGGCTGCCCAACTTGTCTCATTCGCCTACAAAGTCGATCCCGCTCCTCAGCCACCTGCTGTCGCTGAAAAGGCTTCTGTTCGCCAACCAGCTTCCCACCACTTACGAGTACGACCAAGACGTCGCCCGATTGTCTCAAAACGCCCCTGCGTTCATCCACCCCCCGATACGGGCAGGGAACCCGTTCAACCAGAGTCAGTACTATACCAACCAGGACGTCCAGCTCCATAATGACCGCCGCATGCTGACAGCGGCGATCCCCGATCATATCGCCTTCCAATACCAACAACAACAACAGCAAGGGTATCCGGCACCGCCGCCTCCAGCGCCTGGAGCCGTTCCGCAGCCGCCAGCGGCCCAGTCGCAGCTGTTGTTCAATCAGCAGCAAATGAACCGGCGCCTGCTGATCGCAGTGGGGGGTTATTTCCAGGACCGCCGCAACTTGGGCCTGGGCCTGTACCAGCCTCATTTGCCGCCAACATCACCAGGATCCCCAGGTACTGCTCGCGCCGGGGTGCGCCAGCTGCTGATTGTTGCCTTCCAGCAATACCAACAGCAACAGCAGCAACGCCGCCACACTACCCGGCGCAAACCGGCGCCGCGAGCGGTGAAAGTGTATTCCAAGCTTGACTTAAAGCCCCGCATCCACTGTCAACCCCAATACCGCCGTGCCCTGGCTACCGGCCACTACATCTCACCTGTGAACGCGTTACTGGTGTACCTTACCGAGCTGTATCTGATTTGTCAACCTCGCAAATTCCAATACAATAAGCTGACCAACCCTAAACGAGTGCTCACCAAACCGCTGGAGCCCAAGTTTAATAACGGTTACGATAATGAGGACAGTGACTACATCTTATACGTTAACGACGTACTTGGGGCTGAGGAAGGTCGCAAGTACATCGTATTGGATCTTTTGGGTCTGGGTACTTTTGGTCAGGTTGTCAAATGCCAGAACTTGGCCAATCAACTGATTGTGGCGGTGAAAATCATCAAGCTGAAGCCGGCATATATGAACCAGAGTCTTACTGAAGTGAAGCTTCTTGAGTTCCTCAATGTTCACTCCGATGGCCACTACTTTATCCGCATTCTCGACACATTCATGCACAAGGAGCATCTTTGTCTTGTGTTTGAACAGCTTGCCCTGAATCTTTACGAGCTAATCAAACAGAACCAGTTCCAGGGGCTCAACATGAAACTCGTAAAGCTTCTCACTCGCCAGTTGCTTGAAGCAATGGCTCAGTTGAAGGGGTTCCAGATAATACATTGCGATCTAAAACCGGAGAATATTCTATTGTGCAAGCCGGACAAACCCGACATTAAGGTGATTGATTTCGGTCTGGCCTGCTATACCCGCCAGACCATCTACACCTACATTCAGCTGCGATTCTATCGCCTGCCCGAGGTAATTCTTGGGCTACATTACACCGAAGCCATTGACATGTGGTCGTTAGGTTGCATTGTTGGTGAGCTTTTCTTGGGGCTTCCAATGTTCCCCGGCACCCTGGAATACAATCAGATTTGGAAGATCGTTGACATTTTGGGTAACCCGCCGCGCCACATGATCGAAGTGGGACGTAACCTGATGAACTTCTTCACAAAACTGGGTACTGACTCTGACGGCAAGCCGGTGTACCGCATCAAGACCTACGATGAATACCTCAATTTCTTGCGCCAGCAAAAGGGGAAGGAGGACGCCCTCAAAAAGGAACAGCCCAACAAAAACTATTTCAAGCAGCGAACTTTGAAAGACATCATTCTTCACTATAAGATGCCGCTGAAGAAGATGACGCTGAGCATGATTGAAAAGGAAACGGAAGAACGCATGCTCCTTATTGACTTTCTCACTAAAGTACTCAATCTCAACCCGGTGGAACGGCTCACTCCCCAGGAAGCTTTGAAGCACCCCTTCGTCAACGAGGCCGCCCGCGAGTGAATCTCGCCTTGCATTAATACACTATAGAGTTTTTCGAATATTGCCGCTTCATGGGCATCATATTTTACCTTGCGTGCTAGTGCTTAACTCGTCAGTATACAATATGGTGGCTAGCATCGATTAATATAAAGCAATCTGACAGCATTCGTAGTCATTTAATTTTATATACACCAGCATCCATTGAGAGTGCGCGCCGCACGATGGACCTTCCCGTGGTCAATGACGTTATCTCTGTGTACGACACGTCGCAGGTGCCGACGCTCGATGAGGATGTTCGTCACCACTTGATCCAGTTTGGCGAGCCAGAGGTTGTTGCTGGTGAGACCATTGGAGACCGGCGAGACCGGCTCATTGCCAAGGCGCAGGAACTCGATTACCACTTTGTCGATGGCGATGTGGTGATGGCTGACGAAGAAGAAGACGCCGAAGAGGAAGATTACTACACTCCGGGTAACAAGCTGCTTGTGGATGTACGCAATCGCATTTTACAGCTGTCTCTCCCTCAGGCTAAGGTTAGAGTGGAACGAGAGTACGCTCAGTACCAACAGGAGACAACCCATCCAGTACAACTACTCAAGTTCCGAAGATCACTTACAAGTCACCTAAAGTCATTGGCCATTGCTGGAACTGCATCAATAACGGGTAACACGCGAGCCATCTCCGCTATTCGCTACCTGCCATCAAATGAGCTTATTGCCTGTGGCCTGTGGAATGGTTGTGTCTACATCATGGACCCACAAAACTTACAAGTGAAACACCAATCGGTATCTGGTCACCATACTGAGAAAGTAAGCGGGCTTCTGTGGATTGACTCTCAGCAATTAATCACAGGGGGCGGTGAAGGTAAATTGAATTTATGGAAAGTGGGCGAGGAATATTTACACCCGCTGACGACCATTGAAGCTCATGAAAACCGAATCACTAAAGTGGTGGTTCACCCCCATATCAAGGAATACGTGATGCTGGCGTCAAGTGATCACACTTGGAAGCTCTTCGATATCACCAAACAAGAAGAACTCTGCGCATTTGAGGGTCATTCAAGAGAAGTGTACGGTCTAGGTTGTCACCCTGATGGGTCAGTGGTGGCTCTGGGTGGCTTGGATGGGATTACTAGATGGTGGGACTTACGCAGTGGTCGTAACATCATTACTGTTCATGGTCATGCTTCTGGGGTCTACTCACTTGATTTCTCGCCATTTAATAGTCTTGTGGCCACGGCTAGTGGAGATGGCACCGTCAAGATTTGGGATATGCGGCGATTAGATGCTAAGAACCAAGAATTGGCAACTATTCCCGCCCACACTAAACTCGTTAGTGACGTCAAATGGTACTATGGTAAGCTTCCTAAGCCGCAAACGTTTACGGATGAGAACGACGAGAACCCCACCACATTCTCTGCTGAGGGAAAGTTTTTAGTGAGCGGTTCTTACGATTGGACGGTGGGCGTCCACAATGCTGATCTGTGGATTAAAGTCGCTAGCTTGGAAGGTCACACCGACAAGGTGATGTCGGTGGATATTGCTACTGATGGTGGAAAGCTTATTCTGGCGGGCTGGGATCGCACCATCAAGATTTGGCAAGTGGACTGAAAAAGCGTGGCTGGTTTGTACTATTACAAAAGAAACGTACGTTATAAAGATTCTATTCATCCTTGCGGGGGTGTTCTTTTTTATCATTGGTGTCGGTTAAACGATCGTCTTCATTAGCGTCCTCGTTTAAACGGTCGTCTTCATGGTCGGAGTCATCGTCACCCAACTCGAAGAGAGTGTTGTCATTGGACCGACGGGTCGATGACAGTTCCAATGGCGCCAGAGTACCCAAGGTGGCAGCATCTTCGAACGGGTTTTCCTCCTCCGTCTTCTTGTGGGCAGGAGCTTGGTCGTGGGGCAAATCAAGCAGATCGTTGCGGAGGTTGCGGTTTGCATCACCACCGGCTTCGTCATCTGAGTGACTCATAAGCGACAAATCGTCCAACTCGAATTCGTGACCTCTTTGGTAGTTCCCGTTTTCGTCTTCTTCGGGGTCGTCGGCCGCCAACTGTTGCGAGATCGCCAACATGTACGAAGTTTCCGTCGGTCTCCACAACCAGGCCACCCCCAAGAACACGATGAAGAACACCACCGACGGCCAGAAGTCGTAGATGAAGAAGGTACCCTTCCAGTGTTCTTCCATCAACTCGGTGCTCAGCATCAGCAAGAAGATGAACAGCGACAACACCAACCCAGCGAAGGTCAACACCACCAGGAAGAACACAATACGGAACAAGTTCTCGTAGAGGTGCAACTTGATCACTTGGCGCTGCTCTTGCAAGCCCTTGATGGTGTTTCTGATCGACACAAGGATGAAGAAGTAGTAAATAGTCATGGTAATCGCGATGGGAATGTACGCCAACAAACCCCAAATACCGCCAAGGTTGTTATCCTCGATATCGGTGGTCCGCGAGATCGACATGATCGAACCGCTGTAGTAGGTACCAATAAGGTAGACCATCAGCGCCACAAAGTTAGCGCCGGCGAGAATCTTGCACCGAAGCATGATTTTCTTAGGTAACTTAGGCACCACCACCCCGTAGCCCATAGCGATAAGCAAAAGAATATAGAAGGTACCAGAAATTTTGATGGCGTTGAGCAACAGCAAAAAGATCATGTAGAAGATGTTGAATCCCGAGGTAGTCTTTCTGGTGTTGTTGAGCAAATCATAGTACAGCCATTCGACAATCGAGTCGAACGTCAAGAACCCCAACATCGCGAGCAAGTAGCGTTGCAACGGCAAAATCTGGTTTTGCTTCCGCTTCTTGAAGAATTGGAAACCAAACAACGCAAGCGCCACCAAGTAGAGGATTGACATGATCCCGTACGCAGGCAACTTGGGCACTTCCGAGGCACTCAAGTAGCCAAACGCGTTCTGGAACAGCACCTCGCCCGAGTACTTGCGCTGGTAGATCAGCACCGTGCTCACGCAGTAGTACCCGGTTCTGGAGACATTGTACTCGAGATTGGCCTTACCCAAGTGATTGAGTTGACCCGTAATGATCGTCAGGGTGTGGTTGCCTCCCTGGTACAAGAAGTTCCCTTTTTGCTCTTCGGTACACACCCCTTTTTCAATCATATCCTTGTTGCACAAGTAATGGCGCTTGCCGTCGACCTCGATCCCGATGTGTTCCAAATCACGGTATTCAAAGATGATATACAGCACGTCGATGTCGGGGACAGGTCGGGGCTCCTCGCCCTCTTTAAACTTCTTGTTTTCGTACAGGTTGATTTGGAGCTCGACGCTGGGCTGGTGGCTCCCGCCCCAGTCGTCCTTGGAGTAGATCCCGGCACACACCTGCGACTTCTTGTAGTTGAAGCCGACGGTGTTGGCCGCGGCCGCCAGGATGAGCGCACACAACGGTATCAGCCACTTCATTGATCGTCGTTCGCTTTTATGGCTCCGGGTATAAGGGTAACCGCTGGCAAATATGCGCGCACCCACAGCGAGGGCTAGCGGCAGTCCGGAGCATGGAGAATTACCATTGTAGGCTAATGGAGGAAGATATAGAAGAGATATTGGGATTAAAGTGTTTTTACGAGGGTGACTATTGCTTAGTAGTGGTTGGTTTTTTCAGTAGGTGTGTAGTAGTGGCGAAACTACCACCACATACAAATTCGGGTGCCATTACCGATCGCGGGTGCTCGGGGTTTCGCCAAGGCCTCTTCTCCGGGACTCAACAGACCCCGGATAGTAGGGATTCCATTTCAATAGTCAGTTTATTCTTGAGGTAATTGAAGAACTCTTGAAGTGGGGCTCTGAGTGGTGATGCTTCTTTTTTCTTTTCATCCCCTCCAGATGATGTCAGTGAGGCATTAATAAGGAACACCGAAGTGACGGGTACAAAAGCGGTAACCGATGCACGACATAGCTGACCGGCGTTTGAAGTGGCAGCCAAATAAAAATTGCACCACCAAAGAAATCGAAGTATGAAGCCAACTAATAATTGATTTATACGGTTTGATCAGCCCATATATGCCATTCCAATTTAGCTGGTTCAAACATTGATAGAGATAATGAAAGTTGAAATTCATATAATGGAGACCATAAGGCAAATTCAACCTATTATTCTATTTGACTGAAGGAGGTAAGCATCTCTTGTACTTTCATCAATTTTTAAACTTCCAATCTTGTAATTATGGGGATGCGTTATCAGATCGCAGCGCACTCATCTCATCGCCATGCCGTTGTTCGAAGTCAAGGGATGGAATGTCAACGCAACCAAGGTGGTTGAAGACAAGGGGGAGTCCAAGTCGTTGAAGAAGAAGGAAAAAAGGGAGAAGCGCCGGCGGGAACGGGAAGAAGCTACTGGTGCTTCCCGCCTGAAAAAGTCTAAAGTCGAAACCGAAGATGATGAGACTACTACCGATGCCGTCACCGAAGACAATGAAACACAACTGGAGACTAAACCACTGAAGAAACTGAAGAAGAGTAAGGACTCCGATGAGTCTGCCTCGACTCAGGCTCCGGCGCCGGCTCCAGCTAAGCTCACCCCGCTCCAGCAGAAGATGCTTGCGAAGCTTTCCGGGTCCCGTTTCCGGTGGATCAACGAACAGCTCTATACCACCACTTCCGAAGCCGCTCTTGACCTTATAACCAAACAACCTGAGCTCTTTGAAGAGTACCACACTGGTTTCAGAGAACAAGTGAAGCTGTGGCCCGAGAACCCCGTGGAAGTATTTGTCAACCAAGTGAAGCTGCGGGCGAAGAAGCCCGTCAACGCTCCCGGTGGGCTTCCCGGGATGGCGAATAAGGAAGTGGTGATTGCCGATATGGGGTGTGGCGAGGCTCAGCTTGCTCAGGATGTGGCGAAGTTCGTCAGACAACAAAAGGGGAAGCGGAGAACTAATATCACCGTCCACTCGTTCGACTTAAAGAAGCAAAACAAATACATCACTGTGGCTGATATCAAGAACGTACCTCTTGAAGACGAGCTGTGTTCGATCGTGGTTTTTTCGCTTGCCCTCATGGGTACCAATTTCCTTGATTTCATTAACGAAGCTCACCGTATTCTTGCACCCAGAGGCGAGTTGTGGATTGCCGAGATCAAGTCGAGATTCGCCGACGATAACGGCGACGAGTTTGTTGAAGCGTTGAAGCACCAGGGCTTCTTCCACAAACACACCGATAACGACAACAAGATGTTCACCAGGTTTGAGTTCTTTAAGCCGTCAGCGGATATCGTCGCTGAACGGGAAGCCAGATTACAGCGGAAGAAGAAGTTCATTGAGAGGGAACTGGACAAGGAAGAATTTGACAAGAAACGCCAGCAGAGACCGGAAGGGGAGTGGTTGCTTAAGCCGTGTATCTACAAGCGGCGGTAGACGAAACTAGAACCTAATTTCACGCAAGACTCACGTAATATATTTTTACTTACTTACTCTTTCATACGTAGTACCAAAAAATTAGTACTTGTTGGTGGGGGCGTTGGCGTTGATGTCACGAGCCAATTGGTCCAACTCGTCCTCGGTGGGGGTGTGGCTGGCCACGTGCGACGAGGCGTAGGTGGAGCCCGACGACACGGGGGTGTGGGAAGCGACGTGGGACGAGGCGTAGGTGGAGCCGGTGGAGCCGAGGGAGCCGGCGGGGTCAAGCGACGACTTGGGCACCGAGGGGAACAGCGACGCCGAGGTGGTGGAGTTGGTGAAACCAGACGAGGTGGAGTGGGTGGCAGGGGCGGCTCTGGGGGTGGCCGAGGTGGCCGAGGTCGAGATGCCCGACGAGGCACCAACGTGGGCGTCGGCACCGGTGCCGTACGAGGTGGCGGTGTTGTTACCGACGGTGGAGCCGGCGGTTCTGGTGGGGAACTTCAGTTGGACAAAGTTGCCGAGGGGGCCCGACTTCTTGGCCAAGTTGTCGACGAAAGGTTGCGCTTGCTTTCTGATGTCGGCGGTGGCTTCGGCGGTCTTCGACTTGATCAAACGGTAGTATTGCGACACCACGGCGTCGATTTCCTTCTTGTTTCTCACGTAGAACGCGGGGACGGTGAACACACCGACGACGGCGAGGAAGATGAGGGTGAAGATCGAGAACCACGAGGTGAGCTTGAAGATGAGGTACAGCATCGCCGCCGCTCTCAAGGTGCATTCAAAGTCTTGCGCGTAGACGACGCGGTAGAGCTTGTCTTCAAACTTGCCAATGGCGTCGGCCAAGGCGGGGAAGACGTCGCTCTTCAACTTGGGGGCGATGTTCTTGTGGGCGGGGGGCTTGTACTTGGAGACGAAGCCTTGGCCGTTGATCAACTTGCCACCGTATTCGGCGACGGCGGCGAGGATGAACCCGATGTAGGCAATGTGGAAGAACCAGTTGATGGGGTTGCCGACCTTGAACGCCAACAAGGTGAGGATGATCGAGCCGAACACCTTACCGGTCTTGACGGGGTCTTGCCACGTGATCAATTGGTACACCAGGCAGTGGTTGACGGCGCCGGGGACGCCAGCAGTGGCGTGGACGCCGGTGGCGTGGACGCCGGTGGCCGGGTGGGTGGCGGCGGCGGAAGGGTGGACGGCGGAGGTGCCGGAAACGCCGGCGGAGCCAGTGGTGGCGGCCACCCCCGACGAGTAGCGAGGGGGGTTAGCGCCGGTGGCACCCGAGTACAGCGAGGTGGAATCGTTAAACGTCGACATCGTGGGTGGCAAAGTTTGACGAGTGGTTACCAGGAGAAAAATTTGCGTGGCCTCCTTACGCCAGACTACGCGCAACATACTTTTTGTAGCAAACGAGGTGAGCGGGCAACCCTGGGAGAGGCGGGGGGTGGCGAGGGGGTCTACGGAGATAAACTAGGGGGATGTAGTTAGTGGTATAAATTCAATTGAAGTCTAATTGATTCGATTTCTCTACTCTGTTTGTATTGTTGGTGGTGGCGGTGTGTTATGGGTCAAAATCGGAGTGAGGGGGGAGAGTGCATTATTTCGCTGTGGCGTGAATTTCACCGTCGAGGTTACCGAGGGACGATCGGGAGATTGAGGCGCCCCGCATCGCCAATTGCGGGCAAAATCGCCGCCACAAATCAGGGTTTAGTCATGGCAGCAATGTCACCGCTAGAGCACACTACTAATAGTGATTGGTAATGGGTGACAATCGTTGGGGGGTAGTGGCAACCGTAGGACTCAGTGCGCACCGGACGCCATCGCTTGCTCCGAGCAAATAACTATACGGGACAGAGTATTCACACTATAGGAAAACACAATTGCCAATACTACCGCTGGTGAGCCGATTGCCTAAACCGACAATTCCACTTTGTACCCAGCGATAGCCAATTGCCGCCGGGCGATTTTTCACGGGGGGGGCGCCACTGGCTCACACGACCGCCCCCTAAACGGGGTATAGGGTGCATGCAGCGTGCTTTGGCTGCAAACCGAGCGAGATGACATCGGCGGCTACCGTGGCTACAAATAGCGATGGTGATTGCCATTAAGGTGGTGGCAATGGTCAATTTGTGTGGGCTATGAGCTATGGGGGCGCTGGCGAGAGGGGAAGCGGCTGCGCCTCGCTGGCGGTGGCGTTTGTCCGGGTGATTGGAATATGGGGTGCGGTGACGCGTCGGAGACGGCGGAGCGCTGCCATGTGATAATGTGACAACTAGTGCCGGCGAGTGCGTCGCTTACGTAAGCAACCATATAAGATAAAGATAGTAGCGACCTGATAACAAAGCACAAGATTAAACCTGGTGTTTATATTAGGATTCTATATATTAGTAGTATTTGATTAAACACCTTGGCTTTCGATCCACATCAGCGACGACTCCATCACCCCTTTCCCCAAATACTCAGTGATCACCTTAAACTTATCGTTGCTGTTGGCTAAGAGCAGATCAAACATCTCCACTTCGTCCGTCAGCGTGAAGTCGCGGTCATCGTCGACATGGCCGAAGCACTTGGGACAGTGCAATGCCGACGACAGCCGCGCACTGCCATTGGCGATTTGCGTGGTGGCAACGAGGTTGTTGGAGAGACACTTGTGGTGGTACAGGTGCTTGCACTTGAAGTGGACGACGGGGAAATCAAGCCGCATATCGCACTCGCTGCACTTAGTGTTTTGGAGGACAAACGGTTTTGAGGTAAGCTCGGTAAGCTTCAAGGAGTTCGCCGACAGTTCTTGCTCATAGTGCTCGATGAGCTTAGTGTTGTTGGTGATTTCACGCTGTTGCTGTTCGATGTAGTCAATCATGTAGTCCTTGACCAATCCTAACGTGACATACTCTTGACCTCCCAGAGTAAGGGTCTGAAGGATCTCGAGCGGGGTCATAAGCTTATGCTTTTTGATTTCATCCAATATCCACCGGAAGTCAGCTGGTTTCGCCTGGTCAAATGCCGCCTTCAGCAGGACAAGCATCTTAAGCATAAGCGGGTAGAACTCAGGCTTAGTTGATCCCACTTCCCTAACAATTTTCATACACTTGGCAACATCTCCATTAGCCTGATACAGAGCGAAAAGACTCAGCTGGTATCCCAGTTGTTCCTTAGCAGCAATTTCGCCATAGTCAAAGTCGTATATGTGACTGATGAGTAAAAGTTGCAGATCATCAAAGAAGCCTCCGTGAGCCTTGACAAGCTCAGTGGGTTTGTTCTTCCATTCGTCGCCATCCTCACCATGAGCAAGTTTCAAATACATTTCCAATAACGTAGTGAGAATTTCTTTCTTGTCACTGACATTACCTTGGTACTTGTCATAACTGGAAAGACACGCTTCGAGAAAAATGACGAATTCATGGGGATGATTAAGGAAAGAAGGGAAAATAAGGTGGGGTCGAGGGGGGAGATAGGTAGGAGCTTTAGACACTTCAGATGGTTCCTCATCAGGTTCGCTTCGACCCAGCAAATAAGTGACAAACGCTTGGTAACTGGTGAGTACTACACCTTCATTCTTGGTCTCCTCCGGAGCCAGCGCTGCCAGCACCGCATGGTCTTCAACTTCAGTATCGGGAGAATATTGACCCGTAAATACCTCAATAAGCAATTGGGTAGTTTCGATAGGATGGTAGTCCAATAATGTCTTGCTGTAATCAATCATGATCAATAGTAAATCGTCCACTGGAAGCTGTTTGATTAAACGCAATGCCGCTTTCGGTTGACGAAGATCCTTGAGTTGAATCTCAACGATTAAGTTCGGTTGGTTAAGCTTTTGAAGTAACTTAATCGCCAGCTCGTAGTAGCCACACTCTTTGAAAAGATTGATAAGCAAGGGGAAGTCCAACAGTTGAAGTTTGGGATCATCAATGTTAATGGTGGTAATGAACTCGTTAAGCTCATCCAATTGTTTCAATTTGCAGTAGCAACAAAGCAATAACGTAACGTGATCATTAGTGGCGAGCCCCTTTTTCCACAACGCCAGAAGAAATTCAGTGAGACTGGCGATGTTACCCGTCTCATTATACTTGATGATGATGGACATGACAAAATCATCAAACTCATCTTCGATAGTGGTTGGCTTCACGAATAAGTCTAAAGTACTTATCGCCACTTGGATTGCTTCAGTATACTTTTGCTCATCGTAAAGGAACTGGACATGGAGCTTTTGAATCTTTAACAAAAATGCCTCGCCGAGATTTGCATCTTCCGCCAATGAGTACGCCACTTGAAACAACTGGCGTTGCATAATCAACTCAACCTTCTGGTTGATGGGTTTCTCCTCGATTTTGTATAGCACGCCGTCATTGCACAGCAAGTATACGATGAGACCGGTGACAAATACGTCACGGATCATCGCTCGCGGAATCAAGAGATTAAATGCCACATGATTATGCTTCAAGTCCAAAATGATCACCCGTGACACAAGCTGTTTGTGGCGGTCCCCGGTCTCTTCCGTAGTGGCCACAAGTAAGTAATTTTCGCCAACGCTCACTACCCGTGATTTGGCAATCTCGTACTTGATAGCCTTGGTTTTGGCTTGTGGATCGTAAAAGTTGATATGGGTAGGAGTTCCCGTGACCAATTGATTCAGTTCCGGTGTAATGTCGCTGCAATGGACGTCAACGCCCAGACCCAGCAATACCTTTTGCGGTTTAGCGTGGTTTCGTCCTGCGGTGAGGACAGTGACCACTTGCAGAGTCGTAGTAACAAAAAGAATCTGTGATTCCCAATCGTGGTGGAAGTGAACACTGGTGATGGGATTGTTTGATTCGTACACCACTCGCTGTTTGCTGCCTCGGTCGCGCAATATATCTCCTCGAACCAACACCACTTTGCCATTAGCATAGCCGACAGCAAAGCAAGCAAGATCGGGAGTAAAGTCAAACGACACCACGGGGTACGAGTTGCTGCCGTTGGTCACACTCACCTGTGAGTGGTACTGGTAGCGGAGATCCTGCTCGCCCTTGTCGCCAACGATCTTAGTCAAATCCCAGAGCTTAATCACTGCTGGTTGACCCTGGTACTCGGCCAAGGTGACCACCATCGTCAGATTGGGTACGGGATAGACATATGTGATTCGGTAGGTAAGGTCATAGGCAATAAACTGCGCTTGTAGAGTAAAGTCGGTGGTGGACGCCACTTTGAGGTATGCATTGTGGTCAGCGACAATCAAATACTCTGACGTGGCAGTGATGGCCGAAACTGACGCATCGCTCCATAGCGCTGGCTCGTCGACGGAGCTGTTCGGGTCACGTATCGGGGTGAAGTCAAAGAGCTGGAACTGTCGCCACGATGCTGGGGTCGCCATGTTGCGAAGACGGCGGGATTAATTGGTCTTCAAAAGTGTGTCAGATGTATGCAGTGGAATTGAGATCGTGGCAATGCAATGGGTCAAAGACAGCGGGACAAAGAGAGTGGATCGGTTGGGAATGCTGCGGCGGGTCTCGTGGTGCGCGCTTGAAGAGTCAGTCGCACTCGCCCTGTGAGCGATTGCAGCACGGTTGTTGATGCTGAGGGACACCAGAGACAAGTGACATGTGAGCTTGAACCCGTTTGATTATCTCATAAGAGTTTGTGTTTTTGTTGACTGGTGGCAACCACGTCCAGCCAATCATGGATAATAATGCCAATGGCCTTTGAAAGTGAGTATGTCGAGGGAAATTACTGGTGTGAAGAGGGCCCCTACTCTTCGTCGATACGATTCCAAATTCTGGTACATTTGGCTGACAAGTCTAACAGACCAATGGTGCTCATTAAGAAACGCTACTGGGCGAAACTACCGCGATTGCTCTCCTCCTCGATAACTTTGACAGAGTCTTGAAGTATCAACTGCTTGCTACAGAAACTAACTTGGAGATATCTGCTACAACGATGTTTTGTTTAAAGCAACAGCAAAGACGTCTTACCCATCGCCCGCTATCACGGATTTCGTTACATCTCTCAATATTACGGGCAAACCTGATGAGGAGTTTCTTAAGCTCTTTCATGGGTCTATTTTCCTGCCGTACAATAAACACCGTTGCTAACGAGTTTTCGATCATCACGATTGCTGAGAATCAATCAATTCGTTGGTGAATATGCTCCATTGACGTGAACAAATCACCGGCCCAAAATTCGTTGTTGTGGTATTTTCTCCTCAGCCAAGAGACTAATCTTTCGTTCTGTTCAACTAGGTGTTGTAACAAAACACTTGTTATTACAATCAAGATGTGGGGTACCAGTGATGGAGGAAACCAGGTGAGTGTCTTTCGCGATCAACAATTCCCAAGGAATTATCAGCACAATCCTACGCCACAATCCTTTGCCAACAGCCACAGTATCTTGTCATACTGATCATTGAATACAGCCGTCCACACCTATCTATTTTTAGCTTCGGGTGACGTACTGTGTTGGTCGCAATTGGATCGCTTCCCAACTGGAATCCGAACAATCTAACAGTGAAAGACAAGTTGAATAAACTAAAAGTTTCTTGCCTAATTTTTGATGGACCATGAAACATAGCTGTCTTAAATAGACTTCTGGACAGATTTTGGCAAAAATAAACCAAATCGACTCACGTATGGTTATGAGGAACACGAGACAATGTTTAGGGTTTGTCCAAATATTGAACACTTGTACTCAGTGATAAATGGGATAGAAAGACTAATAATGCTAACTATAAAGCTCACGTCATCGATTGAGATCAAAAATCGGTAGCAATCTTGGTGACTCAGAAAATTGTTTGCGCTTCATCCCATCCGTCGTTGCGAGTGATAACACAAGCTGCTAACGCTTATCATAACAACAGAATTGGCCGCTGAGCATATATCGGCTGGGCATTCGATCTTCGAGATAACCCCGCTTGCAGTGACGAAGTTTTAATACGAATTTGAAGTAACCAGTCTCGGAAACCAACGCCAATAGTCATAATCCACCACCTAAAGTAAATTACGATATCGTCTTTTAGTTTTGCTACCTTAGTAATGGTGGTCCCAAAGGCCTTTGATAGCAACTTCCGAGCCCTAATGTCGTTCTGTGGTCGCACGATGTGTGGCTGTCACTTTAACGGATTGGGTTTGCGCACCGCCTAATTGGGACTAGTGGCCTCGCAAAATCTGCGACATACCCATAAACGGGCACCTTCTTGAAGAGGGAAAGAGCCTTGTTTCTGCAAGGCATCATCAACATCAGATGCTATTCATGGTTTTCAAATGTAATTCTTCAACAAACTGTTGGTTTTGATGGAGTCACCAACAGGGAGTATTATCTGGCTCCGCAAGAATAGATCGTCACAGCATTAAGCTTCGCCGTAATTCCACACGTCGGCAGTGCATCTCGTTGCCTCGGCATCATATTCATCAGAAACAAAAGTGAAATATCAGGTCACATTGAGGCTTTCTACGTGCGCCTGTGTACGTGCCTCTCTACCTGATCAACGTTGCCCCGCACTGCACTAGTTCCGGTGCGACCTTACACCAACGATGATGGCGAGTTGGCTCAAACGTCAACGTATACCCCAGACTAAATCGACGTTATTCATTTGTTCCTGAGGCATCACCATCGTAAGTGGAGGCGTCACTGCTCAATGTCACCTCATATCTGAATCACACCCACGTCATCGCGACTTTCCCAATTAGTGCGAACTTTGGCCGATTTCGGCATGCGACCAGTGGACATCGCATATAACGACATCTACGCGAGCAGGAGTAGGTGGTGATTGCCACAGACGCTGTTTTCCCCTTGTCCCGAATAGGCTCGCAAAAATTAGGTTCGGGGTGCTGCATCGCTTCAGGTACCTCATGTACGTTTTACCCATGTCATTCGTGCAGCCGTCATCCTGCTGGGCTGTATATATATGATCACAACAACCACCATGTACCTCAAATTGCCACCTTATGTTGAATATCGTCTGCTTGTGTGCTTTAGCGGGGGCGGTGGTGGCCGAGGCCGCGCCTCAAATCACCGCGTTCCCCACCCTCAACAAGCGTACCAATGTCATCGCGGGTAAACAAGGCGACGAATTGAACGAGTTTGGTGTGTCTACCCTGGGCCAGTTTTACTATACCATTGCCCCCGATGTGTATGCACTGGCAGTGGCCCTGGAGTTGGGGATCACGGTACCTGAGATCGTGAGCCAATACAAGGACCAATACGCTGCAGCCTACACCCAATACCAAGGGGTGGTGCCGGAGTCGGCCATCAATATCGACTCGGTAAAGGGTGATACTGAATTTGGTATTGATCTGGATCTTGGCTTTACCTCAGGAGACCAAGCCTACATCACGGCCAATCCGGAGAACTACCAGAAGATGCTCGCCGCTGAGCTGGTGACGGGCGCCCAAGCGACGCTGGTGATTGGCTTATACTCGTCAATTTATTCTCAGTTTTCGGGTGTTATCCCCATTGCTGCGTTGGTGGGTGTGTTACCGGGCGGTCTCTTTGGCAGTGGGGATGTTGGTGGTGATGTCCCCTTAGTGGAAGCTACTGCCCCAGCTTCAGAAGTCACCGATGCTATTCCCTCATCGCTAATTAAAGCTCAGCCTGCTATCGAAACTGCTGCACCCGAATCATCGGAGTTGCTGATTCTGGTTGTCGAACCTTCATCTCAAGTGTTGGACCAATCAGTGTTCTCGTCACAAGAACCAACTAAGTCTACCTCTTTAGTTGGAGTGGCAAGCTCGTTTACCGGTAAAGTGAGTGAAGTATCTTTGGAACAACAAGCAACATCGTCGCAACATTTGGACTCTGTGGAAACCGCTTCGAAGCTGGCTTCGGTGTCGCCGGCTCCACAACCCATAGAAGAAGCCGGGGCTAAAATCTTGGCTCCTGCTCATGCTATTGCAGGTATTGCTATGATCCATTTGTTACTTTGAATTAACCCCATATCGTTTTGAGTTGATGTACTATTATATACTGGAAGTTTATTTAATATTGAATGAGCATGTGTTCTCGTGTCAAGGGAGACAGCGACAGGCTTCAACAACTATGAAATGGTAGGATTGGACGATTTCTAAACAACTCACAGTAGCGTTAAAGCCAGGTGATTCTGGGTCGCTCATGTTGGCTTAATTAAGCCAAGGTCAGAGTATCAGGATATGATTTTTAAAATATATGCAGAGAATACATGCTTTTTGAAGGCCAAGTACCCGAATGTCTCAGTTATAATACTGACAATGTTACCAAAGGGAGATTCATTTGGTTGTAAAGCTTGCATTCGGTTTGTTGCGCTCGGGCTCGCAATGTCGTGCCAACAAGCTCGAGTTGTCGCGTTTAAAAATCCAAGTGACATATGACCGGCATCAAAGAAAACTTATCTTCTGGGATTATCGGTATTGTAATCTATGTCTAACGACGACCAATTTTAATTGGCACATGGTAGTACGGTATCATACAAGATTTCGTATTATCGGGGGTTCCATTCTCACCTTTTCCAGGTGTATGTGACGTCTTATAACAAATTTTCGTTACTGTAGTATATGAATTGGTCTAGTAGCTTTGTTTCACTAACAACAGATTAGACTGGAATGTTTCCAACCACTCGCATGCAAAGACTCAGGGACCGAAAAGACCCATACACTCTCTTTCAATGGCTAGGGGACCATGCCAGACCCAGAGCTGCCAGAACCAATTAGTGGTTGACATGATTGGTAGAGTGGGATTGTGGAAGGTCTAGGAGAGAAGGGGACGATAGCCAAATATCGGAATACCGCGTGACTAGGGTGGACCCGGATCGGGCTGGGACATGATTAAGTTGCGGTTGAGAATGGCTACTGCCTGCGACTACGGCCTTCAAGTGCAAGAAACACAGCTACATATCAACACTGGTTTTCCACCAGTTGTGACTATTTGCGGTTATCGTTTTGTATGGACGCGTTGTTGTTTCTGGTGGCGTTGAGAAAGAATCCAAAGGACGTATGGACGATGCGTAAATCTCTATGGGTGGTGTGGTTTATCAATTTTTAGGGTGGGAGTCGTATGCTTGAAGTCTGGGATTAAGTCCTCACTCTGGTAATCCTACGCATGAGCCTTCTATATAGATGCGACCCTCTCCCGTTACACTTTTGAGCACATAGGGGTAGCATAATCGCAAATAGTGCAAGTGAAACTGGTGTTGGTGGAGAAATTTCCGTCGTAGCCAGTGTCTTGCTTTCACCAATCCCGTTAAGAACAGTGTATCTAAAGTAAATCTCCGTATGTCTTCATTGGCCACTGCCACCGCTGGGAATGACCATTGTGCGTGATTAACAATCAGTAAGCTTCTATATTTGGATTGGGAAAAAAAAAAGGTTTTGACGAGGGAAAAAGAAAAAATTAGACGATGGAACGCGATCGAAAAAACGCGCTCGACGAGACCGACGCGAACAAAAGCGCGCGATAGGGAGGGATTGAACAAAGGGTCGGGGAAATGAGGCGTGGGGCGTTCAATCCTGGGTAGGGAGAATTGGTGGGACGTAGCAATCAGGGATAGAGAGCCATTGGGATGATCTTCGGTGATAATCATCTCTGGGGTGGAGGTCTAGCCACCACGTAGGAAACACTGGACCCCAGAACCGTCACAACTCACAAAGTAAAAATACATCTCACGTGTTTGTAAGCTTGTTGGAAAGTGGACGTCCAGTTGACCGTAGGGCCACTGTTGCACAGCGATCCGCTCGTGGTAGTGGCGCGGTGTGCTCTTTGCGATTGCCATTTCATAAGGGCCACGACGTAGCGTGCAAACCACAATAGCGCCCCAGAGGTCGTGTGTTTAACTGGCGTGCAAGCTCCAAAAGGTCGTGTGGGTGAAAGAAGTAGATCTGATCTGCGTCTTTAGATTGAATCGGATCTTGCGTACATTTTACGGGGGAAAAATGTAAACATGAGTGCACGCGGCCTCATGAACAAACTGAATTTTCTACAGTTAGGCAGCCCGTGAGCTGATCTCTCCGGTATTACATGTGAACAGACGAAAGTCGCGACTGGGAAACCAAGCGTAGTGTCACATACCACAGGTGAGAAGCTGAGGAGCGTCAAATCTGTTGGAACCAGCAAACTGATTGATGGCAAGACCCTGTGGAAGCGAAAATCGGGCTTGTTCCGAACTAGCATCCGTGAAACACGGTACTTCACATCGATCGGTGGTTTTCACAACACTAAGGATTTGCCCCGATGCTTCTTCAGGGCCGCACGGCCCCACTACCTGAAACTACTCCATCTTGAACCGACAATCACCCTCTGCGCTTTGCGATCCTCGAGTGGCGGGTGATACCGACAGGGGTGCGCAGGCGTTGAGTCGGCGCAAGATGGCAGTGGCATCGGGCAGTGGGCTACGCCTTCTTGAACCGACGAACGTTAGTGGACCCACTGCTCTACGCCATTGCCGCGCTCGAGAAGTCGTGGTGAAACCTTTGGGTCCACATTCCGTGAGTTCGGCCTCATAATGGTGTATTCGTCGATGGCCCCACCTTGTGATAGAGTATGGTGTCTTGGCTGTTTCTTTACTCGATGTCATACGCCACAGGTGATGGTCCTTCGGGAGACCGTCCGCTTGGAGGTGTAACAAAGGGTAGGGTCACTGCCGTGCACCACTCACTCCCCCCGTCAAGCTTCGAAGACTTCGGGGGGACTTCGTACAAGCGTGTCTTTGCACCATCCTGCCACCGATAAGCTTCGAAGACTTTGGTGGTTTGGAAGGATACCGAGCGGGTGTGTCGGCGGCCAATATACTCAGCCTCGGTGCCTCGCTCTCTGCCGCTACGGGCCCACCAAGTGGGGGTGGCGGCAGTTCTTATTCACCTCTTTTCGCTCATCTACCACATGGCAGGAAAACTGCTGTGCTGTGTGTTGCTAGGCGGTGCGAAACCCCTCTGCCAGCGACTCAATCCTCCGAAGCTGTGCTTTGTTGTTAGGCGGTGCGAAACCCCTCCGCCAGCAACCCGACTCTCCGAAGCTGAAGGAGGCGTCACAAATAGATAGACTCAGTGGGTACACAAACGTGGCCCGTATATAGTAAATAGTCTAATGCATCGCATCTTAGCTACTCTTCTTCTAGAGTATGGTGTCTTGGCTGTCTCTTTACCCCGATGTCATACGCCCCACGGGTTGGTTGTTATCTTCGGGATACCACCCCCCTGGTGCGTATCAAGGGTATGTTCACTGCCGCGCTGGAGACAGCTTTCCTTTGGGAGGCCTCCTTCGCGTCTCTGACGGCACGGAACAGACAGGACACCTTACCCTAGCGGGAGAGCAGACACCCTCTGTCAGTATTGCTGACGCTCTCCGCTAGGGTGTTCCACGACGGTTGTCGTACACCCACAATTATCAACAGGTAAGTCCTCCCGATTCGCGAACAGCTTGACGAAGCTGTGTCGTTGTTATCTTACTTAGTATCACTTACTAACAGGAAAGGTCAAGGGTGCCAACACCCCAAGGTTTTGCTGCTGTACAAGGGTTGTTGCGTGTTCAAGCCATTGTCACGCTGCAGTCAGTGTCTTTCTCTCAGTGCACCACTCCCCGTCAAGCTTCGAAGACTTCGGGGGAAGCTTTGTACAAGCGTGTCTTTGCACCATCCTGCCACCGATAAGCTTCGAAGACTTTGGTGGTCTGGAAGGATACTGAGCGGGTGCGTCGGCGGCCAATATACTCAGCCTCGGTGCCTCGCTCTCTGCCGCTACGGGCCCACCAAGTGGGGGTGGTGGCAGTTCTTATTCACTTCTCTTCACTGACTTCCCGACGTATGACAGGAAAACTGCTGTGCTGTGTGTTGCTAGGCGGTGCGAAATCCCTCTGCCAAAGCGACTTAAGGCTGTGATGTATACCACTACTAGATAGTGCTGCTGCTGTTGGTCGCACCCTTCCCTTGCAATACGACCCTTGCCCTGGTGAGAGCCAGAAGCGCCTGCGTTATCGCGGTCGACGGTGGTGCAGGAGGTCGTTTGCTCCCGGGAGCTCGTGCTTGATGCTGGACCATCAGCCTCCTACAAGATGTATACCACTACTGTGCATAAACACTCACTCGCAACCCAGGAGACTATTAGCTTAGCATATACTGTATAGTACATAAACAACCATTTGCAACACTCGCATGAAGTTGCTGCTAGAACCAACCACTCTTCGTTGTAACTGCGCACTGCGTTGACTGCGCCGGCAGGCTTCATTTCCGCCAGCGTATGTTATTCGTACGGTAAGCCGCATATTTCAACTTGGGTGTCTGGTCAACAATGCGGCACGGTGTAGGTATATATCTTGTTCTACCCCATGGGACCCAATGTAACCCAGTGGCACCCAGTGGCACCCAGTGGCACCCAGTGGCCGTCTCCGCCTTCTAACTGGTGGCCTCTCCCATGTGCTGAGACCTGCTCTGGTCTGCCACCAACCGAGACGACCTGCAAACGCAGTACCCCAAACTGACTGATGCTTGCTGTCGTTGGCCGCGTCTGCCACCCTATCAGCGCTGCCGTTCGGCGACACGAGTTGAAATCCAGCCCGAGTCTGCCACCCATTGGGACCAACACTAACATGGTGCCCACTACAAATTGACGCTTTTTCTGAGGCTGTTCGATCCCACTAGCTGAAACTACTCCATTTTGAACCAATGATCGCCTGTCCCCCCTTACGTAGCTGCATGCCAAGTGCCAGACTCGAGATGGTCGGCATGAAGGCGTAGTGGGGTTCTCCAGGTGTTGAGTTGGCCCTCAAGATGGTGGTGGCGCAGGCCAGTGGGCTACGCCGACTTGAAATCCGATGATCGCCCGCTGCCTCGCAGCACTACACCCTGTCAACTCGAGGAGACTTTGTGTAGCTGTTGCTCGGCATGACGTGAAGTTGGACTAAAGTTGGTGTATACGTCGACGGCTCCACCCTGCTGAAACAGCCTTACTTGGCCTCCATCGCCTGCCTCATCAACACAAAAGCTAAATAACAGGAACATAAGCTAAATTCAAGTTAGATAATCGATACATAGCCTAAGCATACAAGCTTCATTGACCTGTTACAATACAATGACGCTGCCTGATCATTGCTCACCTTTCCATTAGGTTAGAGCACCTGCCTGTCTTGGTCCCTCTCACACCAGGCAGCGAACCCGTTGACACCGATTGAAGCTGCTGTTGCTGACGCTACCGGGCTGAGATCCCTCTCCATTCCACTCTCACTGAGGACCACAGTAAAGTCGAGCAAGCTGAATTACAGGAAGGCCCCGAGTATGCTGGCGGGGAAGCTGGGCGGCTTGTGAGAACTCTAACCGCGAGGCAGCATGGCGCCAAGGTTGCCATGTTTTGTCCGCTTGCGGAACTAGGTTTGTAGAAGGATGGTGAGGACTCAATGGTGGATGGCCATCTTATCGTAGCCTTCTCCCACTTTGAAATGACACTACGCATACTCGGAAGAAGATCAAAGAACGGTCCTTTTGGATGACTGTGTGGTCGAATTCTGACGACTGTGCCTCACTCCCAGTGGTGGTTAGCCCAACATATAATGACTTATCGATCGACATCCCGAAGCACGTTGACTTTTTTCCGAGCCAGATGTGTCATCGTTTGCGTGGTAGTGGCTCACACCCATGGTACTCGCCCCTTTGAAGTGACGGTGGGGAAAATACCCCTTTGAAGGAAGTTAAGATCGGATATAACCATGCTATGGCCCGAATGTCAAGCTCAAGGACTCGATCGGGGGAAAAACCCTTAATTCTATCTCGCATTCTGTGGGACCAATAAACTACATAGAAGTACGTAAAAATAAAAGTTAGGTCTTCCCGCAGGGGAGATGACAAACCAGAACTATTCACGTACTTTGTAGTGTTGCATTTAGAGTGCAACTCCGACGCTTTTACTGACGCTACCGGCTTGCATTCATGAGGTAACAGCGGTTGCTGACGCTACGACTTGTAGATGTATTGCAATTGTAGCTTAGTTGGTTGCCTCCAGCCACTAAAAACTTCGAAGGATTGGCGACTGGGGTGCGACCTCGCTGGACTCCACTCGTGCTTTGTCACGCTGCAACCAGTAACACTCCGTGGCCATCCCGTAGGCGGGGGAGATAGTGCACCGTTTTACATCCCCCATGGGCGGTAGGCAAGACATCCCGTCTGATTGTACCCGCGACTACAGATTAGCCCTGGTCGGCAAACAAGCGTATGCTGGCGTATGCTTGGACCTCGCGCAAGAACCGATGGCACTCCATCGACTGTCTAAGGTCATGTTCGGAGTAGTAGAGAGGATGGATTGTGGTGATTTTATAGGCACTTGTATAGGTCAGCAGCCAACGTAATTATGTGGTCGCCAATAATAAAACACTCTGAATTCTGAAATGTGTAGACATTCGTGATAGGAGCTGCTCAAGCTTCAGCCCTTTTCATGGCTTGTACTGAATGGTTAATCAGCTTAGTGCGAGCGAAACTGGTATACGGAATATTGGTATTTGCGGCACCTAGTCGAGATTCAGGCCAAACTGATATGATTTGAGCTCTGCAGATGAGGCTCTCTGGCTGGTTCTGCGGCGCTACCATGTTATACTAAAGAGTGCAACAACGGTTTTGAGGTTCTTGCTGGAGGGTTCTAGCAAGAGTGTCAAAATCCGTTTGTGAGATTAGTTTACTTGCACTCTCACTATTGTGTAAGTAAGTGCTAAATATCTGGTGCACTTATTGGTGGCCACCAACTGAAGTCAGCGTTGTTAACAAAACCAATTAGTTGTGATTTCAGTATTAACCATATTGTAGCTTTTGGCCCGCGTGTTAACTCTCAACCCCGCGCGTGTTGTTTCATATTTCGAAATATTGCTTCGAAAGTCACCCTGATATGAAGTCAGGAAAGATCAGATTGAAATCTTTAGGGAGTCAGGTCCTGAGCCTGCCCCAGTTGGAGGCTTCAAGTCAGCAACTGGGTCAGTCATTGTAGTCATATCACTACAATGCTATTGACTGTAACGAAACGTCTTAAAGGGGGGGCTAGTTAAAGACATGGACGAAAGTACACGTTGCGCGTATCGTTCAACTCGCCTTTTGTGTTAGTGTTTCCTTGCAAAGACCAGCACACAATTACATATGATCACTCAAACAACTTGTGCATCACACTAGCGGTTATTAAACAAAGGATGGAGTGTGGTGATTAGCCTGTGACAGCTCAATCGATTAGTATTGAGTCTCGCTAGACGACCTGCATATAATGCTCTGCATCAGCTCGTACTTCGTTTGTAGTCGCCAGGCAACATGAGACTCGTCAATCCTGATAACTTAAGTCGTCCTGACTGTAGTAATAACACATCTACATTTTACATCCACTTGTAGAGAAGTTTTCATGAGTTTCTATCATCTTATTCACATCCTGCATATGATGCACCGCGCAGCTCGTCAAAAACGTCGGCTAATTATTTCAAAAAAAAACAAAAAGTTTTTTTTTCGAATTTTTTTTCATCTCAATTTGAAGATTCCGAGTACTATTGAGAGCATATTACACTTGTGTGAATGATAACAAGGCATCAGCACCACTCAACTCGTCTCACAAACATTCCCAGCTTCACCTGACGATTCTCACACTACATGCAGGATGTACTTGCAAACTTACCTGGAGGCTTCACAACTAACTCAGTGTCCCATATAACATCATGAAACTTATGTAGCCAGCACTTAGGCATGATACCTATACAACGGTCATGAAACTCGAAACTTACCAGCAATCTGTGATTGATAGCAATATGGTTTCTTTGTGTACTGCATACAACAACACATCATGCAGGTAATACAGATGGTTGTTTAAACAGCTCCAGATGTTACAAGATTTAACCCAGACAGCCATCAGCATTATATCTAGTGCCAGTATCACTTAAGAGGCAAAACTACCGATTTATCGTCCTTGGAACCCTGAAAAACTTACCACTGCCCACACCACTTCATATCGTACTGGAACTTGCTCAATAACACCTCACTTATACTTTCGGGGCCAAAGAATTTTATGAAACAATCAGATTCATTGTATCAATTTTTCCTGATTTTATAGAATTTTTTTTAGAAATTTAGAGAAAATTCCAAAAAAATCCAATTTGCCCTTCAATACACTAATTTAACCCTATAAAATACATCGATGCTACTCATTTGGTTTCTAGATCAAACCTTTCTCGATTCCAGCATGGATATGCATCTTGGTTTTTATATGCAGGCCATTAATCAAAATGCAGGACTATTGTTTTCAAACCAGAGCTGTGACATACAGGCCATTGTGGTATATATACCAGCAACACGGTGGACAATCCATACTAGTGTGTTGCTAGAACGGTAGTTAATTGCCACCTGGATGGTTTCCACAAATAATAACACCTCAATGAAGATTATATGGCTCTTTCTGAATATGTTATGTACCTTCCATCAAACATCACAATACGTTGTAGGCGACTCTGGAGACTACCATCGTACCATTTTCGTCGCTCACGTCATAGTCGTTTCGAGACAAAAATAAGGATGACATCGTTTTTCTAAGGTTTTCTAGTAGATGATTAGAACATGATCATTTAATACGTATCCAGCTATAAGTGACCGTGGTTTCTGAGTTGTTGCATATGCACCTTTGGCTATATGCAAGTTAAGAGCTGAAATGCAGGATTAGACGATATTTACGTCGCTTAATCAAATTCCATTAAAGCTGAATTCATCGCCTATCACATAATTGTTGTGACACCATTAATTAGCTAGTTGATTTGTCGCAGTGAGACCACCATTTCGGTCTAACGACTGCAGTATCGGAGTTGCGTTACTCAGATTAAACGTTGTGTTTTCTGTTAATTGCCTGGAAGCAGGTGGAAAGGATTTATGTATATCTGTCTATATTTCCTTATACTTTGATTACTACACCTTTGTTTACTGGACTACACCTACAGAATAACACCCAAAGCCTTTGACCGCAAGTTGGAGAACCAATCTGAAAACCTTTCGAGTTATTTTGAGGATCCTGGCAATGCCGATACTCATCAAGTAAAACTACCCTCAACTTTAACTGAAGGTCGTCGTATACAAAAAACCCACTAATTAAGATCAATATGTGTAGAGGCAAAGTCTCTACAACACTAGCGTGTCTTTGCTTTGTTTTTTATAAATTAGGTATATAGTTTACTTTTCCTCAAGTAGTCACACTGTTTATAGAAATAAGACATGCGATTATAGTTCAATTTCTATGATGCCTTCACCGACAGTTGCGGTATAAGTTTCTGTTCTCGGTTTAGACGAATCATCGAATAATCTTGCATTTTAGCTGCGTCGGCGTGCTCGTCTCATATGCCTGGTTCGAATTAAACCTCTGGCCATAAGCCTGTGAAGGAGGTAGAAGGTATCGTGGCGGGTTTGCTTTCAAAGTCAACCTGAGGCTTGATTTACGGCGTTTTGAAAGCTCCCAAGAGGAGCAGTTTCGCGTGCGATCATAGCAAGGTATAGCAAGGTACGAGGCAAAACTTACGAGATACTCGATGTTACGTTGCGAAGTAAATGAATTGATTGTGTGGTCAGCATTGCTACATCTGAGTCTTGGTTGGAGATTGCCTCTATTGCGGTCTACACTATTTCGCAGCGCCACTGCGACCTCTGTAAAAACCACATACATAGGATATCCGAAAGTGCCGTCAGATTCAAATTAAATATGTCAGGGATCCATTCTATACTTCTCCAGTTCAATTATGGTCAAAGCCGGGGGCATCGGCAGTTAGACAGAGAGAGTCCCATTCGTTAGTCCACACAGTTTCACTCTCTTGAAGTCCCTATTTGTGATCTCTTCAGTGGGAAACCCGCTTTGGTTTAATACTTTTCGAGGGCACATAATGATTTGTCCTTCCCTATAAAGCAATATTTGGTCACAAGAATGCCCATAACTTTACCGCTACCAGTAACAAACTTCGATAACACAAAAACCCGATCATTATCATTTCATCCTGTGAGGAAAAATTTTGCTTTAAAATTTTGTGAACTCTAGCGTATCTTGCTTGAACAACCCTTCAACCAGTGCTACAAGCACAAATGGGTAATTTCTCAGCAGCCTGTCCTGAAACTCGCCACTTTAGTTGTTGCGAAACCGGTTAAGTTTCCATTGCATCCAGATCAAGTTCGTTAGGGCCGAGTCGAGGTCAGAAAGATGTCAGATTCAGCTTGTGTATGTAGGTTCGAATTCAAGTGGCAACAATTATAGGCTATAAGTAACCGAGGAAAACACGTCAACGGGGTGGGTATAGCCATAAATGTTCTTGTGACCGTTACGCAAGTACACGGAGAACGACAAGTTCCATGCGCGGAATTTTTAAGAACTGATGCAGAAGAAGTAGGCCAATAGAAGCACTTTTGCCGTTAAAATAGCAAAGACTCTTGTCGAAATCATATATCATTGCATTTTCCAAGATTTTGATAAAGTACCCAGGATCAGCGGTTACTGCCAGATATTATATCATGACACATAATGGTTGCCGGTAAATCATAGCGCATGCGCAGCGCAGCTAAATCTAAACCCCCAGGCTAGACCTTCGACGATACCGAGGTAAAGAACCTGAAAGCCCACAGAGATAAGACAAAACCTCGCCCATGGATGGTGTTGTGTCAAGCAGATTGGTGCTTAAATAATAAAATGGAAGGCGGTCGGCCTTCGTTCCAATTGGGGAAGGGGCGACGGCTGAGGTACGGGGCGGTCCCACAAGGATAGTTAGCTTACCATGGCCTCCATCACCATTGGAATTTTGTGACCGATTTTGACAGTTAATCAATCCTAAATGTGTGTTTCAGCGGGGTCAAAGTGCTGGCGAATCGAGTAGATGTGGCTAAGGTTCGAACCCAAGCTAAGGCAACGGCGATGTAGGTGATCTGATGTCAAATTGCCAAGGTCAACTCTTTCAAGACCAAAGACACAGTTAACAAACAAGCGTGTGCTTCGATTCATTCCGCTTCAACCCGACATGTCTATCTATCCATCCTCGTGGATGAGGGTCGTACGATCCGTGTTATCAGTGAGCGCGCGATAAGCCGATGACTCACTGCACCCCCATCCTGACACCCCGTGTCCACAATGAAGAACGAAGCCAAACACATAAATTGATGACTCACCCGTAAACAATGCTGATCATCCCAAGCATTTTTCTGCCCTCGTGACCACCACACATTCCACGAATTTCTACTGAGCTAGGCGCGCCCCAGTTAACGAGTCGCACTCTGAAAAACGCCACCACGACCATGTCATCGCAAGACGAGTTGGTGGCCTTGTTCACCAAGGTGGGCATTGACGAAAAGAAAACCAAGGAGCTTGTGAAGAACAAGAAGGTGGCGCTGGCGTTGGAGCTGATCCTCACCAACGACCTCGCCGGCGTCGCCCTCGACGCCAAACAGTTGGCGCTCGTACAACAGGTGGCGGTGGAACTGAAGCAAGGCGACATCCCCCACCGCTCGCTTTTGACCAAGCAAATCGCTCTGGGGGGTATCAAGACCGCCTTGCAAGTGACGGAGGGGGTTAAGTACTTGTACCTGGCGGACCCCGTCGACGAAACCGCGTTTGCTACCGCGGCGGGGATCGGCCAGGAATTGAGCGAAGCCGACACCAAGGCGGAGATTGCCAAGTACGTCGACGCCAACATCGACCGCATCACCGCCGAAAGATACCTGTGCTTGCCCAAAGTGCTCGGGGAGCTCCGCAAAGTGCCGGCGTTGAAGTGGGCGCCCGCGCTGGTGTTCAAGCCGACGATCGACGCGTTGTTCTTGGAAAAGATCGGGCCTAAGGACGAGCGGGACGTGGTGAAGAAGGAAAAGAAGAAGGCCCCCAAGAAGGAAGCCGCTGCCGCCTCGACTAAGGAACCGGAACCGGAAAGACTGATGTTCTCTGAAGGTTTCCTCGGCGACTTGCACAAGCCCGGTGAACAGCCTCAGAAATACCCGGAATTGATGAAGGCTCAGAACGAAGCCACCGGCGGCAAGGTTTTCACCCGTTTCCCCCCTGAACCCAACGGGTTCTTGCACATTGGCCACTCCAAGGCCATCACCGTCAATTTCGGTTACGCTAAGCACTGTGGCGGTAACTGCTACTTGAGATTCGACGACACCAACCCGGAAGCCGAAGAGGAAGTGTACTTTAACTCGATCTTGGACATGGTGTCGTGGTTGGGCTTTGAGCCGTACAAGGTGACCTACCTGAGTGACTACTTCGACCAGTTGTACGACCTTGCCGAGCGTCTCATCCAGCTGGGCCACGGTTACGTGTGCATGTGTACCGCCGAGCAGATGAAGCAAGGACGGGGGCTCAAGGCCGACGGCACTTTGGGTGGTGAACGGTTCGCCTGTGTCCACCGGGAAAAGCTGGTGGAACAGAACCTCACCGAGTTCCGGGCGATGCGTGACGGCAAGTACGGCGTGGGTGAGGCCACGTTGAGAATGAAGCAGGACTTGACGCTGCCGTCGCCCCAGATGTGGGACTTGGTCGCCTACCGGGTGCTTAACGCTCCTCACCACCGTACCGGTGACAAGTGGAAGATCTACCCTACCTACGACTTCACCCACTGTCTCGTCGATTCCTTTGAACACATCACCCACTCGTTGTGCACCACCGAGTTCCAATTGTCGCGTGAGCTGTACGAATGGTTGTGCGACGTGTTGCGGGTCTACCGCCCGGCGCAAAGAGAATACGGCAGACTTAACATCACCGGTACCGTGCTTCTGAAGCGGAAGATCGCCAAGTTGGTTAACGAAGGCATCGTCCGCGGCTGGGACGACCCCCGGTTGTTTACTCTTGAAGCCATCCGCCGTCGTGGTGTGCCTCCTGGGGCCATCTTGTCGTTCATCAACACCCTTGGTGTCACTACTTCCACCACCAACATCCAGGTGGTGAGATTTGAGCTGGCGGTGAGAGGGTTCTTGGACCAAACCACCCCGAGATTGATGATGGTGTTGCACCCGGTGGAAGTGGTCATCGACAACGTCGACGACGACTTTGCCGAAGAAGTGGAGATCCCTTACAAGCCCGGTGACGCTGCTTTCGGCTCGCGTAAGCTCACTTTTACCAAGAAGTTCTACATCGATGCTCTGGACGTCAGAGAAGAGCCCGCCGACAAGGAGTACTTCCGTTTGGCTCCTGGCCAGCCGGTGGGTCTCATGAAGGTGCCCCACACCGTGTCGCTCGTCAAGATCGAGCGCGACGCCGACGGGAAGCCCGTGAGAGTCCACGTGAACTACGACAAGGACTCCACCAAGAAGCCCAAGACCTACATCCAATGGGTGCCTGCTGACGCTCGCGACATCGCCGAAGTCAGAGTGTACAAGCAATTGTTCAAGCTGGAAAATCCCCAGGCCCACCCTGACGGGTTCTTGGCCGATGTCAACGCCGACTCCGAAGAGGTGATCAAGGGGGCCAAGGTGGAACCCGCCCTCACCGAAGTGCAAGCGAAGTCGCCGATGAACGTCCCCATCAAAGGTCTGGAGTTCAACGTCGAGGAGAAGCCCGGCAACAACACTGTGCGCTTCCAGGCGTTGCGCGTGGGTTACTTCTGCTTGGACAAGGACTCCACCGACGACAAGCTCGTGATGAACGAGATCGTCACTTTGAAGGAGGACCTGGGCAAGAAGTAAACGGAGTTGTCATTAGGGGAGTTTTCAGAGGGGTTTATAGTCATATTAGGAGTTTGAGGAAATACACAATTTGTCAAATTCACGTCCTGTGTAGGACTCGTAGCGCGATGCGATGAGCTCCTCCTTTTTTCCCTTATCGATTTGCGGGGATGCGGGGGTCTAGATCGCTCGGAAGCGCGGCGAGAACCTATTCCGAAAATCAGTGATAACTGATAAATTCTTCGATAAATCATCATGTTTTGTTTCATATATAAGTCCTTTGTAAATCCGATGACCTGAAATTTTGTACTTGTGGCTAAGCCATGGCAGTGGATCTTCGCTTGCGGTGGATTTTGTGTTGCCAGGTGGCGCACCGCCACGAGTGCCGCAAAAACTTGAGGCTAATGACCATACGAGAGATAACCTAATTGGGATGAGATTCGAGGGAACAGTTGCTCACCACAACTAAACCGTTAGTCAGGGCTTAAGATAAACCCACCATCATACCATTCGACATCTCCGAGGCCATTAAGGCATATACTACCCCTATTTTCATCACCCTAGTCTCGTCCTCATCACCAGCTGAGATGAGTACCCCAGCCGTTTTGTTATCTACCCCTCCGTCCTACATATAACCCCGAAATGTGAATACGTAAGGTTGCCTTTCGCCTAGTCATCACCATCTCGGCGTCGGAGAAAACGAAAAAAAAAAAAAATCTATACTCTACATCAACCATGACTCGAACAGTGGGAAACCGGTGGGCCTTAGCTGTGTGTGCCAGTCTGTTCGCCATCGGCGTCTACGGACTCACTCGTAACCTCTCAGCCCAGCTCCCGCCCCATCTTAAGGATGCCGGCCACTGGCAGTTCTTGACCAACTTGCTGCTTGCCTACCTGTTGATCGTGTTTGGCGTGGGGATGGCCGCCCACATCTCCAAGCTGGCGGCGCTCTTCAACTTGAAGAACTTGCTCCACCCCATCGGCATGGCGTTGGAGTTTGTCGTCGCCGTCGTGTACTGGCCGTTGCGGATCTTCTTCATCAACTTGTTGGTCGAGGACCCGCTGAAGTTCAAGTTGCCGCTTCTGACGGACTTGTGCATCCACTTGATGCCCGTGGTGCTGTTGTTCATCGACTATCTCGCGTTCCTGCCCCCCTGGACCCTCACCACTCCCACGGCATTGACGGTGATGGCAGTGTTGACTGCGGGCTACTGGTGGTGGCTCAAACAGCTCATCGCTCCTGGCGGCACTTACCCGTACAATTTCTTGAATGTGGACACCGAGCAAGAAAGAGTGGTGGTGTTTGTGGCGGTGGGGTCAGTGGCATTCGTGCTGTTCCTCGCCACTAAGGCATTGTACGGAGTGTTTGTCCGGGATACTAAATTGCAAATGAAAAAGAGAATTTAGTACATATTTTCTTTTCGGTTAGGTTTAAAATTAGTTAATGATTTACATGAGATAATTTAGGATTGTTTGACTTTAGTAGTGGAAGAAGATTTAAGCGTTTCCACCACCCATTGGATTAACCCCACGACGTAGAAGATGGCAAAGTGTTTGACTCGATCCACTAACGGTTGACCCCGCAAAAATGGATACGGGTAGATCGCATCACAATATGCCACAAGGTACTCGACGTAGGCCCAGTAGCCAAAGAAGCCAGCAGCAGCAATTGCCGCAAATTGTTTGAATGACACTGAAGGCACACGTTTGCCCAATATATAGATATAGGGGAACAAATGGAACAGCAAATCATCGATGAGTCTAATGGTATAACTATCGGTATTGATCAGTCCAGGGCTGAAAAATATGAAGTACCAGTAGGCAACGGTGATTTCAAACTCGAGTGCTGCCACCAAAGCGTGAAACTTCCTCAGTTGAGGCAACCCCAAGAGGTTATACACCGCGTATAGTAACAGCACAAACACGCCGCAGTTGGTGAGGAATTGGAAGTTGCCGCCGTTCTTCAAGTGTTCGGGAAGCGGGAGAGCAAAGAAGCACTGGTAAACACCCCAGCCACACGCCGCCACCCCGAGAATGTCCCACACCTTAACCATGGTTTCCAGTACTATACTATTAGTCAAGCCGCGATTTCCCAAGTGCCGGAAAAAAATCCGGGGACGACCGATCATCGCTGATAAACTTGATTGAATACTTGATCCAAAAATTGAATATAATAATATTATTTTTGAATCAATTCACTCGTTGTTTGATCAGATCGACGCCGGCGTGGACGATGTGGCGGAATCTAGCACCTCCCAATGGGGTGCCTCCATACCATCTGGTAACAATGACGAGAATATTGGTTAAGTCGTGCTTCAATACCACACCATCTAAAAGGCGGGCTCCAGCACCTTTTTCGCCATTATCCTCGTGTCCCTGGGCAATTGCCTGGCCAGTTTGAGTCTTCCACGCGTAAATATGAGGATGGGAAGCGCGTTTAGCGGCCTTGTTCTCGGCGAGAAATTGCTCTATTAAAGTAGGAATCTCTTTAGACGTGGTCAAAGGGATATGGAACCCTTGGAAACGAGATTTGCGGTCAGTAATCACACGTGATGGCGACCATCGACTCATTAATCGGATAACGGTCGTAGGTATATATTAGTGTGAGTGCAGCGCTACCATATCGCGCACTGACGAAAATTTCACTCGGTAGCAGCAGGCGTCTCACCAATCCTAGCTCCATCGGACCCATCATCCCATGATCTACTTAAAGTCGCTTCTCAACGTCATCGACAACTCTGGGGCTCAGGTGGTCGAGTGCATTAAAGTGCTTCGCCACGGGCCGAGAAATTTCGCCAAGGTCGGCGACCAGATCACCGTGGTCGTGAAGAAGGCGAAGCCCTTACTGAGTGATATCACCGGCCAGGCGGCGCTGAACAGAGTCAAGAGAAGAGATATCTGTCGGGCGATCGTCGTGCGGACCAAGGCTCCGTTTAGACGTCCCGACGGCCTGGTGGTGCGCTTCGACGACAACGCCTGTGTCTTGATCAACAAGCTGGGAGACCCCCTCGGCACCAGAGTCGGGGGTGTGGTGGCGAAGGAGTTGCGCGAGTTGAACTACAACAAGATTGTGTCGTTAGCGCCCAAGACCTTCTGAAAGAACTGGTGGGGGGAAAAACTTGTACATAGAGGTATTCTTCTTTTTTCATGATATAATGCAAAATTTCACAGGCTAAACGCGTCGATGACGTTGCTTACTGACCCCACGAGCTCAGTCATCACTTCGTTATTAGTAGGGGAAGGTGGCACCACTTTCGTTACTTCGTCCATCGAGCCAAGAATGCCATCGAGCCGCTTGCGGACGGCGGGGCTCATTCGCGGCAGCGAGAGGTCAAACGAGCGGTATAACGGTCCCATCGGGTCGTTGGGGGTTGACTGCAGCACGTCAAAGCTATCCTCAGCAGCGGTCAACGCCGCGTAGGTCAGATCTAACGTTTTGCTTCGTTCAAGGTCCACCGGGGACGGTTGACGATAGCTGTGGTCCAGATAGTTCGAGACGCGTTTCAGTAGTCTTGGTGGAGCCCGACTGGATCGACGAGTACTGGCACGTGTCGGTTTGGCCTTTAGTTGAGCAAGCATGTCCTCCAATTCGTGTTCGATTGAGGTGAGGGTCTTTTGGGTATCGTCAAGGGTACGCGACTTGGTCCGGTCCCATTTGTGGGTGAGCGCTTCAAGTCCCTCGATGTTGCGGTCAATCAAACTTTCGTTTTCTCCAAAGAGACGCTGGAGTTCTTGCACTTGTTGTGATATCAGCAGGGGCTGGTCTGGTGCGGTCGCGGAGGAGTCAAAGGGCAGGATCGGCTGGTTAGGCAGACGGAGGTCGTGGCGGAACGAAACGCCCGTAGCCGGCGGTGTAAGCATAGTGGAAGTAAATGAAGTTGAGGATGGTGTAAGGAGTAGTGTGGTTGATGGGTATAATGAGTAGTAGGGGGTGAGCGCAGTAGGGGGTGTGTGTGGTGTGTGTAGTAGGGTGCGATCTACGCGACTTGAAACTACTAACGCGATAGCCTTAGTTGAGAGAGAAGAGACATGAAGAAAAAAGACATGAAGAAAAAAGGGGAAGTTGAAAATTAAGGATTGAAATGGTGCATGGCAAGTGGAAGTGGTATGAGGTAAGTGATGCACGAAACTTATGGGGAAGTGGGGAACGTAACATGAGGTAACTCAAAGGGAATGGTAGAGGGTAGTAGTCTGTAGTAGTACCCAAAAATGGTGCCATACTAGTGGTATCAAAACATGGAAACAGCCACGTAATCGAGAAAGGGACAACTCATTCGGTAATTCCAAGGCATCAACAACACCTTCCAACAAATCTCGTAGAAAGACTGGCTTCGCCCCCACGGTGCTGGTCGGGTAGATTCGGCGATGGCCCGCCCCAGATAAACCACTGCACGTCGGTGGCACCGCGCTTTTCTTATTTTCGTTCGTAAACGACGGCCGTCGTATAGCCCTCGTCGTATAGCGGCGCGCCATCGTGTTCGCTGGCCGCGGGGGCCACAGTCTAGGCGTACCATCTAAACGACGATCTGGAGTAAGCCCCCAGCTACGCCAACCACAGCGACACCACCACCATATAAATCACACACTACCTTAAGCTAATCGCTCTTAACCGAACCATCATCTCACATCCTCGAAATTCCCCATGCCTTAGTATTTACGTCCCCCCAAGGCCGTCGTTCCGCGATATGCACCCTACCCACGAGTGAAAAATTTTGTTTACAAATAAATACCTGCGTCGTGCCCTGCTAATCAAATCCCTAAAGTTATTCAACATGGCTACCGCAACCGCCGAACAGAAGTTCAAGTTAAACGCTGTGGACAAGAAGCGGGACAGCGAGTTCACGAAGTCGATGCACAAGGAAGGGGCGAAGAAGGGGGCCGTCGCCTCGTTCTTGGGCAAGGACCAGGCCGCCACCGACGCCGCCATCGACGGCTACCTCCGCCACTTCGACGGTGGTGTCACTAAGGAAGACGAGCAAAAGCGGTTGGACGACTACTCGGCGTTGACCCACCACTACTACAACTTGGTCACCGACTTCTACGAGTACGGGTGGGGTTCGTCGTTCCACTTCTCCCGCTACTACAAGGGCGAAGCCTTCCGTCAAGCCTCGGCGAGACACGAACACTTCTTGGCGGCGAAGATGGGGTTGACCGAAGACATGAAGGTGTTGGACGTCGGGTGTGGTGTCGGTGGTCCCGCCCGGGAAATCACTCGTTTCATCGGTTGTGAAATCGTCGGTTTGAACAACAACGACTACCAGATCGAACGTGCCAACCACTACGCGCAAAAGTACAACTTGGCCAACAAGTTGTCGTTTGTTAAAGGTGACTTCATGCAAATGGACTTTGAGCCCAACTCGTTCGACGCCGTCTACGCCATCGAGGCCACCGTCCACGCCCCCGTGCTCGAAGGTGTCTACCTGGAAATCTACAAGGTGTTGAAGCCCGGTGGTGTCTTTGGTGTCTACGAGTGGGTCATGACCGACAAGTACGACGAAAACAACCCTGAGCACCGCCAGATCTGCTACGGTATCGAAGTTGGGGACGGGATCCCCAAGATGTACTCGTACAAGGTCGCCAACGAGGCGTTCAAGAACGTTGGTTTCGAGATCGAATACGCCCGCGACATGGCCGACAACGACGACGAGATCCCCTGGTGGTACCCTCTTTCCGGTGAGTACAAGTACGTGCAAACTTTCAGCGACTACTTCACCTGGTTCAGAACCCTGAAGCTCGGCCGGATCATCACCACTGAAGGGGTTGGCCTCATGGAAAAGATCGGCCTCGCTCCCCGCGGGTCGAAGAAGGTCACCCACGCCTTGGAAGAAGCCGCCGTCAACTTGGTCAAGGGTGGTGAACAAGGGTTGTTCACTCCCATGATGTTGTACATTGTGAGAAAGCCGTTGGACGCCAAGGACTAGCTTAGGTTAATGACGTAATGAAATTGATTAATATACTACTCTATTGCTTTTTTCTGCTCTCTCGAGAGCCATGTGTGGCCATGTGCGACTTACAGGCTAAGGCTAATTTCATGTAAATGGTGCGCCTGCACAATGCCCGCGAACAATTCCCCTCGGTGACCCCCCTCGCTCACGCTTAGCCTCAAATTACTATTGTTGTCAGCAACCATTGCTGGAACCACTTTTCCCTAACCAAACGACATGCCGTTGCAAAACCCCGCCCTCGAAGGCTACTACGTCGTCCGCAACTTCTGGAACTTATACTTCAACCCCAGAGAACGCAAGTTCACCAACTGCGGCCCCCGCGGCGACTGCCACTACAGCCACGAGCTCTTTGTCCTCTGGGCGGTGGCAGTGGCGGTGCAAGCCGTCGTCGATGGCGCTCGGCTTTACCCTGAACTCAAGCAGCAGATCCCCGATGCCATTGCCATCTTCCAACGGTACAAGAACGACAAGGTGAAGGGCTATTGTGCCTGTGAGAACAATGGCGGCGACGACCGCGACATCTACTACGATGACGACGCCCAGGTGTGTCTGGCGATGCTTTCGGCGTTTGAAGTTACCGGCGATAAGCGCTACTTGGACCAAGGCAGAGAGCTTACTCTTTTCTTGATGGGTGGCTGGAACGACGACCCCAAAGCCAAGACTAAAGGTGGGATGAAATGGCACATCACTAAGCCCTACCTCAACGCCTGTACCACGGCTGAGGTGGCTAAGTGCTGTCTTCAAATCGCACGCCACATCCCCAACGAAGCCAAGTCGTATATCGATTTTGCCGCTCGTGCCATTGACTGGCAATTGAAGGTGTTACAAGACCCTGGCGACAAGCTTATTCGTGACGGTGTGCAGGCTGACTCCGACAAGGTCGACGACATGAAGTGGCTGTACAACACCGGCACCACTCTTTCCTGTTGCTCGATGCTTTTTGCTGCTACCGGCGATAAGCACTGGCAAGACCGGGCCAACGAGCTTGCCACCGCTGCCACTGACCCCAACGTGTTCTTCTACGACCGTGACTACCCGATGGAATTGAGATACTGGCGTGACCCTTCTAAGTTCAACCAATTGTTGATTGAAGGGCTCGCTGACTACCTCCTCTTGGCGAAGCCGTCTCAGGAGATGAACGAACGTGTCACTAACGAAGTGGCTCGCCACTTGAAGATGTTCTACACCTACTCGAGAGACGAGCGCGACGGGTTGTACATTGAATCGTTTGAACCCAACACTACTTTCCCCTGGGTGTACGACAATGTGTACAAGAAGCAATATGCTGGCCACGAGAAGGGTCCGGGGATGAAGGGTGAAGACCACGATGACCATGGCCATGTGACTAAATCGATCATGGGGGCGGGGCTGGCAGCCAGAGTGTTCTTCCAAGGTGCCCGGGTGTGCCCCCAACTTAATTAGGCGATGAGGCATAGATATGATTGTTAATAACAAATACTATTTATCACAGTTCAAAACTTCACAATCTCATATATCTTAAACTATCTGTATTTAGCTTGGTGGATAGACCCTCGTAGGGAGTCCAATCATCGCAGATAATCTGATGTCTCGCAAAATCTTTTAAAAGTGTAGTCTTTACAGAATGCTTGAGGTTCTCAATTCAATTAGCTGACTGTTCAAAGCCTTCTGTAGTTTCAAAACTAGTTTCATTGGGCGCCCACTTAGTTTGCTTCATTTCGTTCATGTTTCTCCATAATTGAAAAATTTCGAGCAATATGATTAAAAACGAGTCAAACAGGAATTTGAATTAATACAAGCATCTGAGCTGATTTGATCATTATATATTGGCGATGATGACTAATAGCGCAGAGTTATGATGGTAGAATTGGATTAGGTTCGAAGAATAGTGTGAGGTAACAATGTTCTACCTCTCAATGAGAAGTGCTTGCCGGTCATCAAGGTGTGATCAACGAGAAAAATCTCAACAGAGTATAGCACGCGGTGAGATAATGATAGGAATGAGTAGAGCTGACTTGGAGTCACATCCCACTGGTTTAAACAGAGCTTGGGGCGATAAGGAATAGAAAATAGCAGTATGGTCTTCATAATTAGCTACGACTGCCTCTTTGGCGTCAGCAAATTACTCCATGGAGAAGTTGAATATCAGCAGTAGACTACTGAACTAGTGAGGAAGCAGCACCAGTGTACTTAAAGTTGATAATTTGGCGTGAACGTGGTGGTGCTGTGTATGTGGATCTGCGTGAGCGGTGCGGTAATTAAACCCTTACTGCATGGGATTCGTCCTGCATATAGTAAAAGATACCGGCGACAGCAAACTATCTGAAGACTAGTCGCAGCGCTAAAAGATTGAAGTCGAAGGTAGCCACGACTCCTACGATTCCAACGAGCCCACTCTCGTTGGGTTGACTCCTCTGGAGGTGATGCTACACCCCTTTTTAGGCGTTTTTTCGAATTAAAAAAAGTTGAAAAGCGTGACTGTAGAAACTTCAAAAATGCACCCTTTGAGCTCGATTTTCTCGCGAGCCAGACAAGTTAGACCATAGGTGTGCTAACAAATGTTACTCACAAAAGTGCAAAGAACAACATATATCGGCGGCAGCAAATGGCGTTCGAAAAAGTATGTCAATTTTCGAAAATCAAAAACTTCGAATTCCATTTTTTTTTCTTCTAGCAAAATCCCAACTTTTCAAACTTCGAAATTTGATCTTTTCTGCCTCTATATTGACTATACTGGCCACGGCGATCACAATGAACGTAAACTTATCGCTCTACGATGTAAACTGATGGCGCAAGAGAACCTTGAAATTCAAGTAAATTCAGCTCATACTCTGTGACCTGCATATAAGATAGCGCCCGACCCAAGATGTAGAGGATTATATTCGACGACGATTCAATGCATCAAACATCACAGAAATGTGAATATTCAACCTTTGATGATTTTCATACATAATTTAATGAGTTTTTTGGTTGAATACAAATTTGTAATCGTGTTTTGTTCATGTATTTTGTCGTGGGTGATATACATCTCATACATCCAGGGAAAAGGTACCGCGCGTATGCGATGGAGTGTTTTCGTGCCGCCGTTTCATTTAGTCACGTGACGTGAGGCTCGCGGCGAGGCATAACACAGCCTCGGGGTAAACACCATCTCCTCAAGCTTCACCCCTTCTAGCTGGCAATGGGCGACACCTTCGACCGCGGCGTCAAGCTTTCCGACGGCCAGGACTACAACCACGCCACCGACGGCGAGTACAAGCGGTTGCGCGATGAGGCCGACCGTTTATACCAAAAGCGGGCCGAGCTCCTGAGACAGTCCCAGCAGGCGTTTAAACAAGGGGACAAGCAGCGGGCGAAGCAGCTCAGCGACGAGCTGAAGCAGGTGTTGTCGCAGGCGGAAGACAAGAACTTTGAGGCCGCCAACTACGTGTTCCAGGCGAACAACGCCGACTCGGCTCCAGACGAAATCGACTTGCACGGGTTGTACGTGAAGGAAGCCGAAGCGATTTTGCTGCGGCGGATCACTCAGGCGGTCAACCACGGCGAGAACCACTTGCGGGTGATTGTCGGTAAAGGGTTGCACTCGAAAAACGGCATCGCCAAGATCAAGCCCGCGGTGGACCAGTTGTGCGATGAGCTGGGGCTCAAGCACTACATCGACCCCAAGAACCTGGGGGTGTTGGTGATTGAGCTCAACCAGAACCTGCACGTGTCCAAGCCTCCTCAACTGTACCAACCGGCGCAACAGCCGCAATACCACCAACAATCGCAACAACAAGGCCACTACCAACAACAGCCCCAGTACAACAACAACAACGACGACATGGTGGCGAAGATTGCTCGGGCGTTGTGCAATGCTTTCTGTGGGTGGTTGAACCTGAAGTAAGCCCCGTTATCTCTGTATTATTATTATCTTTACTAATAGACAATCTATTTCTAATCTATTGTTTGGTTGTAAGGGCACTGGCCCCCTGGCGATAACTCCGGACACAAACTGTATTAAAAATTTGTGTCTCCGTAGTAATAGGGTTTATCCTGGCATAAAGCTAAAGCTGGCACTACTAAATGGGGAAAAATTAGCGGTGGTGTCTAGTGCTTTTCGATGCTGTCATCGTGCCGATTACCCCATATTTTGGCCATAATGTGCGGGGAGCGAAAAGGGATCGTGTCTAAGTGCAGGGCATGCCGACACCGAGAGTGAGGGGAGAGTCAGCCATTCCCGATAAATACCGGCACTAATCCGATTATTCTCTTCATCACTTTATGTTTCTTTGGGGCTTGTTATTAGTGGTGGCGTTGATCGCCGCCAAAATCGCTATTGGTCGCCTTGTATTTGCTCGCAAAGAACGCAGGACGGGATGTCTGCCGTTTAGGTTCCACAAGTCCGATGGCGTGTGGGGGTTTGCCAATTTGGTCCCTATTCTCAAGGCAAAGAAAGAAGGACGAATTCTTCTGTTCAATCGTCGGTATCTTTATGGCGATGACCGCTGGCCTCATCAAAAGACATTCACGATCTTCCTTGGCGGTAACTTCGCCGTGGCTACCAGAGACCCCGAGAATATAAAGGCAGTGCTAGCGACTAACTTTAGCCACTACCAGTTTGGCCAAAGAAAACAAATGTTGTCTCCGCTTTTGGGTGACGGTATCTTTACGCTTGATGGTGAAGGCTGGAAACACTCACGGACGATGCTTAGACCTCAATTTGCTCGAGAACAGGTGGCCCACGTACAAATGCTTGAGCCTCACGTACAACGGCTTGTACGCCAAATCCATGCCCGCCAGGGAGAAGTATTTGACTTACAGGAATTGTTCTTCCGGTTGACGGTTGATCTGGCTACAGAATTCCTCTTTGGTGAAAGTGTTGAGCTGTTAAGTGATGGTGTCATTGGCCAGGCTCGGTCACCTGAAGAAGTGGCTGCCTTCCCTGAGAGAGAGAACTTCAGCTACGCCTTTGACCTTTCGCAGGACTACCTTAGTCAACGGGTGGCTCTTCAAGGGGCTTACTTCATTAAGGATGGCCGCGAATTCCGCCAACTTAACGATGAAGTCCACCGGTTCAGCGACTACTACGTCAATAAGGCATTGGCGATGTCACCGGCCGACCTTGAACTTGCTAGTCGTCACGGCTACATCTTCCTCTACGAGTTAGCTAAGAACTGTCGCGACCCTAAAGTGCTTCGTGACCAAGCACTCAACATCTTATTGGCAGGCAGAGACACCACGGCGGGGCTTCTTTCGTTCGTGTTCATGGAACTTGCCCGTCACCCTGACCTCTGGCAAAAGCTCCGCGACGAAGTCCACCACCGGTTTGGTGACTCGTTGGAAGATATTACTTTTGAACTGATGAAGAAATGTGAGTACCTCCAAGCGGTAATCAGTGAGACGTTGAGAATGTACCCTCTGGTACCCAAGAGCTTCAAAGTGGCAGTACAAGATACGACGTTACCTCGTGGTGGCGGTGCTGATGGCAACGACCCCATGTTTGTTCCTAAGGGAACGACGTTATTGTACTCAGTGCACGCCATGCACATGGACCCGGACATCTACGGTAAGGATGCTGACGAATTCAAGCCGGAACGGTGGTTTGATCCGCAAATGAAGAAGATGGGGTGGGCCTACTTACCGTTTAATGGTGGTCCGAGAATCTGCTTAGGCCAGCAGTTCGCCTTGACTGAGGCGTCGTACGTGTTGGTCCGGCTCTTGCAAACATTTGAAACTCTTGGTGGTCCTGGAGCCCATGAGTATCCGCCCTTGGTTCGCAGTAACTTGACCATCTGTTTACTTAACGGGTGTCCCGTGGCCTTTGCCTAATCACACCATTTGCAATTATACTATGAGAGATTTATTCAGAGATATAGCCAATAAAGAAATACGTAATGTCTATCATGTTAATCCAAATATCACATGTATACTCTATAAGTCTATTAAAAAAGTCCTTCGATTTCTCCGTCGTCGTTGACCTCGACGTTCATGAACCCGGCGTGCGTCGGCAACCCGGGGATGGTCATGATCTCCGCCGCCAACGCGTAAAGGTAGCCCGCCCCCGCCAGACATCTCACCTCTCTGATCGGCACCACAAACCCTTGAGGAACACCCTTGAGCGCAGGGTCGTGCGACAACGAGTACTGCGTCTTGGCAATGCAAATGGGCAACTTGTCGTAGCCCTGGCGGGTGTAGGTTTCGATCTGCTGCTTAGCCAACGGCGACAACTCAATGTCGGCGGCGCCGTACATCTTCTGGGCAATGGTGCGGATCTTGTCTTCCACCAGCAGCTCGGTGTCGTACAAGTAAGTAGGGGTGCGGTCGCCCTGTTCACACGCTTCCACCACCGCCTTGGCGAGGTTGACGGCACCCTTACCACCTTCAGCCCAGTGGTTCAGGGGCACGGCAAAGTCAGCACCGGCAGCAAGCGCCTTTTGCTTGATCAATTCAAGTTCGGCGGGAGTGTCAGTTTCGAAAGTGTTAATGGCCACAACCACGGGGACGTTGTACTGCTTGATGTTAGCGATTTGCTTAGCCAAGTTGGCACAGCCAGCGCCCAAGAAGTCGAGGTTTTCGGTAGTGTATTCTTGAGGCAACGCTTGACCGGGCTTAACGTCAGGAGCACCACCGTGGAGCTTAAGCGCTCTCAGCGTGGCCACAAGCACCACGGCGTTAGGCTTGAAACCCGAGGTACGGCACTTAATGTTGAAGAAACGCTCACCACCCATGGTGAAGTCGAAACCAGCTTCAGTGACGACGTAACCCTTTTGGGGACCAGTCAAAGCTAAAGCCAATTGGTCAGCCACCACCGACGAAGCACCGATGGAGATGTTGGCGAAGGGACCGGCGTGGACAAACACGGGAGTACCTTCAAGCGATTGCATCAAGTTAGGCTTGATGGCGTCCTTAAGGAGAGCGGTAATGGCACCAGCCACACCGATATCTTCAGCGGTAATCGCTTCGCCAGTGTTACGTTGAGTACCGACAACGATGCGACCAACACGGTCACGCAAGTCTTGGAGAGAAGTGGAAAGAGCGAGGATGGCCATGATCTCCAGGGCCACGGTGATGTCCATCCCCAGCTTTCTCGGGGGGAACTTCAGGGCTTCGTTCTTACCTTCACCGATGGTCATTTCCCGCACAAACCGATCGTTGCAGTCGACGACTCTCTTGATGGTAATCAGCTCAGGGTCGATGTCAAGCTTGGCAAACCGTTCGATTTCCTCAGGGGTCAAGTCGTCAGGGTTAGTTTTGTTGATGCCCAACTTTTCAAGACGTTTGAGCATCGAGGGAGTGAACTTGCGCACCCCCTTCTTGGCGGGGACCAACCGCTTGTAGAAGCCACCAATCAGCTTCAGGGTGTATTCGTGGAACATGCGGGTGTCGACAGCAGCACACAACAAGTTTTGCGCCGCAGAGATGGCGTGGATGTCACCAGTCAAGTGCATGTTGAATTCGTCCATAGGAATCACTTGCGAGTAACCACCCCCAGCAGCGCCACCTTTAACGCCGAAAGTGGGACCCATCAGCGGCTGACGGACGTTGGCAATCGAGTGGTAGCCCAAATGAGCCCCCAACGCTTGAGTGAGACCCATGGTAGTAGTCAGCTTACCTTCACCAAGAGGGGTAGGAGTGATACCGGCAACGAGCACGTAGTTACCGACGGCGTCGCCGTGAGTCTTTTTCAACCGGTCAACGACCTTCTTGGTGTCAACTTTAGCCTTGTAGTGGCCAAAAGGTTCGAGTTCCGCTTCCAAGAGGCCCAATTCCTTGGCCACTTTAGTAATCTTTTTCGGTTGTTGAGCTCTGGAAATGGCAATATCCAGCGGCACGGGGTTTTCCAACTTCACAGGGAGAGGTACGAACTTGGTCTTGTTCTGTTGTTGGTAACGAGCAGCGTCAAACACGTTGGAGCAAAGCATGGCGACGGTCATCGGACCCACACCACCGGGGACAGGGGTGATGAACAGCGCCTTCTCAGCGACTTCGGCGTAGTCAACGTCACCGACGAGACGACGCCCATTCTTATGAGTGGGGTCATCCTTGTAGTTGATACCAACATCGATGACGACGGCACCGGGCTTAATCCAGTCGCCCTTAACGTATTCAGGGATACCAACAGCGGCCACGACAATGTCGGCCTGGCGGACCATTTCGGGGATGTTCTTAGTACGAGAGTGGCACACAGTAACGGTACAGTCAGCGTTACGCAACATGGCGGCGACAGGGGTACCGACAATGTCACTTCTGCCGATGACGACAGCATGCTTACCCTTTAATTCGACACCAGTCTGCTTGATAAGCTCCATTACACCGTTGGGAGTACAGGGCTTAAACAACGGAGAACCACCTCTCTTGGAGAGTTCACCGACGTTATAACGGTCAAAACCATCAACATCCTTTTCAGTAGCCACGGCGTTGGTAACCAAGGTCTCGTTGATGTGTTTAGGTAACGGCAATTGGATCAAAAGCCCGTTGACGCTGGGGTCATCGTTGATGGCGGAAATCTCGTCCAACAACTTTTCCTCAGTGATCAGAGTGTCAAATTTCACCAAACGAGCGTCGATGTTAGAACCCTGAGCGGCCTTAAGCTTCAGTCTCACGTACGCCAGCGAATCGGGACGGTCACCCACTTGGATAATCACCAACAGCGGCTTGAATTTGAGGTCGTCAAACAGCAAAGGCTTGCCGGCCAACTCAGGGTGGTGGGCAACGTTATAGTCGACGACGTGGTCGTGGATCTGGCCGCGGATCTGTTTGGCGAGCCGGGTGCCCAGCATCACCACCGCCTGCCAGCGGGGGGCCAGCGTGGTGAGGCGCCGGAGACTGATGGCGGCTGCCGGGGATCGAGTGAAACGAAGCATGGGGGGGTTGTTTCGAAGTGAACGCAAACGGGTTGCGGGAGATGGGCGGGTAAACTTGTGTGGTAGCACGGAGGATGGGCCTCCTTAGAAAAAGTAATGTTTATCAGGGTGACTCGGCCCCGTGATAAGCGACGCTGACTCGGGACGTGACTCACCTCATCGCGACAAAGGAGGGGAAGCCTCTCGCGAGACACCCTGGCAATAACACATATACACTACTTCTATGTGACTATCACTGATACTGGTTAATCTACGTAATCAGCTTATATGTAAAGCCGATAAAAACCACGCCATCGGGCGTAAATTGGTGGTTTGCAGTGCATGCCGCTTCCGGGCTCCGGTTTCGGACACGCCACTAGCAAAAACAAGCAATCACCAAAAATTTCTTATGAAATTGTCCTCGTGCATTCCCGTTAGGCCGTGATTGAACCCGGAACGCCTAGCAAGCGTATTGCTTTTGGTAGAGGCATTCTCTTCATTATTTAGGACACGTACTGGAAGAGGCCATTAATAGATAAAAAATGATCCTTTTATCACATCCATTTTTTGACAAATCGATACTGGCTATGATCTCTCTACTATATCTTCTCTTTATAAATCAAACCTTCTTTGTATTCTTCATTTGGACGTACTTTTGTTTGTGTCTCACTTGGTCACCACCAACGGCATGGCCACTCGCACCCGATGAGGATCCCCCGCAACTTGCCCCACCACTTGCTGGCGCGAATAACCTTCAGTCCGCCGCCGCTGCTGTCGGCCGAGGCCCAGTGGATCTACGACAACTTCAAACAGCTTGCGCCGCTCGAGCTTTTCCGCTTTAAGCCCACTTCTTTAGTGCCTCACGGTGAGGCGATCGAAGTGGTCTACGCCCCGTCCTATAGGTCTCGAGTCATCGGCAATCTACTTGAACACGAGCCCACTGTGGTGGAAAATGAGAATAGTGACGATGCAGCCAACCAGCTAAAGATCTTGGACCAGATAAAGCTGCTTGTGGCCATCCCTCGCTACCCTTATATTGAGGACGATGACCGCTATTTTGACGGTACGGTGGAGGTGCCGTTCGCTCACAATCTAGCGAAACACGGGACTCATTTGGCAGGCACTTATGAGCTTACCCACCTGAACATCAAGTCTCCTTTCATCGAGTTTACCACTAAAGACAACCGCGACCATATCCGCAAAGCGATGCGCCACAACTTCACCAAATTCCACAAGTTTGCCGATATCAAAGTGCTTAAAGGGGTAAGCTTCCCCGACGACCCTAAGGCGTTCGGGTTTGTTGATGAAGAGATCGAGCCAGTGGAGTTTAAGGCTACTCCATGGGTACCTCAAAACCTAAAGGACCCTTACGACTAATAGGAGGATGATGAAAGATGATAGAATTAACCTATCATTATTGTATTCCCCAAATCCACGAAATTAGACGACGCGATAGGGCCATCAATTAACCGTCTAGACGATACCAATGGCCTCACCCCATCATACATAGACACTATTTACACAACCTCCTTAGATACCATTGTCAGTAGACTAATCTAAAAATAAACCCAAATGATGATGAATTTTCAACCCATTTCCGGTGCCTAGTTTTGTTTTCTCGTCTTGGAGCGTACGCGTTAGAGTTGCCTCGTCTAAGTCGCGATCACCGTCATGCTTATACTACTATGAAACATCAATGTGCAACAACATATACAATTACTGCAAGTCGCCACCAAATCAATTCCTGGGCCACTCACCGCAATGACGGCGTTTAAGGATCTCCCCACTGAGGTCCAGGAGCTTATATTCAAGGAGGTTGACCTAGTGTCGGTATGCTGGTTCTACGCCACTATGGAAGAGGATAAGACTTATGCCGCTACGCGATACCACACCGCGAGATACTTCAACGGACGAGTGATTCCGGTATCTCCCGAGAAAGTGGTGGGCGGCGATCATCGCTACATTGATTTTGACACCTGCGCTAAGCTCCCCCGATGCCAGATCAGCGTGAACATTCCTGTGGGTTTACTCAAGAAAACCATTGCTGGTGTTAACGCCGTCAACGGCGAGCTGGTTTCGCTTACGGTGTTCAACGAGTACATCCTCCGTTCCTTGACGATAACCGCAATGGGGATGGTTCCCGAAACGACTCTTGTCGGTCTTGGTCGAAATGTCAATTTAATGTCATTGACCGTCGAAGGTGGTCTCAAAGTTAACCCTAAGCAGATCCCTAACACCGTTACCACGCTCGTCATGAAAGACAGTGGCTTTGTTCCGTCACACGATATTTCTCACTTACTCAATCTCACCCACTTTGAGGCTCACGCCCTCCTCAATCTGGAAGTGCACTTGCCCCAGCTGGTGACTCACGTTCACGCCATCAACTGTGAATACGTCGAAATGCATCTCCCTTCGTTGAAAAATCTCCGCCACGTGGTTTGGCTTGGCGATAACTGGTGCAGGATTCCTTACCACCAGCTTGAGACGATCAATGTCGAATTCCTTCGCCCAGGTCTTGCGTTGGAACGATTACAAGAACTCACCACCTATGAATACCAAGAGTTGACGAGTTGCAACCTCCCTCACCTTCGGAAGTTTGAGGTTACCCATCCTCCCCGGGGCTTCTCCTTCTACAATGTGTCAGACCACCTCACCCATGCCCAACAGGCTCAATTGCACTCGCTCAAGGGGCTTGATTATATGTTCACCAACCCCAGTCCACTTCAAAATTTGAAGGTTTTACACATGACGGTGGTGGAACCGATGCACAAATTCTTTTCATTACCGCCCGCGGTAGAGGAATTGAAAATTTGGCTGAACTTTTCCGTCGATGGTGTTCCGCCGCAATTAAAGAAGTTTTACTACGACTACACTTTGGATAGTCTTCTTCTGGGCGACGTTACCATCCGCTCGCCTAACCTCACCGAGTTACACATCTGTGACGCCTCCCATGCTGCTGTTGAATGCCCTCGGCTCAGATATATGTTGATACAGGTATCGAGAGTTGCGACGATCAACTGTCCTGAACTCAGAACGTTGGAAATACGCCATGCGGCTGAGGTGTCGATCGTTTGTGAAAAGCTTACGTCGATGGAGCTCTGTGGCTGGGAACGTTTTGTGCGACTCCAGGCTCCCAACTTGGTCAAGTTATCCGGCTATGGCATGGATTATCCGTTGGAACAATTTCCTCAGCTTCGTCGCGTTGCCATTGCGGACTGGAGATGCCCCGGTAAAATCCATGATTTTATTATCAATCGTCATATGAGCTTCATCCATATCAAATGGTCGACATTGCGCAAGTTGGATATATCGGCCGACGTGGTGACGCTTGAGTCGAGCTCACTTATCGAGCTTCCTCGTATCAATGCCAAAGTGCTCAATTTGAAATGCCCTATCAAGAATTCCAGCCATGTTGTTTGTCAAGAATTGAACTGTACTGGTATTGGTCGTGTCAAGCGGTTCCCGCCGATGGTGGAGAAGATATACATCGAGCGATTGAATGACCAGTGGGTCGATGATACCACGCTTACCGCGGAAGGCAAGCCATCTCCGGTGACATTTGACGGGTGTGACCGTCTTCAATCTATTGCCATCAGGAATGCTGACTTTAGATCCGTGTTTTGCATGGGCGTTTCCGTGCCTGCTCTGGTGAAACAGTTCACGGTGAGTTTTGCCAAATGGAGTGATACTGCCGCATTGCACTTTGAAAACCCTTCGCGGCTCGAACACTTTGAGTACTGGTGTAACGCCACAATGAAGCAATTAGGGTTGGAAGATGTAGACGTGCCGTCGCTTTTCGGTCCCCATCTTGTCCCTGATTTTGATGAAAAAGAATACATGGATATGTAATGACTATGAACCGATACTTAGCATGAGAATCAATGTATGCCCCCAAGATTTCAAATTTAGGTAACATCAATTGATGATTAATGGAGACCTTCATGAACATCACATAGATTCCAGGGTGTCGATTGTATAATGAGAGATGATAGGTTTCATAAGGAACATTTATAATGGAATAGAATTGTTCATTGAGTATATAATCGATTTAGACAATCACGCACAAGTCGAAGAAGCGGAAGTCCTTTTCGAGGGAGTAGTTGTCCTTGGGGGTTTGCGAGTTCGATTGAGATTGTTGAGCAGCCATGATTGAGTAGTAAATTTAGAAGAAGAAAGAAGAACATTGGTTTATATGATAGGTTGGTGGTTTTTGTCCGATTACCACATTAAGCCGTGACAATGGGAGCGGGTGGTGTCCTCACCCTATTTAGGAATTGACAATCATCTCACTCATATAACGACATATTTCTCATTATATACAGCTACCCTGCCAACCAATATTTGTGATCAAACATGTTACTATTAAAAAGTGTACGTACGTTTTATATTTACGCCGTCGGTTGTCTAGGAACCCAGTCCAAGATCAAGTCGTCTTTAGGGAAAATGGTGGCGAACACCTTGATGTCTTCCGACAACGGCGTCTTGTGGTGGTTGATGTCGGAGAACAACACCATCTTACCCACCATGGCCGTGAACAACATGAGCACGTAGTTCTTGCCCAAGCACACGTGGGGGCCGGTGCCGAAGGGCAACCAGTTTCTCACCGTCATCTCCAGAGTGGGGTTGTCCCATCTCTCGGGGATGAATTCATCGGGTTGAGGGTATACTTCAGGGTCGTGCAACGCCGGGTAGAGCGAGGGGATAAGCATCGACCCCTTGGGCGCGGTGTATTCCAGGGTGATGGGGAAGTCTTGCTTGCACACGTAGGGGACCATGATCACGGGGGGACGGTATCTAAGGGTTTCTCTAATCACCTTGTTGGTGTAGTCCATCGAGTTGATCATGTCCAACGTCAAGCGCTTGGTGGCATCGCCGTCTCTCACGCGCAATTGTTCTTCTCTGATCTTCTGTTGCACGTCGGGTCTGTCAGCAACGATTTGGAACACCCAGCACGCCAACGACGACGACGCGTCTTGCGAGGCAAACAAGAAGGTGAAGATGGCTTCCGAGATTTCCTTGTTGGAGAATTCTCTCACCAAAACGGCGTCGTCGGCGTTTTCGGCCTTACCTTCACGGGCTTGCTTCATAAGGTACACCCACTCGTCCATGACACACTTGGGTTCGCCACCGGCTTCAATGTACTTCTTCGACTTGGCGGCACAGGCTTCAAAGATCTTCATGGTGTCGTCGGCAATCTTCTTACCGTACCAGGTCTTGGTGTAGGGCAAAATGATGGGGAAGTTGACCAACTCCAACGCGGCGGTGACGCGGTAGTAGTTGTCAGCGACCATGGCCACTTGCGAGTCGTCAATGTAGTCACCGCAGAAGGTACGCAACGAGATGGCACAGAGGAACTCACGGAAGTGGGGGAAGAACTTCTCCGGTTCCTTCTTGGCTTGGAATTCCACGAGGTACTTGTCGACGATGTCTTCGATGGTGGGGATGTAGATTTCGAGCGCTTGTTGGCGGAATAAACCGTTCAACCCTTTACGGTAGTCGGAGTGGGCCTTGCCGTCCAAAAACACCCAGTTCTCGGGACGCAAGATCTTGGTGGCGACGTCGACGACACAGGGCTTGACGTACTTGTGGGCGCCCAAAATCTTACGCAGCAAGTCTCTGTCAGAGGCGATAATCACGAACTTGTGGAAGATCAGCACGCACGAGAGCTTGCCTGAGTTCCACTTGGCCAAATACTCTTCAAACTTAGGGTCGAGCGATTCCAAGAAGGGACCGATAATCGGCCAGAACTTGAAGCTGGGCCCGGCGATCAGGCCCTTGCGGATCTGGTACATCACCTGGTCGTAGGTCAACCCGATGACGATGAGGGCAAGCACGATCTGCCACCAGGCGGTCTGCTGCCACTGCAGCACCACCGTGTCCTTGAAAGAGGCGGAGACGCTCGCCAGAGAAATCGCCGCCGTCGAGTTCATTGTCTGTTTTGCAGCGAGGGGAGGTGCAAAATAGATATACCTAAAAAGATTTTCTATGGGTGCAGTCCTGCAGGTAGTTCTGGTAACCATCGGCACGACAATTGCGAGGACGACGGCGAATAAGGGGTTAGTTTAAGGTCAACCAGGAAAATGGTACTATGAGGGGATTCATGGAGATGGCCTAATTACTATTAGTTTACTGTTGGTCCTTTTTCTTGTATATTTGCTCTGGTTTCGGAGCCTTTGGGTCCGCGTAGTCTTTCATAAGGGACAGTTGCGCGGGCTCGGCCCAGAACGCCAACCCCCGTGCCGCGATGTCAACAACCCCCAAGAGGCGACAGCTAGCGAGCCAGGGGATCACCTGTCACAATACTACGTGTAATTAGATGGAGTGGGAAGAAAATGAAAACTAAGCCGACTCGCCGGTGGTGTCGATACGGGGAACAATCCGTCTAGGCTCGTGTTTCGCGAGGGTAAATGGTCCTATACGACGAGGGGGTGTACGTCGTATAGCGCGCCCCATACCATCGGGTGATCCAGCGAATAGTTGCCTAAAAGTAGGGGTTACTGAAAATTTAAGTTGTTAGTTGATCAATAGAAACGTCTCTTATTATGAGCAAAGAAATAGTAGACCATATGTCTCTGTTTCGAGTACTGTTTTACCATGTCGTTGTTGTCGTATAGGAATATGGTGAGGTGGGGTGGGGGCTCGTGACGCGAAATCCAGATATCTCCGTGCGTAGACACGTAAATACAGTTTGCGTCGTCCCCGCGTTAGTCGAATGGTCCCTGGACGGATAAATTACGGTGAACGGATAAATTATAAACTGGCGCTACCATCGTATTCCAATCAAACCTCTCGTCTTTAACCAGGATACTCGTAGTCGGTCTTGGCACGGTAGTGTCGGCGGCTGGTCGTAAGTTCCCTTCGCAACCCGATAAGGTGTGCTGACTAATCGGACGCCCACGAAATCTCGCTGCAACCTCCCCACTTATAATGGCACCCCAGCCACTTTTCGTACCTAAATCTCGATTAAAGTTGACATTTGTGAAAAAAAGGAACTCCTATTCATTGTAGAAACACCCGACATTCATATCTATTGTCTCCCCAGTGATACTAGCCAATCACAGCATCTGAAAGTAGCACTGGATTTTGCAATTATCCAAGTTCTACAAGAGATATCACAACTTAGCTCTACGTTATGATTTCGAGTTGCAGTCTTATAGCATGTTTCACTGAGACCATCAGCTATGATGTTTGCAATAACCATGGTAAGTGAAAAGATTCCTACTACCATTGAGTGCGAGCTTGGCAGTGGTTCAAACAAAACATAGGGCGTGATATTGCCCTTCAAATCTTTCCGTGGTACCGGCTAAGATGCTCATCTTAGTGTTTCAGGTGCCACTGCTACGGACTTCGTCTCGGATCGCAATGCAGATCTAACTGAACACAATCTCAACCACATCGACCCAGGATTCTGAAATCTCTGATGATGTAAGCTATCTGTTGATGTTTTTTTATCTTCCCTGATAGTCTAAGAATAACTAGTCACGTTTTCCCAGATTTCTCCCCCAGTATTATCTTACTTACACGAGGAGAAAAAGCAGACACAAACGCTGTTTCGACACAATCGCGGTTTTTCGCGTTTTCGTGTTGTTTGTGCAGTGGACAAGTCAATAGCACTATGAGAGAAAAAAACAACGGTTCTGTAGAGGAAAAAAGAGAGCCGCCTCTAGACCCCCACGTTGGCTGATGTAGGTTTAGACCACTATCATCGCGTAATTCGTTTACGCGACCTGTAAGCGAATGTTAGGGGTCCTTCAGCAGGGACCGATGGCATGTGAGTGAAAATGTAACCAGTAACATAAGGCAGCGATGAGGCTGAGACATCGTTGTCTCGGGACATGGACCTCAGTGCCAATCCTTTTTTCAACTTATTCCAACCCTAAATCAGCCTGTTTATGTTGTTTACAACCGCCCCATGGGGCGGGGGCTGTGCCTTGTGTCTCTTTTCAGCGGAAGGCTTTCGAGCTCGGCTAAATTCAGGCGACGTCGATCGCCCACCGCCAATTGTGGGATCAACCACGACCGGATGGGGAAGCCCCTTAATCCGGTAACGTCACCGTACGGGGGTGGTGGTGAGGTGGTGGAGGGACCTATATGTGGGGTACGATGGCTAATTACGACGGTTGCCAGGTAGTGGCTGCGACTAAAAGAAGATGGAAACTAGTCTAAAACAGCTATTTCTCGCGTCCCCCTAGCCTCGAAAACTAGGTTTAGTCACGAACGCGGGCTGCGGCTGGCATCCGCCTTGGTGGGTCGACCTTGCTCCCCAATCCAGCGACGCGGTCAACGTTTAGGTCGAGGCGAGCTGGCCACAAAACGCACCGTCTACTAAATGCGCAGGTACGCCAGAATTCCAGAACGGGTAACTCTAGGGAATTTGACGTGTCAAACCGGCTATAATGGTGGTTTCAACACTAACGAAGCTCTGTTTATAGTCGAAATACTCGTGGCTTTTGTCATTTAACCCTTGACCTCTTCGCACTTCTCCAGGGACGACGTTCGCTCGGAGAAAACGCGCCTAGACGACCGCGCATGCGACCACTAAAGTTTAGGCGTGGCCAGGCGCCCTGGGCCCCCCAACCCCAATGTTGACGAACCGACGAATAAATATGATGGCGCCGCCCCGACATCCCCCTCGCTACCGTCTGATGAAGTTTGTGTTGTACTTGTTCCTCGCCACCTTCATCGTCGCCCAGGTGATCCCCCGCGCCCTTAATGGCTCCAAGCCTGCTCCGTTGGTCATCTCGTTCGACGTCGAGGTGCTGCCGTTAATTGAGCTGGTGGCGACCCTGCTCGAGCTCGTGAAGAATGTGCTGGACACGGTGATCAACACGGGGGTCGATGCCATCAACGCTGGCGCCGATGCCATCGACGCGATTGTCAACCCTCAGAACCAACAACAAAACCAACAAAATGAAGGCCAAAACCAAAAGAGAGGTCTCATCTTTGGTAAAAATGGCGTGGCCAACACCGTTTGGAAAATCTTATTTGGCTGGACTGGTCTTCCTGACCCTTGGAACCCGCCTCAACAGCAACAACAGCCGCAACCTCAACCCCAGCCTACCACTTCTAAAGCGCCTCAACCTCAACCTACTACTTCGAAACAGCCTCAGCCGCAACCGACTACGTCTCAGGCTCCTAATCCTCAGCCTACCACGTCTCCGGATAACACTGCCGTCGCTGAACTCGATATGAACTTGAAGGGTGTCTATTATATGGTTGTAAAGGGTGGTCTGCAGAAGCTGCTGTTTAAGGCACTTGTTGACACTGGGTCCTCCGACATGTGGGTGAAGCAAGCGGTGTTTGACCCTGCCCAATCGCTGAGTGGTAGAGTCACCTCTACTCCTTATGGGGTTCAATACCAAGGTACTCTGGGCTCTTCGCTGGGTGTGTGGGCTTACGACGACTTCTCTATTGGTAATGTCGACTTGACCAACTTCCAATTCGCGCTGATTAAGGAGCTGAACCACTACGACGACGCGTTGATTGGTGTGGGCAAGAAGGACTTGGAACAGACCCAAAACAAGTACGATAACTTGCCCTGGGCCTTGAAAGCACAAAATAAGATCTCTAAGGCCGCCTACTCGTTGTACTTGAACACCGCTAAGGCCGCTACCGGCTCGATCTTGTTTGGTGGGGTCGACCATGCCAAATACGAAGGCGACTTGGTCACGCTTAAGTCCGAAGGCGCTCGTCTTTGGGGTCAACTTGACTCGGTGCTGATCGCCGGTCAAGAAATGCCGTTGAACCAACAGGTGGCATGGGACTGTGGCTTCACCTTGACGGTGTTGCCTGAAAACTTTGTCAACACCATGTTGGCTCACTACACCGGGGTGCAACGCTCGGGCACTAACTACATTGTTGACTGCAACCAGGACACCAGCAAGAAGATTGCCTTCAAGTTTGGCCAGGGCACTGCCAAGCAGACCACGGTCGAATTCGGCTTGGACCGGTTCATGTGGTTATACAACGACCTCTGTGTGTTCGGGGCTAAGGTGCAAAACGCCCTGGCCAACTTCCCCGATATGGTGTTGGGTGCGTCGTTCTTGCGTAACGCCTACACTGTTTTCGACTTGGAAGACAACACCATCCAGGTGGCTCCCGTCAAGTACACCACTGACTCCGACATCCAAGTCCTCTAAGTGAACAATATCCCGCAACAGACTTTGATACAAGTTCTGCCATAGGGACTAAACAATACCATATACACCGTGTGCTTAATTACAAGAGCCACGAAATCTTTAAACAATTAACAAAGAATCAATCTAAATTAGATAGTAATGTTGTAATGAAGGGACGATCTCGAAATTTACCAAAGATGTGTTTGCTATTGTAATTTATGGCTGGCCCGGCCCACTTGAGTTTACGAGGTTCAATATATCCCTAACGGGAAATTTCTCATGAGATGCTGATGATCCCATTATGGACGGGGTGTGGTGATGATGGGAACTAATGCACTTTACCACTTTCTGCTCTAACCTTCTCGCGATGCTTCAACCTTATTTATTACCCGATTTGGTCTGATGTCTCACTGTATATAGAACAACCAAATTTGGGACAATCATAAATTTTCAGGGGGTATCCGCCGTGCCGTTTCTCAAATACGGTCGTATAGTTCACTAAAGTGGGAGTAATCCAGGGGTAAATCGATGATTTTCTTATCCCTTTGACTACTTACCGTATCGAGTAATTCCCGTACTTCCGCCGCCAAGGGAGGGGCAGTGGCTCAACGGTAGAGCTTTCGACTCCAGTTTACCGGTTCTTCAATAGGACCAGACGGTAATCGAAGGGTTGCAGGTTCAAATCCTGTCTGCCTCATCTCCTTTTTGTCACAGATACTGGACTTAATTTTTATAACAATTATCCTGAAAAATTAAACTCAAGTTACACTACTTCTCTTTTTCGAACGAATTAGGTCTAATTAAACTTTACCTAGATCTATTAATAACGGTCAACGTTGGTAGCGGTCGTTAATGTCGTTATAGCCTCGCGACGAGCTGTGGGACGAGGACTGGTTGTTGTTGTTGTTGTTGGAGTACCCCAGACTGTACCCTTGGTGGCCCCCTTGGTTGTATCCTTGGTTGTTGTTGTTGTAGTTGTTGTTATAACCACTTTGATAGCCACCACGGTTGCCACCTTGATACCCGCCGCGGTTACCTCCTTGGTAGCCTCCACGGTTACCACCCTGGTAACCACCTCCTTGGTATCCGCCGCCTTGGTATCCACTGCCTTGGTACCCACCTTCTTGGTAGCCGCCACGACCACCGCGGTAACTGCCGCCGCCGCCGCCGCCGCCACCACGGCCTCTGTACCCACCACGACCTCTACCGGGTCCTGAACCATGATAGGTCGCTGATTGTCTCTGATGTCCTTGGTCTCCACCTTGTGGCTTATTTTCCAATTGGTTCAACATCGCCCGGTAACCGCCGCGGTACATGCTATAAGTCATATAAAACTTATCGCCCATGGGGCCAGTGTTGACGTAGTCGCTTTCCTTAGGGGCACTGAACCTCAGGTATCTTCCGGGACCGCCTCTCTCGTTATAGATAAGCGCATCCTTATCTTCTTGAGTGAGAGCTTTGTTATGGGTGATGTACCCATTAAGCAACATCAGCTTGCCCTTCTTCTTAGGAGGGAACAGATAAAACGCTTGGAAGAAATCAGTATGGCTAATATCAGGCATGTTCCCCTCCGCTAAGGGGAACGCTAAGGTGCCACTCAAAGTGTGGTGGTTCTTCCACACTGTCCCTGCCAAGTGGGACCGGTGGTAGGGAAACGAAACCTGTTTCTCGTCATTGTTGTATAAGCTTTCAACGAACTTCTTATAGTTCTTGTTATGCGGGGACACAAAAAGCACCGCTTCCTTATTAGTATTGCGGTTGGTTTCATCGTCCGTGAGTTGGGGGTATACACTTTGTACAGCTTTGAGAAGTCTGACTTCGTCAATGAAGGGGAGTAAAGCGATCCCTTGCCACGACATTTTGGCCCCGTTCATATCAATTTGGAATTCTTCAGGGTAGAAATCAATGATTTCTGATTCGGGCTCCAGCATAAGGCCCCGGAACACTTCGGGAAGATTATGCCCGGAGGCAGCGGGGAGCACCGACATAAGCTGTTCAAACGGTCTAAACGGTTCACCTTGGATGAACACGATACCTTCTGGGCCCACAATATCAGCGATATCATGGAAGTCAGCGGCAAACGGCGCGTAGTGATAAGGGTAGTACCAGTTCCACAGCGGACACCCTTGGTAGTAGTATAAAAGCACCCACGAGATACCTTCAAGGTACAGTCTCACCACCAGCTTGCGCGTTTCCTCGATCTCTTCGTCGGTAGTGCACCCAAATTTCTCCTCGTAGTACCGTTTACGGTAGCCGGCTTCGTAAAGTCTCACTTTATCGGCATTGGGGTCATCGTCGTCCAGGTCTTGTTCAAGCTGACGCTTAGTGCCTCTAGCTTCACCAGCTTCCGACTCTGTGGCGGTTTCAGTAGCTTCAGTTTCCGTATCGCCCGCTTCAGTGGGGGTATCCGCGGGGGTAGCGTCTTCAGTTTCGCCAGCAGCTTTGCGATCAAGTAACAGTTTCAAGGCAGCAGCAGCCTCAGCGTTACCCATATTCGCTTTGGTAATAGTCCCTTGGTTGTGAACGATATCCTTGTTCAGCAATTGGGCAAAGCCATCGACAAGTTCCCCCAGAGTCGACATCAAGGGCATATTAGTCTGAGCCTCCAACGGCGCCTTCTCCTTACCCTTGGACACAGTGCTCATGTACTGTTTTCTCAATGCTTTCTCTTCTTCTTCACGAGCTTTCCGGCGTTTAAACCCTTCCTCGCGGCGTTGTTCTTGTTCAAACCGACGGCGGAAGATCTCGTCTTCTTTATAGGTTACCAGCTGCATAAGTGTTTCCACTGCGGCTAAGTTAAGAGTACCATCACAGGTGATATACCCTTTGAGTCGCGGGAGTACGCGTTTCCATTGGTTGACGAGAATATCGATCCCATTATCTCTAACGTCCAACAGCGGCAAATGAGGTAAGAAATCGTTACCAACAAAGAAACACATGAACACCCAGTCGTCAATAGCCCGCTCCAAGTCAAAGGGGAACGATAGTTGTGGGTTATAAAGCTCCACTTCCAAGTACTCCCGGAGCACGTTAACGTGAAGCCACACAAACGGCTTCTTTTTATCTTTCTCCTGGAGAGCCTGCTTATCCGCATCACTCATGGAAAGTTGGTCCTTAGTGCCCAATTGACGACCACGGTCAGCAAACACGTCTTCACGAATAACTCGGAAATGAGGTTCATGGGTGGCTAAACCCAAGAAGATCAAGTCGGCATCTAACCCATAAATGCAGTGTTTGGTGTTGGGGTCATACAGCGGGTCAGACCGCTGGGAACGGATAAAAGACATAAGCTTATGTTCACCTTCACCGGGGACAGTAGCATCCAGGATAATCACCTGTAAATCTTTCCAACCAGGATCACTACTAAGCTTATAGGCCACCCAGTAGCGTAATGCTTGAGCTAAACGGTCCATAAACGGTGTCCCTGGGGTAATAGCGTTGGAATCCCACAGTTTCTTCTTCACCGCTTGGTCGATGATTTCACCCCTAGCTTCACGATCAGCGATTTCCCGCTGCTTCTCTTCATCCTTGAGCTTAGCATCCATCGCTGAGCGGAACCGACGCGCCCGTTGCTGGTTCATTTTCGCTCTAGGCGCCACGCCATCGACAGCGATCATGAGCACTTTACGGGGTCTAGCCATCATTAAGACACGATCAGTATATTCAAAGATGTCTAAAAACATCTCATCTTCAGTCTCAGGCGGTGGCTTGTGTTCAGGGTGGGAACAAGGGTGGACAATACCGTTCATGTCCAAGTATAAGTTATCGATCTCGCCGTTGGGGTTGGGGTCGGCGTAGTTACCTTTGCCGAACTCCAAGTCGACATCCTCCTCGACCACCGGCGATATGATCTTGGGGTATTTGCGTGAGAGCCATCGGAATAACGCCGGCACTCCCATCGTGAGGTACTTGGTTGAGGGTGGTGGTAGTGAGGGATGCGCAGATGTGAGACAAAAACGGCAAGATGAGGCAGACGGCGAGACGAGAATTGGAAAGAAACTAGTTGAAATTAGGGGGATTATGATGTCGTAGAGGCTCTTATAAGTGTAGAACATGATGATATAATGTAATTCAGTTTAGATTCGTTCATTGGTGCTAAAATGAGGCAACCCTCTGGTTATGTTCAACGAAGTCAAATTATGGTTCTATAAGGTATATAAAACACAAATGGCGTGACACTAAATACTGTCAATAGCAATTACTCAAATTAATTGTATTAAGATGAAGAAAACACTGCATTGATCTACACTCATGAGAGGGACAATGATAATAGAGAAAACTGGTGATGACAAAATTTACTTACCTTTGAGTCTAGTGATACCACAAAATAAATCATTTGATGCCATTACTAATTGCCAGCTGGTTATAACAGTGATTACTGGTAATGCTACCTATCGTTAGTATGGCTCATGGGGTGTCCCCACACCACCGGCGCACAAGTCATCTCGCGCGATGAGACGGGTTGCACGCGCAATGGAGGAAGGGTTCCAGGCGATCCGCGAGGGCCGGGCGGAGATCCTCGTCCCCCTGGACGGGTCCAAGGTGTTCTACAACAAGATCCAGTGCTTCAACCGTGATCTCTCGGTTTTGGGCATCCGTGCCTGGCACGAGATGAGACAGGCGGAGAACGCCCTGGTGGCTAAACGGCGACGGGTGGCGAAGGAGATCCTGATTCTCGAAGCACTTTCAGCTACTGGGCTTCGGGCTAACCGGTATGCGTTGGAAATTCCTCACGTTAAGAAGATCGTGGCTAATGATATGCTTCCAGAAGCAGTGACGCTGATCCAACGCAATATCGACCATAACAAGACTGGGGACATTGTATCCACTAATTTGGGCGATGCCATTAAGTTTATGGCTCTGACTCCGCAAAAGTTTAACGTGGTGGACCTTGATCCTTACGGAACGGCGCTGATGTTTGTCGACTCCGCGATTCTGTGTCTTGAAGACAACGGGCTTTTGCTCGTCACCTGTACTGATGCCGGGGTGTGGGCTGGTTCGGGGTACCCGGAAAAGTGTTTCTCATTGTACGGAGGTAACAATTTCGGGGCTGCTTACTCGTTAAACGATACTAACCACGAAGTGGGGCTTCGTTTGGTGTTGGGGATGGTGAGTAACATCGCCGCCCGCTACGGTAAGGCCATCGAACCGTTGGCTCTGTTCTCCATCGACTACTACCTCCGTTGTTTCATCAGAGTGTCGCATAAACCCGTCGAGGTGAAGAAGCTTGCTCAACAGACGATGGTGCTGTTTGGGTGCACTGGCTGTGGTCACAAAGTGAACCAGCTGTTTGGTATCCAACAAGGTCCCCACAAGTGTGGCTACCCCAAATTGAATGAGGAATTGCCGGGGTCTAACTGTCGCTTCTGTGGTGGTCGCTATACTATCGCCGGTCCCATGTGGGGCGGTCCCATCCACTCCACCGACTACTTGGACAAAATCCTCGAAGTCAACCGCGAAGCCGATCCTGAAGTGTACCATACTCGCAGTCGTATTGAAGGGATGGTTACTCTCGCTCGTCTGGAGCTTCAGGACGTCCCCTTCTACTTAAACCTTAATACGGTGTCGCTGTTGGTGAAAGCTCAACCAGTGCCCATGGACGACTTCTGTCAGGCCATTGGTAACTTAGGTTACAAGATCTCCCTTACTCACGCCAAGCGGAACTGTGTCAAGACCACCGCTCCGTGGAGAGATGTGTTGGAAGTCACTCGCCAGTGGTTGACCAAGAGCAATGCCAACTACGCCAAGGAACACGCCAACCTGGAAAAGGAACTGATCCAAAATAAAGTGAAACTCATCACTGAAGATCCTACCTGCTCCCCTAACTTAAATGAGCAAAGTCCGGGTTACAAAGTGTTGCAATACTTGAAGCAACAAACCGACTTACCTACGGTCGACTTCACTACCGAGAATGACGAGGCTAAACACGTCCACCTGTTGCGTAAGCTCAAGATCGTGCGTTACCAGGAAAACCCAGAGAAGAACTGGGGGCCCATGGCTCGTCTGGATAAGAAGTGAAGGTTGAGGAGATACCAGCCCTGTCAGTGTATATAGTGCCGGCAACTAGCATAGAGAAGACAATAGAAGAAATACTGGAAAATGACATTTAGAACTGGGCACAGCACAAGGCTTTCCCGACAGAAATCACTGAGGATTACTAAAACTCCTCAATTGATGCCTGATTCCTCAATATCTTGACATCCAACCACAATAATAACCGAAACTCTAACTTCTCACGCGATGTTTCGTGCACCGATAACAGTGGCCTAAATTGCCATTGTTTCCACTGACTGAGCCACTAATTGGCCATGCACTAGCGAATGGGCTCAGGCGTGTGCCTGCCAATCCTAAAGGAGCCTAGGCTGTAAAATTTAGGGTGTAAAATTGTGTTGCTAGAGCAACTTCTGGTTAATTTTCGCCGTAACGATTGGACCGAGTCTCAACGGTTGGAAGTTAAAAATAAACGGCAATCATCTCGAAGATTTACTGTAGATACGAAATTGTTGGGAATTTGAGGCGTCTAGGAGCAATGAAACACCTTTGCTATGAGCTAATTTTTTCATTGGTTTGTGGCACGAATTCATTTTGAGACGTCGGCGGGCGATGAGCCCACGTGACATGACAGGCGCCACAAATTCACATGGTGTTTACGAATTGTCGGCAGCCTCATCAATGATAGGGGATTCATGTAGAAGCAAAGCATGTTGATGAGGTTGAATAGTTAGTTACCGTATCATCGCTATCGGTAACCCTTTAGAGTAAAGATGCTAGATTACACGTGTGGAAGGTGGTGGAAGGTGATGAGTGCAGACACTTGCGTTTGGTCATGGGGTACGGCTGAGTCACCGATAACGACGTGATAACGCAGAGATAGGTGACATTATTCTATTTTCGGGGTGACATTTTCTGATGATAAGGAACTGTGGCACCCCTGTTCCCGCTGCCCCGATTGGGGAGCCGGTATATCCTAGTGGGGCTGCGGGTGGGTTTTGGGGGATCTCATCGCATGCGCCTCTCGGATAAATGCCAGAGTCAGATTTTGCTGGTATTGGTAGTGTCGTAGCAATCAATAACGCACTGCTACCGCAACCAGAGGCCCCGCAAACCCCCCCCCACCCACGGGCGCATGCTGGTTGCAGTCTACCTCCGCTGCTGGCTCCGCAGCTGCCGGATAAATCTCTTTTTCAGGCCCGAGGAAGGAGGGGTGCATTCGAGGCAATTTGACCCTATTGTATGAGCCCCGAGTAACGTGCTAGCCTAAAGTGGAAATGAGAGCTGAGTCAGCGCCAAGTAATCGCCATGTACCTGTTCGTTTTTGAGTCCATGTCGTTAAAATCGCTCTCAGGCCCGGAAGTGTCACCAGCGATAAAGTTAGATCCAGGCGCAGTCAAATTTAAACAAAAAGCAACGGAGGGAGGAGGCAGAGCCGCCTGTCAGCAATCTCTTACCCGGATTGGGCGAGCGACGCTGCCAACGGCGTCACCGCTAGTGGCAGGCGTAGCCCCGGCAACTCGAGCAACGGCTGCGCCCAGCGGAAGTGTCGGTGGTGGAACTGCGTCACTAGCAGCAGGAGTGCTTGCGGCTGGTGGGCACTGGCGGCGGCGACGCCGTCGAGCGCTGCGAGATGACGGCAAAACGCTAGCTGTTCGACGCCGGCGGTGGCGTAGAGAAACAGGTCGACGGCGTCGTCGATCTTGTTCAGGGAGTCGATGTTGGCCTGAGCCCGGATGTCTTGTTTCAGCACCGCCAATATTTGTTGGCATAGCCCTACGCGAAGGGGCTTTGACGTTTTGGGCAAGGAGGTCCGGCAAAAGAACCGGTGGAGCCAAAATGAGGCCATCTGGGCCAGGGTCATGGGCACGACGATAGTAGGGTAGCACGCCTGGCTCACCCACAGTTCCACTCGTATATTGGCAAGCACTGCTGGAAGGGTCCGCTGGTTAGTATTTGATGCTGGCCGCTGAGTTTCCACCACCACCAATTGCGGCTGGTGGCGAGCCCACGACGCCGTACGCTGGTTTATCAGAGCAATGAGCTGGCGCTGAGTATCGAGCGGGTGGCTAGACCCTGCTTTAGCTTCGTAAGGGGTGGTAAGGAGATCGGTGGTGCCCCAATCAAGCACCGATGCCGGGGTTATCGGGGTTTGGGGGGCTAGTACACACCAACTGAAGTTCTTGATGCCAATGTCGACGCCCACCACTGGTCCCACGGGTAATTGAGCCACCATATTCACGTACTCGTCGATGGCGGCGATGGTGGCTCCCTTGGTAGGGCGCGCCGCTACCCCTGCTAAGGCAGCCACCTGGCGGATCACGGCGGCGGTGATCTTCATACGCCGGGTACGGTTTTGGTGGTGGCGTGAATTTGACTAGATTGGGGAGGCAGGCGGGTCGGTCGTAGGGCTGTAGCGTCGTAGGGTCGTATTCGTGGGGCCCAGGCTCGACGTGTCTTTAGATGGCAGTCGTATTTGTGGTTAGTCGCGTAGCGCGAGTCTCTCGTTTTCGCTAGCAAAAGACGCGATGGGGCGTACCAGTTGGGTACGGCGCGCCCGTAGTAAAAGTTGTAGTGCACTAGCAAACTAGTGCGATTTCTTGTGTGTGCGCGTTCAGTAGGAATGTGTTAGCGCCGTTCGAGGAATAATAGAGTTAGGTCGGGAAGAAGAGGGGCAGGGAGGTACACGGCAATACGAGAGGGTTCTTTTTTTGACCGCGTAAGGCGCAGCCACGGGGGAAGAGGAGGGGGGGGCGGCTCTTGGCACGATCTGTCGCTAGATACGCTGTCCCGGCAACCGGTGGGGGTTCTGTAGGGTGAGGATGGGGCTGTTTCGGCAAAAGCCTCGCCGGGGACCGCACCTGGAGGCGCAGTCAGAGGCGGACACTGAGAAGCAAGGTTTGGCAAACACAACAGTAAAATTTTTCGTTCCTGTACGTAGGTGTCCTAAATTGGGTGCAGGACCAGTGCCATGCACCCCCGCATGGGTGGAGCCCCGAGCGGTGCCGAAGCTGGCACCGCCACCAATATCCCGCCGAAAATGACTCCCACCTGCACCCCATATTTATTGCGAAGTGACCATAAGTGAGGCACCACTTCAGTCTCGTGATTTTTAGTGAGTTACTAGACGGTGTGCTATCACCGCAAACCGAGTGTTTTCGGTATCGCTGAGTTAGGCTAGGAGAATGGGTGTCGAGAGCAAAAAGCAACGAAACCGAGACGCCGCAGCGGACCCTTAAGTGCCGTCAGCACTGTGCTTTCTTTTTTATTTTTTGCGCGGTGACGCACCGACATCCTCGATGGGGGGGCACGTGAATGGCGCCATAGCCCCAGCGGCAGCCCGAGTCTGTCTGTCAGCATATAAATACACCTGCCCCTCTCCGTCAGTTTTTTTTTTCCTTCTTCACTACACATCTATTCCAATGCAAGCCACCACTGCCATCCTCGCTTTGTCTGCTGCCTCGATCGTCGCTGCTGCCGGTGTCAACGGCACTGAAGGTGGTGCTGCCTCCAACGGCACCGCTGTTGGCGGCCACAACGGCACTGCCGGCCACAACGGTACCAACGGTTCCGGTGAACACGGCTCGGGTGCCCACGTCGTCTCGGCTGGTGTTGCCGGTGTCGTTGCCGCCGCCGGTGTCGCCCTCTTCTTGTAAGAGTGCTCGACTCCCACCATGTTTGCCGTTCTGGCGTGTACTATATAGCTCAGCTGGTCTAACTAATTAATATTACATGGAGCCGACCCTCCACATTAACCACCACTGTAGAATTTGGGAAACTTTTGCCACTAAAATTTTGCCACATTTTGCCACTCGAGTGGTTTTTTGAGTTTTCCCGAAATGACTCCGTGACAGGTTACACAAAAGCTTAACGGGCCGATTTTGTTACCCGCGAGTCCGGGTCGATGACCTAAGTTCCTATCGAATCAGCTGACCAAATCACACGATCAGACAGCTTAACTAAGGGGGATTGTCGACGAGATGACGTCTTGTGGTCTCGGTCTAACCGGGATGGGGCTGGCCCCTCCGCGACCCCGCGTCTTCGTCTAGCGGTAGGGTGTTTGCGTTACATTGCACCGTATTACATTGCACAGCGAGGTCCCATTTTTTTTAGCGCCAGTGCGGTTTTGTTGACATCGCGGGATTTTGCTACCTCCGTAGCGAAAAAGCAAAGGCTTCACCGACATCGAGGCTTAAAAAGAAAAACAATAGCAGTACAGGTAGCAAAATTTTAACTGGTGGTTCATCAGCTATGTGGTGCTCATCAGAGACTATTGTTGTCGTAGTTGGTCGTAGTTGGCTCGTAGGTCGTCGTAGACGCTCGTGATCCCGCCCACGCTATCAATTTGCTGTTTAGGGAAAGCGCGTAACTGTGTGTGGGAAGCAGGTTCATGGCTGGCTGGCTTTCCCCAAATTTCCGTGCGAGCGCGTCGCCCTCACAGCTACAGCAAAAAGGAGGGTCAGTACATATGAGAAAAACAGAAGGGAGGGAGAAAAAAAAAAACAATGCATCAGTGCATCAGAGAGAGTCGAGACCTCCAGCTGCCATAGTTTTTATGTCCACCAGTTGCATGGCGCCCGCAGAGGGGGCTTTCAAGCCAGCCATGTAATAGCGTAAGCGGGTAACGAACGGATAATTGGTAAATGTTTACATCCGGAAAAAACGGAGGAGGTAACGGTCCAAATTGTTGCCGACATCCGCTTAGTTCTGGCGATCGGAGCTAATGCAATTTAACCCGGTCATTAGGCTAAACAAATGCGCTCACCGGGTAAACTTACGTGACGGATGAAATTCTCTACAAGTCACCGACGAACGGAAAAAAGAGAGAAACGGGAAATCTCTACATTTCACCCAATGACGAACACAAAAGAGAGAAACCAGAATTCTGAGAGACCTATTGGAATGTGCATAATTTCGTAAAAAGGGGGGGGGACATCACCGGAACTAGATGATGTTTTGCGTTTGCGGCGGGATCGGGAGCTTCTGCTCCTCGTCGTCACCAGTGGGACCAAGCTCCACCACTAACTGGTGCTCGCCCGACTCCTCTTCGTCTTCCTCGGGGATGGTGTGGACGTCGGCGACGTTATCGTCGTCATCATCATCGTCGTCGTCATCGTCATCATCCTCGTCATCGTGGTCGTGATCACCACCGTCTTCGTCGTCATCCTCCTCATCATCCTCCTCGTGAGCGACACCTTCAAGCTCGTTGCGCTCTTGCTTGATTTGCGCTACCCGGCGACGGACAATCTCGACGATGTCCAGCCACTCGCGCATGCCACCCATGCCGATATCACCGCACACCAACACCTTCTCCACCGGTTTAAGTACTTCAATACCGAACATCTCCAGCTGGATTAAGGCGAGCTGCTTGGCGGTGATGGGGTGAGTGTACATGAACGTGTTCATGGCGGGAGCAACGATGATCGGCTTCTTGGCCAGACTGGGGTTCACCGGCCCCCACAGCCGGATGATCAGCGTGAGCAAGTTATCGCAAATACCGTTAGCGATCTTCGCCAAAGTGTTGGCCGAAAGCGGCGCCACCACCAAGATATCGGCCCACCGCCGGAGCTCGTTGTGTAATATCATCTTCTCGAAGGGGTTCTTAGGCTTCTTAGGCGGCGGCGCCGTCAGCGTCAGCGGCGCTTGCGTCTTGGTGGGGTTGTGGTCGGCAAAGTTGGCCCACTCGTCCTCATCGCGCCAGATCTTCACCTCCAGGTGGATCTTCTGACCTTTGAGGAAGTGGGCGGCGCTTTGCGTCACCACAAGTTGAATCAGCACCCGCTGGGGCCCGTAGATCTGGAAGAGCTTATCGCAAATCTGGGGGATCTTAATCGTAGCCACCGAACCGGTACACGCCAACAAAATGTGGAACTTGCCGTCGTCGGCAAACTGTAAAAAGTGCTGGAACGGCACCGGCGGGCCCGAGGGACTCGCCACCACTTGCTTCTTTTGCTGCTCACGTTTAAGCAGCAGGGCTCGCAGCAATTGCGGCAGCACCAACAGCTCGTCGATCGCCACCGGCGGCGGCAGCGGCGACGTCATAAACTTAGGCTTGAAGCTGGTGCCGATTACAGGCGACGGCAACTTAGGCGACGCCTGCGGGTCGATGGGCGACAATACGCGCGGCGACAGCGTCGCCAGCGCCCCTTGAGGCAACGCGGTGAACATATCCGTCAGCTGCGAGTTCTTGCGGCTGATGGTCACCAGCGGTTTGCGCAGCGGCGGTCCCAGCGTGGTGTGGATATTAGCCGACGACGGTTGCGACGAGATCGTGAGGCGCCGCAGCCGTTCGCTGTCGTTCTCGCTGAAACTGACGACAGGGCCGGTCTTACCGAGTAAATGAGGCGGCAACGGCACCGCTTCCTGAGGGCTGGCGGTGCGCAGCGACTGTCTCAGCGGCAACACCCCTGCCGCCACCGTCAGCGCTGGCGGCGACGGCGCCGTCGCCTGCAGTTGCAGCAGCAGCGACTGGATGATGGGCGGGGGCAAGTTTTGCGGGCGGCAGGAGATGATCTGAGGGGTTCGGGGGGTCTTCTTGTCGGTCACCCCTGAACTAATGGTGGTGGGGGCAGTAGGGGCGGCGCTGGGGGCGGCGCTAATAGCCGCGGCTGTGGCGCCACCAGCGTTGGGGGTGGCGGCGTCGCCACTGGGGTTAAGGGCACCCTCGCCCCCTGCTAGCGAAGACAGCTTTTCCTCGTGACTATCCCGCCCGTTGTCGTCCATGTGCATGTGGTGGGGTAACGGCAAATCAAGTGAATCGGTCAGTTGTTTGCGGTTTTTCTTTAATGCGCTCGTCATCGCTTGAAGGATAGGCTGAGCGTCCTGCAGGTAGTCGGGTTTTTGATTTTCGCGTGCGCGTCCCCTGAGCTCGCGAGGACTTTAACTGCCACCGAGGTTGAGTGTGTGTGTAAGTGAGAGAGCGCACTATCCAGACGTGTCCATAACAAAATTGGTGGGGAGTGTTGTCTGTCTACCATAACAGGAAAGGAAAGGAACATCGGCAATTTTAAACCACTCGTGATTGCTACCACCTAATAAAAAGAGAGACAACAGAATTACCATGAAGTTACGCCAGCAATTGACCCAAGGGTTGACGCTCGCCTACGTGTTCTCGCTGGCGTTCGTGCTTTGGAAAACGCTTGGGGTCGTCGCCAACTCCCACTCGCCCATTGTCGTGGTGTTGTCGGGGTCGATGGAACCGGCGTTTCAAAGAGGTGACATCTTGTTCCTTTGGAACCGGTTCCAGGAGAATAAGGTGGGGGACATTGTTGTCTACGAAATTGAAGGGAAACCCATCCCCATTGTCCATCGGGTATTGAGAGAACACAAGACGGGTGACGGCCAGAAACTATTGACTAAAGGGGATAACAACCCTACTGACGACTTGCTGTTATACGCCCGCAGACAACAGTACCTTGACCACGATGCTGACCTTGTCGGTACTGTGTGGGGCTACGTGCCGTTTTTGGGCTACATCACCATTTTGATCTCCGAGAATATCTACTTCAAGTACGGTTTGCTCGGGCTCATGGGGTTGTCGGCGATATTACTGGGAGACCAATAGACTCCCTTCTTCAATTTTAATCAATATACGAAATCCACTAATGATGCAAGGATTCTCTTGATCTGATTACCATAATGAAAAATTTAACTATACGAATAACAACTCCGTTCGATTTGGAAGAATTAAAATTCTTTGTTAACTTTATAATACCATAATTTCAATTAATAACTGATGAGAAGCCATAGCTAGTCATAAAAGCTGATGCGCTGTTAGGTTCTTTCTATCTCTCTCAACATATGAAGTTTCATGGATAGTTTCACATATGAACTCACGTGAGTCGAATCAACTTCGATTGATCTCAGTGAGGTGACCAATACATCATGGATCAGAAAGCTACGACTTTTGCATTGCACTCGATGTTGATCTAAACCTTGAGAGGGAATCGATTTTGTTCGTTGATGCTACCATTAACTTCTTCTTTTCAAAACACACCCTTCCATTGTGAAACTGAAGAGGAAACAATTAATGCACATCAAACGATGTGCCTCCAACCAAGCCTAAAACAACAACAACAACAACGGAAGGTAAACATTCGCTCAATTCAATATTTTGTCTCCTTCGCTACAAAATGCTGCTCAACAGAACTACCTATGTTTCTGGGGTCAAATTCTTGCAAATGATGTCTCTACTCAACGAGCTGGACTGGTCCAAACACCTACTTTGTGAAAACCTACTCAAATATCTCAGTTCTAATAAGCCACTCTCTACAGATGTGTCGTTCTACGTCAAAGGCATTACAATGGTGTTACTGAACAGACCTTCAGATCAACTCACAGAGACGGCACTAAAAGTGGTTTGTAAGCTCGCTCGACCGGAACGTATCACCAGTGACTTCTCTACAGAATGTCAAGAGCTTGCCTCTTGGATTGTACGCCTCGAATATGGTTATGGCGGCAAGGTTGTGACGGTATTGAATTCTCTCTGGAGAATTGTTCCCGACGCTGTTGAAATGATAATCTTGAGGAAAGGGCAGCGGGTGTCACCGTATGTTGCTAAAGAGATTCTCCCAAAACTTATTTCGGAGAAAGTGAATTTGTCGTCGGTACCCGCCATCTCCCAAGTGGCTAAAATCCTCATGGTGGCTCTGCTGGATATGCAGTTAAAACCGATTGAAGTGTTGGAGAAATATGGTGATAGATTGTTGCCAGAAGTGGCAAAGGCGTTGCGTGAAGCTTTATTGTCGATCACAAAGCTGGCTCTGACTGTCACTCGAGTCGATACATCAAACGAATCACCAACAAAAGCTACAGCTTTAGAGATGGTATTGAAGCCAGAGCCGGTATCTTCCGAGTACGCTACCTGCACTGAACCTCACCTTAATCAGTCTGATGTGACTTCAACGAATTTATCTTCACCTTCCACCCCATTAAAAGCTGGAACAGCTAAGGAGGTGCCTCATGAATCACTGTCTTCTGATAAGCAAGCTGAGCTTCTCGATAATTCATCGCAAGAGAGTTCAACTTCGTCAGACTCCTCTTCTCATGATTCCGATTATACTCCAACACCATTGGTGCTCCCCCTCTATAAACTGTCATCGCGTCTGAAACAATCAAAAGGCTTGATTACAGGTGTTCAAAGAATTAATCGTTTGCTTCATCGGAAGTTGAAGAAGAAACGAGTCACTAAGTGTACTTTTCAACGATACGTTAAGCGCTATCGGAAGTTATACAACAGAACATGCCGAGAGCCTTGCTACCACATTGGGGCCAAGAATGTTTACATTATCGTGGATGATTGTTCATCGGTCGATCCCATTGATGAGAATCCAAATAAACCCAAGGCTCCTCTCAATACTGAGGATATCACAGACGCTCATGATACTGCTGTCGACACGTAGAATGGGTATAGACTAAGATAGCAGGCTTCTGCAATGGATTGTAGTTTCGTTCTGTCTAAAGCCACCATAGCCAACTTATCCTTAATTTCTTCATGATCTGTAGTATCCGTTTTGTAATGGCAAAGTCAATGACACCCATATGGGACGGCTCTAGCCATGGAAATAGTACCTCTCAACACTGTGTGGAGGCGTTGACGTCAACTTGATCGCACTTGGTTATCTGAACTCGAAACAAAACAAATACAGATGAAACATACCATCATCTGATATTTGCCACCAAGCCGCTCAGACTCGAAAACCTCGAAATCATCCTCAAAAAAATTCTCACTTCATTGCTAGCAATCACGATGCAACAAGCGTACCTTCTATCAAAGCCGTTGGTATGTGGTGCGCGCGCCAGTTACCCTCCCGCACATCACTGACCACCACAAAGCGAACCAACACCTCCTCAATTGATCGCTACGATTACTCTGTTGAAATTCCCATTGTCGTCAAACCATTGCCAGGCTACCATTGACGGGGATATTTGGGACTAAGCGATGGAGGACCGCTTTCTTGAGGCTTGCGATAAGCTCTACAATCAGTTTAAAGAGGATGTGCAAGCCAATGATGTCCCTGAACGCCGCCAACTTGTTCAGAGGCTCACCGTCCAGCTCCGAAGACTTGTACTCGATGTTGAAGATTTGATTCCCGACCTTGAGGATAGTCACATATCTCAAGCTAAGCGGCGAAAGCATAAGGACAGTGAGGACGCTACTCTACTGAACCTGCTACCGGTGAAGAAACTGATATTCGAACGTACTCACAATTGGTTCAATGATAGCATTTGGAAAGACATCTGCTCTTTTCTACAACAAGATGATGTATTACGGTTGCTGGTAACCCTGAAACGAATGCGCCAAATTTGCATTGACCAGAGAATGCTGCGGGTTTATCTACACAAGCGGTATGCTCCACTTACTCTGCATCGATTTCTCATTGTGCCTGATTATATTTTGGTCGAACTGTGGCTGATACCGTTCACTACAATAGTGTTTGATGGCCTTACAGAATTGCGAGTCAAGGTTCTTGCCAATGTGTTCCCTAAAGCCAACTTTATCGACTTGACAGGGAGGGTTCTGACGGTATTCCTTAATTTGGAGCGTCCCACTCTCAACCATCTCACGATTGGTATTCATCAACTCCACCATTTACGCGGTAAGCCCCCGTGTAAACAAATCCATGTTAATTGCTACCACCGACCAGTCTCCAAAGTATTCAGTACCTTTGCTAACACTCATTTAAACACTCTCCAATTACTGTGTGTTCGCGAGGAAGATCTGGGGTTGGGCACAGGCCAAGTGTCTGTTGACAAACTTATCGTGTATGGGCCCATGAATCCGGCTATAGCTAAGAGTGTCATTTGGGAAAAAGTTCGAGCTCTCCACTTCGAATACACCACAAAGTGTCCCCTGATTGCCGCTTATCTCAACAACCTTCTGGCGCTTTCGATATCGGTGAACGTCCCTCCGACCTATTTGGATCTGCGCCTGAATCTGATACCGCTCTTGTCGGTACCGTTTCTCACCAATCTTGACAGCGTCAATTTACGGTGGTTGAAACTCCATGTTGTGTGGCAACCTATTCTTGAGGATGTCATACCGCTTGTTGTGCGGTTTCCTTTGCTTCAGGTGTTTGATCTTGAGTGTCTGAGCTACAGTCTGCCTTTTTGGCCTGACTTGATAGCGCACAAATGTCTAGTTGAACGTCGCACACATCTCCCGAATTGTTTCGTTGTTGACGATGATGGGAAATACTTGGCGAAAGCGTTATTCAAACTGCTTCACCTTCTCCACAAAGTTACTGTGGGTACCGATTCATTTATTCGAGATAATGGTCGCATCGTGTGCCAGTTGGAATAACGAGGCTTGCAAACTCAATTATTGCTGATCAGATCGGTATTCAAATGTAAACAAGCAAGGTATACGCCTCATAGTGTTCATCTTCAGGAACATGGAGAATTCTCGAACTATCATGCATGTGAGCCAACAGGTTGGGTGATTGGGATGGTCTTACGTTCTGAATTGGCTAATTTTAATGAGTGCTCGATTGGTTAAACTTGGAACAACGTGTCCAAAGCTGGCAACAACGCCTTCCTGGCCGATTGGTGGCACCTTGGTGCATCGAACCTTGTTTTCGACAAAAGATGAAACCCGCTTTCCAACAAACGTATCATCATGGTTTTACTGCTCTTCCTAATATCGCAACTGTGACTAGTGCATTTACGGTTTATTTGGCCTTTCAGTTATGTTGGAAATCCCTATGGCGCACAGCGGGCGATGAGGATCGAGGTAGTCAAGATAATATCAGAGGGTAGACTCATGTTTACGCAACCGATTAAAACGTGATGAGATTCATTATGTACAGGGTGCGTCCTCCTGCCCGTTCCCCCCTGAGACGCAAGTACCACAAAACCACATTATCGACCACTTGATTCGCACTTTCGGTGTGGACATGAGACCGTGCTCAAAAGCAACTTTTAAGCCCCCCTTGTTTGGATGTCAGGATATGTATATCATTTCTCATTCTACTTGCACCTAACGCTCTAAGTGTAACAAGAATAACCCAGATTGGCACATTAGCCAATCTAACATGCAAAGCTCTTGATTACACCAATTCAATTAAGTTACTCCATCTCTCTTGAGCATTTTTCAGGCCTTAAGTTTGCTGGTTTCGGCACCTTAAGGTTATAATATCTTGTCGTTTCCATTCTCCGAGCAGTGAGCTATAAGGTTGTGCCAGCCACCACACAGTCACTCTTCGCCTCGTTGCTCTTACACGATTTGCGACCCCCACTTGGGGCGATGTCGCAACCTATTTGGGAAGAGTCAGGCGGCCGCGAGCGTCGCCACCTCATCGAACGGCAGGAGGGTTCCTTGCAAACTCAGGGGCACAGCTGTCTTCTTTTAATAACAAATGGGAAACTTGATGTTTCCAAATCTTTCGGTCGTTCGTTAAGCTTGACTATTGATAAATTTTTGTTGTCGCTTCCTTTTGCTTGGCAATCGGTACGCTGCGATAGGCGTTGGTGTTGGCCGTATAACCTTGCGTATCCGAACGCCGCCTGCAGGTATTCGAGCGATATTTTTTGAGTTAAAATAAGTTCACCTGTCACACAGAATCACACACCCAGGCATTATAAAGATGTTGGTCCGCCTGTCTAGCTTTCGTTCACCTTCCACGTCATGCTTTTAAATCGGGTGGTTCTTGTTGCGTTGGCAACAGGAGCACTGGCATATGGCATACCGGGGCGTTTCGCTAAGCGCGGCTTAAAGCAGAACTTACCTGGTCCATCTGAGTCTACGACCTCACCTCCCATTGAGTCGCTGTCGACGGAGTCTGAGCCTAACGGGCCGAGCTTGTCCACTACTCCATGCGAAGAGGAAAGCAGCCTGACTACGGAGCCAACGACGTCACCAACTTCGCTGAGCCTGTCTCATGTTCCGCCTCCTCTGAGCAGTGAAACTGGGCCGTCCCCCTCCTCTGAATGCACAACTACGACGCGGACCACTACAACTACGTCGACGACTACCACCACGTCTACTACCAGCAAGCCTCCTCCTTCGAGCAGCGAAACATCTCCTCCTTCTTCAAGTGAGACTGTACCTTCGTCATCGAGTAGTGAGACCCTGCCACCTCCATTCTCCCCTTCTTTGTCTGAGTGCACAACTACCACGCTGACCACCACTACTACACTGACTACCACCACCACGTCGACTACCAGCAAGCCGCCTCCCTCGAGCAGTGAAACCCTGCCTCCTCCTTCGAGTAGTGAAACCTTGCCACCGCCTCTGAGTCTGAGCAGCGAGACTTTGCCTCCTCTGAGCCTGAGCAGCGAGGCCCTGCCACCTCCTTCGAGCAGTGAAACCTTGCCGCCGACTCTGAGTCTGAGCAGTGAAACCTTGCCGCCGCCTCTGAGTCTGAACAGTGAAACCTTGCCGCCGCCTCTGAATCTGAGCAGTGAGACGCAGCCTCCTCCTCTGAGTCTGAGCAGCGAGACGCTGCCTCCTCCTCCTCTGAGCCTGAGCAGTGAGACCCTGCCGCCGCCTCTGGGCCTGAGCAGTGAGACCCTGCCGCCGCCTCTGGGCCTGAGCAGTGAGACTCTGCCGCCGCCTCTGAGTCTGCACAATGAGACGCAACCTCCTCCTCTGAGTCTGAGCAGTGAAACCTTGCCGCCGCCTCTGAGTCTGCACAATGAGACGCAACCTCCTCCTCTGAGCCTGAGCAGTGAAACCTTACCGCCGCCTCTGGGCCTGAGCAGTGAGACTCTGCCGCCTCCGGAAAGTAGCAACACCCTGCCGCCGCCTCTGAGTCTGAGCAGTGAGACGCTGCCTCCTCCTCTGAGCCTGAGCAGCGAGACTCTGCCTCCTCCTTCGAGCAGTGAGACCCTGCCACCTCCTTTCTCATCGTCGGAGACCCTGACCCCTTCTTTGTCTGAGTGCACGACTACCACGCTGACCACCACTACTACGCTGACTACTACCACCACGTCGACTACCAGCAAACCACCTCCGGAAAGCAGCACGACTGTCCCTACCCCGTCGTCTTCGGAATCTCTGCCGCCTACTGAGAGCAGCGAGACTCTGCCGCCTCCTGAGAGCAGCAAGAGTATCCCTCCTCCGACAACATCAGAAACCCTGCCACCTCCTGAGAGTAGCGAGACTGTCCCTACACCGTCGTCGTCAGAAACTCTGCCGCCTCCTGAGAGTAGCGAGACTGTCCCTACCCCGTCGTCGTCGGAAACTCTGCCGCCTCCTGAGAGTAGCGAGACTGTCCCTACCCCGTCGTCGTCGGAAACGCTGCCACCCCCCGAAAGCAGTGAGTCCGTTCCTCCCCCGACATCTTCGGAGACCCTGCCGCCTCCTGAAAGCAGCAAGACCCTGCCTCCCCCGTCGTCGTCGGAAACCCTGCCTCCCCCTTCATCTTTTGAGACGCTGCCTCCTCCCTTGTCTGAGTGCACGACTACCACGCTGACTACCACGACCACATCTACGACTACTACTACGTCAACCACCAGCAAGCCTCCTCCCACGAGCGAGCTGACTTCAGTTCCTCCTCCCACAAGCGAGCTGACTTCAGTTCCTCCTCCGTCTCCCACGAGCGGGCTGACTTCAGTACCTCCTCCGGTTGAAACGCTGTCTGTGCCTCCTCCGTCCACGAGTGAACTGACCTCGGTTCCTCCTCCTGTGGGAACACTGTCTGTGCCTCCTCCAGTCGAAACGCTGACTTTGCCTTCTCCTCCTCCTGTGGGAACACTGTCTGTGCCGCCACCGGTCGAGACACTGACGGTGCCGTCTCCTCCACCTGTCGAGACTCTGTCTGTGCCGCCACCAATTGAGACCCTGTCTGTACCTCCTCCAGTTGTAACACTGTCCGTGCCACCACCAGTCGAGACACTGACTTTGCCATCTCCTCCTCCTCCCGGCGAGACCCTGTCTGTACCTCCCCCGGTAGAAACGCTGTCTGTACCTCCTCCGGTTGTAACACTGTCTGTGCCACCACCTGTTGAGACGCTGACAGCTCCTCCTCCTCCTCCTGGTGAGACACTGACAGCACCTCCTCCTCCTGTGGAACTGACGGCGCCTCCTCCTCCTCCTGGTGAGACACTGACAGCACCTCCTCCTCCTGTGGAACTGACGGCGCCTCCTCCTCCTCCTGGTGAGACACTGACAGCACCTCCTCCGCCTGTGGAACTGACGGCACCTCCTCCTCCTGGTGAGACACTGACAGCACCTCCTCCTCCTGGTGAGACACTGACAGCGCCTCCTCCTCCTGTGGAACTGACGGCACCTCCTCCTCCTGGTGAGACACTGACAGCACCTCCTCCTCCTGGTGAGACACTGACAGCGCCTCCTCCTCCTGTGGAACTGACAGCACCTCCTCCTCCTGTTGAACTGACGGCACCTCCTCCTCCTGGTGTGACACTGACGGCGCCTCCTCCTCCTGTGGAACTGACTACGCCTCCTCCAATTAAAGAGCAGACGTTGCCTCCCCCTCCCGAAATCACTCCTCCCCCAACTGGTACAGGCTGTCACGGTCCCGAGTGCCCTCCTCCTCCCACCACAGTGTCGTCGCTGCTGAAGCCGCCTACTAATCCGCCGGCGTTGCCTCCTCCCCCTGAAGCTGGTGCCAATTCTTTGAGTTTGCCGAAGTTCCTGGGAGCGCTTGTGATGGTTATCGGGCTTTTGCTTTGAGTAGTCCCCTGATAGCTTGGTTATAGCGATGGCGGAGACGCTTACAGTCGCTATATAGCAATTTGCCCCCATCAATCATCCACTGATTGAAGCCCTTTATTCGGTTTGGCTGTATAACCGGTATCCTTTCCTTCCCACCTCCAGTAATCTTTCTAATAAGTGTATTTTTAATGAATCGAAACGTAATTTTAGCAATGAGCTCTTCGGCTTTACCTGGTTCAAGATTAGTTTGGAATCGATATGCACGATTCGATGGTCCGGAAAATCCCTTGAGCTAGCCGAGATGTTAAAGCCAACAATCGGACGCTCACCAGCATTGCATTGCGTGGTGATATCTCTCAGTCGACAAATGGCTGGGTGCAGCCGCGCTATCGCCCAACATTTGACAGCGTGCTGCTGAGTAATGACTGAGAGTTCAACTGAGATCAATTGGATAACAATTGATGGAATAAGTCAATACTTTGATGAAGCTAAGTGGTAGAGAGTTATTGATTAAGTAGGAAACCTCAATTCTGGAGGATTGCCTCGGATGAGTGATGGCTGCTAATTTTGGATCGGGTGATAACCACGGCTCAATTAATGCAGCAATTACACTCGGAATTACGAAAAAGTACATTGTTGAGCATAACTACCGTAATAGTTTTGCCACTGTATTTCTACTAACTTGTTGGATCTGCCTGTTTGCCTGCTTGTTCGCTTCCCCCCTTAGCGCTAAACTCCGGCGGTCGCACATAAATAGGAACCTCTCACCACTCATAGCGCAAAATCAAAGAACCCCACCCCATGTCTGAATCCACCGCCCTCGACCCCAAAGTGTGGCCCGAACAGCCGCCCACCGTGCCCAAGCTCGTCCCCGTGTTCGTGATGAACTTGAGAATCGCCAATGACCCCCAGGCGGTGTTCCACGACCAGCAAGTGGACAAGGCGCTCACGTTGGCGCGGGTGGTTAACGGCGAGATCAAGACCGTCAAGGACAACGGCATTGGCGAGCTCGACGCCTCCGACATCACCGGGTTTGATGACTTGGCGCTTAAGTTGCTGGCCAACACCACCAGGTTAGACTGTAAGTTGTACGGCAAGGTCGCCGACGGCAGCGGTGTCTACATCACTTACCCCGGGGTCGTGCAAATGAGAAAAGTCACCACCGACGTGTTTGAGCGTAAGGCGACTACTTCAAGCTTCGACGACGGCTACGTCACTTGCAACCCGCTGTTTGCCTTTGACGGCGCCGTTGCCGACAAGTACAAGTGGGTGCTCAAGGAGAACTTCATTGCCAAGGGGCGGTTTGTGCGCGACGCCAGCGACGGGTTGTACGTCCAGTACTACGTCTACGCCTTGCGTTAAGTAGGTCTTGAAACCAGTTAATCGGCTAAAACCCAATAAATATCCACCCGTCGTACACATTGTAAATTACATGGCGTCGTATATGGCGTCGGGATCGGCCCTTTTCGCAGCCCGATCGGTAATAACGGTGAGGGGAGTTGCGCCGAATTAAAAGGTCACGTGCGCGGCCCCCAACCCGTCGAGGTCCGAGCTACGCAAATCGCTCGCGAACTCCCCTGCTTGGGAATACCCAACCACCAGGTTTTTCTGTTACCTCCGTCCCGCCGTGCCCCCCTCCCCAGTAATTCCTCCGCACTGAAATGCCTCCGAGACTACCCGACTGGTTCCCCGTGATTGAGCACGACCCTTTCCTCAAGTACCGCCCGTTCCCGGCGACCACCGACAACAATTTTGTCCGGCACTGGCACGAGGTGGCGGGGCTGTTTTTGATTTACACCGCCGTCCAGGTGGTGCTGCCGTACGTGCTGCTGTGGGTGTTTGGCGACAACTACCGCAAGTTGCTGAAGAAGACGCGGCTCAACTTCGACATCCACGTGGTGCTGATGGTCCAGTGTATCCTTCTGGTCGTTGCGCTCCTCCCCACCTGGAACCACCCCAACTGGCAGAACCGGGCCAACGACCCCGTCACCTCGCTTTTAGGTTTCAACGACTATTACGGGTTGGTGTCAGCAATCACCACCGGCTATTTCTTGTGGGATCTCATGGTGTGTTTGGTCCACTTTAAGATCTTTGGCTTTGGCTTTTTGTTCCACGCGTTCGCGGCGTTGTGGGTGTTTGGGGCGTCGTTTTACCCGTTCAACGCCCCCTGGATCCCGGCGTTCTTATTGTTTGAGTTGAGCACGCCTTTCGTCAACATCAATTGGTTTGCCACGCGCCTCCCCGCCGGCGCCATCCCCGAGTGGGTAGTAGTGGTCAACGGCCTTCTCCTCCTCTTTACGTTTTTCCTGGTGCGGATCGTGTGGGGTTTTTACTCGGTGGCGTTGCTCGCCTACGACATGTGGCAGATGAAACACTTAGTGCCGTGGTACTTGCCCGTGATGAACTTGGGGCTCAACTTGTGTCTCGACGGGCTCAACGTGTTCTGGTTCAGCAAGATGCTTGCCATTGCCTACAAGAAGTTGCTGGGGCTGCCGCTGAAGCTGAAGCAGGCCTGATTTCACGGTTTTCCGCCGTGTAGTTTATCGCAGCATGTAATCACCATATATAATCTAGACATTCTTTTTTCTCCTCGCCCCTTTTCCTGCAGGCAGCGCCACCGAGTGCGACCCGCGTCACGGGAAAAACTGAATCGTGAGACCAACTCACCCTTTAGCTTGCCCCAAGGTATTGTGTCCGCTAGCCTCTGCCACGTTTGACCGCCAGCTTTTTTGAACCATGCAGAACAGCGAGTTTGACTACTTGTTCAAGCTATTGTTGATTGGCGACTCCGGGGTGGGGAAGTCGGCGTTGTTGCTCAGATTCTCCGACGACACCTACACCCCCGACTACATCTCGACCATCGGCGTCGATTTCAAGATCAGAACGATCGAGTTGGACGGCAAGACGATCAAGTTGCAGATCTGGGACACCGCCGGCCAGGAGCGCTTCCGCACCATCACGTCGTCGTACTACCGCGGCGCCCACGGCATCATCATTGTCTACGACGTCACCGACCAGGAATCGTTCAACAACGTCAAGCAGTGGTTGCAGGAGATCGACCGCTACGCCACCGGCGGGGTGATGAAGTTGTTGGTCGGCAACAAGGCCGACTTAACCGACAAAAAGATCGTCGAGTACACCGCCGCCAAGGAGTTCGCCGACGCGTTGGACATCCCCTTTTTGGAAACGCTGGCGTTGTCGTCGACCAACGTCGAGCAGGCGTTCTTCACCATGGCCCGCCAGATCAAGGCGCAGATGTCGAAGAACTCGCAGCTGGGCACCGCCGCCAAGCCCCTGGTCAACTTGAACCTGAAGCCGGTGGCTAAGCAACAGGCCAACGGGTGCTGTTAAGGGATACATCGTATAATAACTTAGCCGGATGTAGTATTAAATGAGACGTACGCCAATAAAGAATTTGTATTTGATTTGGGTAGAGGAGATGATGGGTGTCCACGTGCGCTTACCATTATTTGGACTGTGGTGGTTATCATGATCGATATCAACACTAAACTAAAACAATTACTATTAAATACTGAAACAAGGCTTATAACATCAAAATACCATCCAGATCAAGTTCATTAGAATTCTAATTAGCTAATTTATTACGGTTATTTTCAGGTGCACGTGAGGTGGCCACTGGTATAATTGTGCCCGGTCTCGCTCCGAAAAATTTCACTCTCCCTACCATGCCCTTTGAATTAGTCTGTTTGGGGAACCCCCTCCTTGATTTGCAAGTCGACGTCGACCAGGCGTACTTGGACAAGTACCAGTTGAAGGCCGACGACGCCATCCTCGTTGAAGAGAAGCACATGCCCATCTACGACGAGGTGTTGGCCAAGCCCGACTTGGTGCTCGTCGCCGGCGGTGCCGCCCAAAACACTGCTCGTGGCGCTCAGTACATCTTGCCCCAAGACTCCGTCGTCTACTTCGGCTCTGTCGGTAACGACAAGTACGCTGAGTTGTTGAGAGAAGCCAACCAAAAGTACGGCTTGCGCACCGAGTACCAAGTGCAACAGGACATTGGTACCGGTAAGTGTGCCGCGTTGATCACCGGCACCCACCGGTCGTTGGCCACTGACTTGGGGGCTGCTAACCACTTCAAGCCCGAACACTTGAAGAAGCCCGAAAACTGGAAGCTTGTTGAAGGCGCCACCCACTTCTACATCGGTGGCTTCCACTTGACGGTGTCGCCCGACGCCATCGAGTTGTTGGGTAAGCACGCCGCCGAAAACAACAAGCCTTTTACTCTCAACTTCTCGGCCCCCTTCATCCCTCAATTCTTCAAGGCGGCGTTGGACCAAGTGTTGCCCTACGTTGACTACGTCATCGCCAACGAATCGGAAGCCGCCTCGTTCGCCGAACTGTACAAGTTGGGCACCACTGACGTCGAAGCCATCGCCAAGGAAGTGGCCAAGTTGCCCAAGGTGTCGAAGGCTCCCAGAACCGTGGTGTTCACCCAAGGTACCGAACCCACCATCACCGTTACTTACAAGGACGGCGAGTTCGAAGTGAACAAGTACCCCGTGAGACCTTTGGCTGCCGACAAGATCGTCGACACCAACGGTGCCGGTGACGCCTTTGCTGCTGGTTTCGTCGCCTCGTTGGTGCAAGGCAAGCCTGTGGCTGACGCTGTGGACGTCGGGCAATGGGCTGCGTCGCTTTCAATTCAAGAGGTCGGTCCCTCGTTCCCCTTCCCCAAGCAAACTTACCCGGGGAAGCAGTAGAGGAACCGCTAGTTTTGCTTTTTAATTCAACTTAGGGACTAGGGTTTATAGATAATTTCAACAATTTGAACAAAAGATGTAGGCAGCTGTGATTCACCTTCCATTTGTGGTCACCAATGGCATCACCACGAAATTTCTTGAACTTTCCAAAATAGGTCACCAATGCCACTGCCACCATTAAACTATATAGTAATGATGATGATACCCATTTCTACATCAAGCAAGCTCCAATCATGAACTTTAACACTCTCGTTGTCGCTACCATTGCCACTTTGGCTGCTGCCGTCCCCGTTACTGAACCTTCTGACGTGGGCAAATTCGAAAAGAGATGGAGCTGGATTGACTGGAGAATGTTCGAACCCATCGACTAAACGTTTGGGACGTACCATACTGAAACATTTCAATTCTTAGAGACACTACCTTGAGTATATATGATAATGCAAATTTAATTATAATTACAATTGGTTGTAGTCGTTAGAGGCCCGGGTAATTAATCAAAATCCCAGCACCAAAGGATGGCTTGAAATATCGAATCTTGATAAGTCAACGACCTTATCCCGCTTTTGATTTTAACACTACTTCTCTTATTTCCATTCTACATTTAAGGCAAGTCCAACGATAAGGTGCGATAAACCCGATCACTGGAATTTACAAAATTTTCGAAATAGCTCAAACCAATTCGAGAATCAAATTCCTATAGCTTACAGTTACTCTCTCGAAATCTAATAGGACAAATTTCAACTTGTTCTTTTATTCGTTATTCTGATTTGATGATTTACTGATGCTGTAAACGAGGAACCGAGGCAAATGGAGTAGTCATTGAGAAGAATGAAAATCCAAGAACTTACCATAAAATCTACGAATCTAACCATCATTCAGTTTCAGTACAATCTCCTATCTCTTCAATTTCACCTTGTTTACCCCACACGGTACCAGGCTCATCTCACCAACGTCATCTCATCGCACGCGACAATGGCGGTACTGCGAGACCACTACTTCCGCCTCGGGCTGGACCTTCCTGACGAGCAGATCGCCGCGGCGGCCGCCCTCATTGGCGAGCTCAAGGCCGCCGACGACGCTTCGGAGTGGGACTACGCTCATCGCCGGCTCATCAAAGGGCTCACCACCTCCAAACAAAGCGCCCGCTACGGGTTCCTGGTGGCGCTCACCGAGGTGTTGCTGGGTCCGCTGATGACCACCGACGAGTTCTTGGACCAGTTGGATGCCGCTACTGAGGTCAAACTGCTGATGAAAGGCAAGGAGCAGCGGCTGGTGCTCTTTGGCCGGTTGTTTGGTCTCCAGGCGCTTTTGAACAGTAAGCGCCTCTATAAAGATTATAAGCAAGCCGAAGTGGACAGGTGGCTCAATACGTTGGTGAAGTTGGCTCTGGAACGGCTGTGGCTTCGGGAAACGGCGATGTTTACCTTAGTTCAGTTCGTTAAAGCGGTGATGGCTGCTGATGACGTCAGCGACAAAGCCAAGCAAGAACTAGCTACTGCAGTGCTTGAATTGGTTAAGAGGCTTGGTCTCGCCATGCTGTGTGAAGGCGTCGCCGTATATTTGGCCATTCCTCAAAAGATGATTAAAGTGGAACTGGGGTGGAAACACGGGTTCCCCTTCGCCCAGGGCAACTTGCCTAAGCTTGCCAAGGCTCTTAAGGATACCGAAGTGGCGGAAGATGATGAGGAAACTCGCCGCAAGCTGCAGAAGCTGACGTGGTCGCCACAATTGCCGTTTGTGTGGGATATGGTATTGGCGCATTTCAACCAAGTGCAACTGCTGCCATCGAAGAAAGCTAAGCACGATACCATTGGGTTTAAGGAGTTCTGGCAAGTGGTCGTTGAAGAGGGTCTCTTCAACGAGAAACTGTCGCATGAGCGTAAATACTGGGGGTTTGAGATCTTGGCTAAATTTGTTGTTGGCCTCAATCGGGCTGAAGATGTGGCTCACTTGTTCACGCCTAACGTCATGCAAACGATGATCAATCTGTCTACCCAGAAAAAGCGTTACCTCCACAATATCGCCGTTAAGGCTATCGAAGCTCTCCAACAGGCTGCCACTACCAATTGTGGTAAAGGTCCCGTTATCCTTGACAAATTGCTCAAGCGGGCGTGGAATTTCGACAACCTCACCAAGACTAAGACTATTGATAAGCTTTTAGTTGTCAACAACAGTGGTAGTGAGTTTGAACAGCAGCTGGCACTTAACGAACTTGTGGACATTTTCAAGACGAGACTGCAACTGGACCACGAGCCTGAGGCCAAATGGGGGTTGGACAGATTGGTGCAAGTGGTGAGATCTAACCGTTCGGTGATCGTGCTGCTTGGTGCTACTGGTGATGCGGTGATGGAACTGGTGTTAGGGTTTTTGGTAAAACTCTCGTTATTCCCTCTGGAGGCGTCTGCGGGGGTCGTCAAATACGCTCAAGACAAGCTCAACTCGGTGCTTGCCGAAGTGGTGTTCAACCCGAGAGCCGACAAACAGCTGTGGCTGTTGTGGTGTATCAACGAGATCGTGGCCTTGGAGAAGAAACAGCCGTTGGCCGTTGAGTTTGACGACGAGCTCAAGGCGTGCAAAACCGATGCCTTGCAATACTTGGGGATCGTGCTGGAATTACAGGATAAGCTGCCGGCAGAATTCAGACCGCAACTCTACTGTTTTGAGCTTATGTTCTCGATGGTATTGCTCCAACTTTACCTCTGCGATGAGGAAGCCTTACAAGTGTTGGGTGAGTTGAGAATGTGTTTCGAACAAACGTTCTTGGCGGAACTCGATAACGGTGAGTTCGATACGCTGGTGGTGTTGACGGAGATCTTGTTGCTGTTGTCGGTGCGCAAGAGTTCGTTGACGAGACGGTTGGTGCTGACGGTGTGGGGTCTGTTTATGTGTACGCGTAACGATCAAGGTGAGCTCCACGTCACTCCCAAGGCCCTCGACTTATTGTATGAAGTGTTGGTGACTAAGGAAAATAAGCAAGGCCAATTGTACTTGTTTGAAGGTGAAGGCGAGTATGGACCCGAAAATGAGGGTGATGATGACGACGATGATGAAGACGACTCGCAAAAGGAAGACGACGATAGTCTGCTGGACTCTGACTCCGACTCTGACTCTGATGATGAAGACGATGACGAAGCAGAGAAGAAGACTAAAACCTCGAAGAAGGCTGAAGACGACGAAGAAGATGACGATGACTCCGACACTGACTCGTCTGACAGCAACGACAATGCCAATACTAAGGATCAGCTCGATGAGGAAACCCGTAAAAAGCTTGCTGAAGCCCTTGGGGTAGACAATGAAGTTAAGTTTGAAGACATGTCCTCAGATGACGACTTAAGCGAGCTGCTGATGGACGATGACGAGATGATGGAGATGGACGGCGAGCTTTCGCGTATCTTCAAAGAGCGTCGGGATGCGTTGGAGGCGATTGAGTCGGGTAACAAGCAGAAGAAGGAGGCTGAGGATGCTAAGGAACAAATGGTATTCTTCAAGAACCGGGTATTGGACCTTTTGGAAGTGTTCAACAAGGCCGAACCCAACCACCCTTATAATTTGACGATGATCCCGTCGCTTTTGGACCTTATCCGTATGACCACCGATAAAAACTTGGGGGTCAAAGCTCACAAATTGCTCAAGACGAAGGTGTCTAAGACTAAGGTGCCTGCTAAAGAAGTCCAGGAAGGTGATGCTGATAAATTTATGGAGATGCTTAAATTGGTCCAAGATAAAGCTCTGCAGTCTAAGTGCAGTCAGCTGTACTCGTTAGCCTGTGGCCAAGCGTGTATTGTCCTTGCCAAAAACATCGTGTTGATGGATGCTACCAAATTGGACGATGTCATTGACGTCTACACCCAATCGTTAAAGACGTGGGCTGCTCCTGGTCTGAAGTCCAAGATCCAGCCGTCGCTTTTCTTTGACTTCATCAACTGGCTCCAGCTGAAACGTCAATCCAACTAATCTGTATATTACTTTATTTTATTAGAAGAACAAATTTTAAAAAGGCTAGATGTGCCAGAACTTCCACCAGCGAGGGTAGTCGTCGTGAGACGGACTAACTCTAATTAACCCTTTCATCAAGGGACCCTGAGGTCCGTCAACGTACCGCCAAAGCTTTGGTCCGTAGCGTCGCTGGCGTCGGTCCCATCGAGGTAGACGGCGATTACCCCACCTTCCAGAAAATGTGAGCCAGCTGCCATAAGCTGATTCTCGTTCGGAAACACCATAGAAGGCTTCTCCGTCAAACGTATAAGCTAAATAGTTGGCTGCAGGGTCCCAAAGAGTTCCTTTGTCGGTTATATCGACTAGAGAGCCCGTTGGGTCGCGTTGTTGGGTTCCAGCACTGGCATAGTTGGCATGAGTGCCCACAGCACTGTACACCACTGCTCGAGAATCCTGGTGTTGTAAATCATGGTAGAGCCACCACAGGCCCGATTCGTGACAAGAAAGCCACGTGACTCGGGGTCGGCCGTCGTAAAACCGTACCATAGTATACTCCCAATCACCTAGATGGTTTCCTATAGGACCTTTCGAGAGAACTTTAGGACCTAAATTAAATGGGTAGAAATAGAACCAGAAGGCGTCGATCCAGCCATTTCCTTTATCAACGACAATGAGCGTAGCCGGAGCTTCGCAGTATCCTTCCTTCTCAGGTTTATTACCATAAATCCATGAGGACTCGGTCCAATCTTCAGTAGCTACCATGGTAAACTCATCACCGTGGTATTTACCCAAATCAGCGATGTTTCCATTAAATTGTATCGACTTATCATTTTTGTCAAAAATGTCAAAATGTTGACAATACTCACCAACATCACCGGGAAAATACTTTTCCTCGGAATGTAGCCAAACCAAAGGAGCGTATTTCACCACGTAATCAGGAATAGAGCCATTATTGATAGTAGTATGTTGCGGCTGAGGTCGAGCAGTGATGGGAGGAAGAATATTGGCAGCGTCACCACCAGAAGTATTAGCAGCCACCAGGTGTACTGCCAACGCCAATAAGATAATGAGCATGTAAACAATTTGGTAGAGGTCATTGTTGAGTTATTATCACCATCGACGCTCCAGATTACAGATCACCCCTCATATTCTCTACTTCCTTTCCCGATCAACTTTCTTTGTGATTAGTGGGGTCGGTGGTTCGATTCCTGGACGTGAGCCCCAGCGATGTCGCAATCTAAAGGCACCCCTGAACCCATACTACAACACGGCAAATAACGATAAATGGCTCTTGCTGGCGAGGACCAAAGTGATTACGTGGCGGAGACGACGTCGAGTGTTTCAGAAACCACGCCATTGATTTCTCCCGCCGCCCCGAAAGGGTGGTGGACGGGGGAAGAGTGGCTGTGGACCCGCGGCTGGCGACGCCACTCCCGGGCCCAGCGCCACACCCGAGTGGTGCTTTTGCTGGTGCTTGCGGCGATCGTGTTGTCGGGGTTTGCGTTGACGGTATTTATTGGTCTCAATCTCCATTCGTTCGTCGATGAGCTGGTGATAGTTACCGTTCATAAAGTGGACATTGTTGGGCTCCACACCAACGGGTTTGACGTGGTGGTCCGAGCAAACTCGACAGTGGACTACTCGCGAGTAAACAGTACCGTGGTGCTGTGGGCGTTGCTGTTGGGAGCAGGGATTATGGGGTACGTCACCGCCATGCCTGTGGACGGAGTCGATTTATGGGCTAAACCGACTGTGGCGGAAGTGGAGTCGCTCGACTTAGGTACTTTCTATCCTGAAACGGCGATGACCGTGAATATCACCAATCACCGAGCGTCTCAGCTTGACGTGAAGGGGCTTGTTCGGCTAGACGTGGCTAACCTCGTACGGTTCCTTCAGTACGTTAATGATGTCCCTGATGCAGTGGTGGAAGTGGATGGCAGAGCGGTAATGGATGCTCAAGTGAAAGCAGGTAGGTTTTTACCGCCAGTGGTGGTTAAGGGCGTGGAATTCTCAAAACACGTGTGGCTTGAAAAGACGACCCTATCTCAGTATACGGTGACGGAAACTGAGCGGGGACTTGAATACTATGGAGAAATGAATTTAGGAAACTCGTCAATCTCCGTAAACGTCCCAGAGACTGATGTCTACGCCTGGGGGTGTGATGACTACCATGACCTAAATGCGACGATGACCATGTCTACCACTAAGGATAATACTCTAAGAGTATCGGGAGTGCTTGGAAAGATACCTGACAAATTCCTTAAGAGTTGTGGCCACGAATTATCGCCTATTAATCGATGGGCTCAGATCATGATGGCGCAGCCGTGGCCCCTTCCACAAGTGTTAGGAGTCTCTATCAATGCTCTTGACGTCATTATCGATTCCAGCGGGCCTGGAATCACTAGCCACCACAACTCACTGGTGCTGATCTATCTTGCACGGCCTCATCATGTCCGCATCCCGCTGTGGCGAGTGACGTCGTTTGTGAGTAATGTGACGGTGTGGAATGACGATAATGCCATTGTTCATGGTACTACCAAGGGACTGGAGGTGCTCAATACTTATTATAGCCCGTTTCTGGTGGAGATTGATTGGCACAGCACTAACCATAAGAGCGAAGTCACCAATGCTAAAAGTGCGGGGAAATGGGCTAATGCCTGGCTCCACCATGACCATAAACCTTTAGAGCTCGCTGTTGACTTAAAACTGGTGGATATTGAACTGTCAGTGCTTTCCACTAGGCTCCATGACTTACAGCTTAAAGTACCTGCGACCATACCTCCCGTGGTTCCCTCGTTAAAACCTAATGTGCTGATCGATTCAGTGGTGTGTCTTGAGCTGAAACAGAACCGAGTTAAGTTTACTGTTACCGGTACTGTAATCTGTGAAGGTTTAGTGACAGTTGATGCTAGTTCGGAGTCAGTAACAGTGGCGTTAGCTTCAAATAATGAGACCTGGGGTTATGCTACTGTACCACAATTAGTGGTTCCGGGAAGAGGCAATCAAGCACCGTTTAGTGTGGACGTCACGTTAAACGCTTCGACACCAGAATCATTTGCTCAGTTGGCAGCAGTGATGTCTCAGCTTATTCTGGGGGATACTGATGTTGCCGTGGATATCGTCAAAATGACGAGTAACCCTAACCCCGAGCTTCTGACACTCTTAGGAGAGATGTCCATCCCTAAAGTACCTGTACCTGAGCTCCATTTCGTCACTGGTTGGCAAGGAGAGCCGGCGCTGCCGTTCATTCTCGAGCTGACGGTACATATTGTCCAGAAGAAGTTTACTGTTACTGCGTTTAATCCTGTGGTCAACTTACCGCTTACGGTAGTGGTGTTACGAGGAACAGCGCTGTACCACGGCGTCATCTTAGGCCACATCGAGCCCTACCGAGTGCTAGCGGTGACTCCCGGAGTATGGCGGCTGGCTCCGTTACCTATTGTCATTGAGGACGTGGGGATGGATATATTGAGACGAGTGCTAAATGGCGACTTGGCAGTGGACATTGATGCTGAGATTGAAGTGACGATGGGGTCGTTTACTGTCCCTATCCATTACCAGGCCCAGGGGATCCAACTGAACATTAGATGGTAGTTTATGGGAGTTGATGACGTCATCGCACTCGGCGAGAAAAAAAAATCACTAGTTCCAGACCATGGCCTGAGGTCGCTGGCTCTCCGCAGCTTCCGCATCGGGACATCCCAGCAATGCCGTCGAGATGGCAGGTGAACAATTGACCAACGCCACCAAATCTTTCAAAAAAATTTTGGGTGGTATTCTGAAACACCCGATCGTATTTGATCGAAACACGCTTGGGTGAATTTACCGTTGTCGTCGCTACCAACCGCCTGGTGGTCAGTTGCTACCCCCTCAACAGTGTTTACCTTTGCTGCGCCCCGGGCTGCGTAACCGGAAAACTTAGTGCACTGCGCCCACGTCGCACTCTCGGCCCACCGTCATTTCACCAGGCTAAAAAAAAACATTTGCCTTCCTCACCACTTCCCCCTATCTCTGTTGTCATGGCTGGCTTGTTCAAGATCTCTGTGTTGACTGCGTTGGCAGCCTCGATCACCTCGGTGGTCGCCACCCCTCCTGCCTGCCTCCTCGCCTGTGTCGCCCAGGTGCAAAAGCAGCTGGACTGCCTGGGGCTCAACGACCTCAAGTGCATCTGTTCGCTGGAACAGCTGGCGATCAAGCTGTGCCTCGACAAGCAGTGCCCCAACGGCGACGCCGACGCCGCCAAGCAACAGTTGGGCTCGACCTGTAACGGCATCGACGAGTCGTCGTCGTCGTCGTCGCTGGCCTCGGAATCGGCCTCGGAACTGACCTCTGAGTCGGCGTCGGCCTCGGCTTCGCAACTGGCTTCGGCTGAACAATCGGCTTCCGCTGAACCCACTGAATCGTCGTCGGCTGAACCCACTTCCGCCTCGGCTGAAGGCTCGGCTCAAGGCTCGGCTGAACCCACCTCGGCCTCCGCTGAAGGCTCGCAAGAAGGCCAACAAGGCGGTGTCGTTACCGAAACCATCCCTTGCGAAAAGTGCCACGAATCGTCGCACGAAGCCGCTCCCACCACCCAAGAATCGGCCGTCCCCACCACTCAGCAAACCCAACACGCTGAACAATCGTCGGAACAAACCGTCGCCGCCGTCCCCACCGTGTCCATTGAAGGTGGTGCCGCTAAGGTCGGTGCCGCCGGTGCCGCCATGGTCATTGCCGGGCTCGCTTTGTTGTAAACGGGATAGCCACTCTCATACCCTCCATGCTCCTAGTTTTGAAGTATTAGAAAATATAATAAGCATGGCTTTTCCTACATGGTTGTCCAAAAGGTAATAAAAATTCAAAAGTGTATACGAAACGGTGATCTGACAACTACAAACTATAGTAGATACTCCCATTGGAAAAATCCCCATATTACTATATTTAGTATTCGGCTCATTGCGGAAAATTGAGGTCACGTGGACACGATTGGCGAGAAACTGGGGTCTAGCCCCCTCATACGACTAAAACAAAATCAGTGAAAAATCCCAAAATGTCAGATATGGGCTCAAACGTAGAACGACACCTCTCTGATTCTAGATTTCTTTGACAACTCTCAAATCACCATTTTGATAATGACACCATACTTTGGCTTACCCTTGTGGTTCGCACTATTCGGTGATTAAGTTACTAAAGTAGTTATGCGATCAAAAGTTAATTTAGACTCCATAAACTGACGAAACAAATTAACCCAAGAAGTACAAAGACTTTAAACATTTACTGACTTTATTTAATCAGTTCTTCATGTTCGTGTGTATGACTTTACCTTGATGGCTTTGGTCTTTTCCTTACTATGCGCACTGAAAATTTTTTGCCAGGTCAAATTTGCCCGTCTACAATGATACCGTAGTTTTCGTTCTATCCAATTACAGTACACTATTAACACCCCTCTGCTTATTGCGAGGCAGCTCTCAACGAGGCGGCTCTCTTCTTCTTGATCTCGGCCTTTTGGTCGTTTCTTTCTTGCAATCTCTTGGCCAACAAAGCGGCGTATTCGTTGGCGGCGTCTCTTTGGCGTTGAGCGTTCTTGATCTTCTTGGCCTTCAAGGTTCTCTTTCTTTGCAAAGTTTGAGGGGTGATCAATCTTTGGATCTTGGGAGCCTTGGTGTAGGTGCGGCCGTTCTTGCCGGTGACTTCACGTCTGACGACGAATTGTCTCACGTCGTCTTCCTTGGTCAAACCGAAGAACTTTCTGATGTTGTTGGCTCTCTTGGGGCCCAATCTCTTGGGGACGGTGGTGTCGGTCAAACCTTCGATGTCGGCGTCACCTTGCTTGACGATGGCCAACGAGAGGACAGCCAAGTCTTGGCCGACGATGCAACCTCTGACGGACTTTCTCTTTCTTTCACCAGTTCTTCTGGGTCTGTAGCACGAGTGGCCCTTCAGCAACAAGAGCTTAACTCTGGTGGGGTGCAAAACACCTTGCTTCATGGGGAAACCTTGCTTGTCGTTACCACCGGTGATCTTGAAGATGTACCCCTTGAATTCGTCGGAGACGGCGTCACCTTCGACTTCTTGGCCCATGCGCTTTTCGTAGAACACTCTCAACTTGTGTTCATCGTCGATTTCGATGCACTTTTGCGTCCCGTTCAGGGGGTAGGAGATGTTCAATTTCATGGTTGATCAACTAAAAACACTGAGGGATGGTGGCCGACACTGAAAATTTTGATGAGAGCGCGGCCACCGTGGGACTGCACTGATGCGCACCAAATGGTCACGTGGACTAGGGTTGCAATCGTGAAGTGCGACATCTTGAGGCGAATGCGAAGAGAACGTAGATGCGACTGGTCATCGCGGGGCAGCCCGATGGCAAATAGCCTAACGCCACTAACCAAGGCGATATCAAATTCGAATGTTCCAGCTATGGGTTTCACTCAAAACAATAATACCAATCACAGTAGTTTCATCTAGTTTTGTTCACTTATCTTTGAGGCAATTATAGCCACCATACTTTCCCAACGCCACCCAGGTCATCGCACTCATAGCAGTCCCATAGACAAGGTCACCCTTCCATGGCTACATTCCGTACAATGGCTAGAATGCCAACATGAGTCACCCATATTAGAGGCGGAGTGTAGTCACCCCACAAGCACGCGTACAGATGATGTGCATTTAGCGATAAATATAGAAACCAAGAAATAAACCAAGCCGTGCCCATAAATAAAACCCAATAAATCTAACTCAAGCCCTCATTTATCTTTATCGTTGGTGAAGTTGTTGAAGTGTAAGGGCGAGGGGAAGTTATCTCGCAGCTGCACCGCCTGGACCGTGCGGCCAAAATTGGCTATAGTCGCCTGGTTGGGGAACGCCAGTGGTGGTGCTGGTTGAGACGCCAGTCCTGGAGTTCCCAGAGCGCCTCCTGGCTGCAGCGGCGGCGGATTGAACCCTCCTCCTGGTGCCTGCTGGTTTAGTGGCGTCATCCCCGTCGATAGCTGCCAATCGTGGGGCGGGTAAAACGTCAGTGGCAGCGGGAACATCTCCCCCTGAGCGTATCTAAGCCCTATCGGTGTCTGCTGGTCGCCTGGGTACACCACTCTATTGTACTGGGCCGGAATTGCCAGTGCGAATGCCTGATTGACTAAGGGGGTCGGTAGTATTGTCAGTGGCAGTTGCTGCGGCATTCCTGCGACCACTACGGGCTGGTAGTACGTGCTGGGTAGCGGGTTGGGCGCAGTGACGTCCAGAGGCAGCAGCAGCTGCGACTTGGCGTGGATGGGGAGAAGTACTGGCGGTTTGCGCAGGTCCGGCAGCCGCAACAGAGTGTAGTTGGGGTACTTGGCCACTGGCGGTGCCAACGACATCTTGGCCTGCTTATCGGGCTCGGTTTGCGAGCGCAATTGCCCCGGGAGGTTCGCCAGCTGCGCGGTGACGGTTTTCGCCGAGTCGGGCCCCGGTTTCAGCGGCGTGGTGTCGGTGGGGATCTGGACCCTAAGCACGGGCCTCTGGGGAGGGCTAGGAGTGGTTTTAGTAGCGGTAGCGTTGGTAGCAGCAAGCGCTGGCCCCTCGCTGTCCTTAGTACGAAAGGGGAACACCGGCTGGTCCAGCGCGTGCAATTTGACGTCGTCTTCGAGCTTTAGCCGTTTCAGCTCCCTTGGCAGCGACGGCGCCAGGTCGTCGTCGCTCAGGTCGTCGCCGGCGTCGTGTGGGGGCTCGGCGTCCGTGTTGGCGCTTGCCAGGCGTTTCTTGGCGTAGTAGCCGTAGTTTTCCGGGCGTTTCCGCTCGTGGATGTTCCCCTGTTTCTGCTGGTACGTCTGGATGATCTCGTTGGTGTCTACCGACGAAAACTCGTACACCTTGCCGTTGGCGCCGACGATGATCACGGCGAGATCGACCTGGCAGAGCACCGCGAGCTCGTGGGCTTTTTTGAAGAGGCCCGCCTTCCGTTTGACAAAGGTGACGGTGCGATTGCGGTCGTCGGTGAGCGGCTCGATGGCGATCTTTCTTCTGCCCATGGCGCTGGAATGGGTGGTGGTGGAGGTGCGATCGGTGGAAAAAAGCAGTGACCTATTTTTAGAAGGGGGAGGCCCCATGACGTCGACGGTGGGGGCGCCAGGCACTACAGATTGACGGCTACTGCGATCACGACAAGAGTGTGGGGAGCTAGCACTGGCTGGTCTACGAGGGGCAGTGCTGTCTCGTACTTATAGCCCCTAGTATCCTAATTTACAGCCATAGATAGGGGGTGCTCGGGGGTGCTCGGTAATGGCGAGAGGCAGGCGCAGCAGTAGTAGTGCGGCCACCGAGATGAGGGGGAGACACTCGCCAGACGACCGTTGGCGGGAATGTTAGTGGCATGATGACAAAGAAACAATGGCACCAGTATGCGTGGAATTTAGGCAATTGTGGGGAAGGTCATCTCGAGGAATTAAGCCGACGGCAGTAGTGGTAGTGGTGGTGGAGGTGATCAGGGGTACTCTACCAGTAGAGATCAAGGGGTCAAATAAAACATCTAGACCCCATAGAAGCAACCTAAACTTAAATCCAATTAATCAGGTCTATACTAGTATTTCCGTAATCAATTGGCTATACACTTTCGTTTATTTTGCTTAATTTATTTGGGGAAACGAGCGAATGGAACTGGTAATGGTGAGTCGTCACTAAGGGGCTAAGCGATGCGTCGCCGGCGATTGTTTGTGGGCTTCGCTTACATGTGCGAGAGTGAAAGTTTTCTTGACCTGCCCCCGCTACCCAAGTTCGAATCCCACTAATACCATTTTAGCACGATCTCTAGTTACCGCGCGACGTGTCTAAAAAAACCTCGACCCACGCCTCACCCACTCGACACCATGGCCAAAGGGAAAAAACGCACCCAGCGGGCGTTTTTGCACCAGTCCACGGGGCCAAACCCATCAGAGTCGTCACCGGGACCGGCAGCGCCGCCTCCGGTTCCGATAGCGGCGCCGCCGTTGGCGCCAGCGCCGCCCATGGCCGACAACGACGACGACGACCCCTGGGCGTTGGACGATCTAGACGACGATTTGCTTGCCGAAGACATCCAGGCGCTTGCCAACGAACCAGTGGCTCAAGCAGCAGCGGCATTGGCGCCAGAGGCGGCGGCTGCCCCTTCTGAAGTGCCGCCAATTGTCGACACGGAGACCAATGTCAATGATCCCGAGCAAACCACGCTGGAAAATGCTGAAATACCTACGCTGACAGGCGAAGCTACCTCTGAGGAGGGTAAGGGAGCCGATGTGGCGTTGGCAGCAGCGGTGGGGGCGCCAGTAAGTGAGCCCCATGTTGTCACTCCGCCCACTACTCAACCTGCTGAGCCCGCTAACACTACTGAATCGGCGACGAAATCAGCCGACACCACCGAACTCACACAATTGCCTGCTGAAAATCAAGCTAAGTCTTTTGCAGCCGAGACTACACAGCCATTGGAGGAAACGCCATTGACGACCAACGACACTTCAGAACCAATTCCGGAAGCGATCCAGGAGGCCTTGACTGAGACTCTACCCAATACTGAGGCCACCGACGTGCCAGCCCCTCAGGAGTCTGAGTCTCTGCCGTGGGACGACGTCGTTGAAGATATGCCTTGGGACGAACCGACACACCAAGAAACCACTCAGCCGCATCAGGAAACCACTCTGCAAGTACTGGAACCTACTCTGCAATTACCCTGGGACCTGTCAAACCAAGAGACCAGTCTGCTGTTACCTTGGGAGGAGCAAAACCCGGTCACTACTCAATTGCTGGAAACTACGGAAGAACCTCAACCGGTTGCTCAACTGACAACTACTGAATCCCAGCCTCAGGTGGCGGAAGCTACCCCTCAAGCGCTGTCATTACCCTGGGATGAAGAACCCTCCTCGAAAGATGCTGAGTCTCTGCCGTGGGATGATCACGTGGCTGACACTGCCGAAGCCATGCCCTGGGATCTGACACCAGCTGCTCCGGCTGAGACTAAGGCGCCGGAACAACAATCAAAACCTCAGGAACCGGTCACGGATGACACCAAGCCGGCGACTACCACTACTGACGACTTACCTTGGGATCAAGAAGCAACAAGTGAACCGTTACCTTGGGAAGAGCAAACCGAAGCCAAGGAGACTGTCACTGAAGCTAAGCCTCAAGAATCTTCAACTCAGGAGGAAGTCAAGCCTCAGGAGACTGTGATTCAAGAGGAAGCTAAGCTTGAGACTGTGACTCAAGAGGAAGCTAAGCCCCAGGAGACGACCCAAGAGATTGCTCAGCCTGAGGCTAAGGTGGAAGAAAGCATTACTACAGACACTCAGGCACCCGCGTCTGACTTACCCTGGGATGAAGCTGACACTAAGGAAGCGGCTACGGGTTCGATGCCTTGGGATCAATTGCAAGAGCCGTCGCAGGCCGAAGCATTACCATGGGAAGAGACCGAAACTGCTGAGCAGGCTAAGGAAGAAGCATTGCCTTGGGATGAGCCTAAGTCTACTGAACAAGCCAAAGAGGCTGAGACTTTACCTTGGGATGAACCTAAGACAACTGAACAGCCAAAGGAAGAGGAAGCGATGCCCTGGGAAACTTCGCAACCTGAACAACCCACCACCGCCGAATCAGTTACTACCAACGAGCCAGCCACCACCACTGCAGCCGAACCAGCCGCTACAGCTATTGAAGAGTCACTGCCATGGGACCAACAAGCGCTGGAGTCGATGCCGTGGGACGACCAGCCTGCTTCTACCAACGAAGACAACGAAGAACCCACAAACAATGAGTCCGTGGCCGCCAGCGAACCGGTGTTGCTGACGGCGGCGGCATCGCTGGCGTTGAGCGAGGTGTCGCTGACGAAAGGGAAAAAACTGTTGGACGAATTGTTGGGCGACGACGACTTGTTATTGGACGATGACTTACTCGACGATGACTTCTTGGACGATGATGCGGTTGCGGCTCCAGCTGCTGTGGCTCCAGTAGCCGCGGCGGCCGTTGCGGCGGCTGGGGTATCGGCAGCGTCGAAGTACGCAGCGCCGGCGACGCCAGCAGCGCCCTCAGCGGCGTCGAAATACGCTGCCAACCCTTATGCTCCCACTCCAGCGGCGCCGGTGGCAGCAGCTCCAGTAGTGGCTCCTCAAGCGCCTGGTGCGGCGCCTCAAGCGGCTGGTGGTAGAAAGGGCTACGACTCCACTAAAGGGTACGATTTCCCCGATGACGTCATTCAGACTACCATCAAGCCGGCGGCCAGAAGATCGGCTAACAAGTACGCTAAACAACTGCTGACACCGGCGGCGAACGCTCCTCCTCAAGCGCCCCCTGCTGGCGCCGCGCCTCCTTGTGTAGCTCCTCCTGGTGTTAGCGCTCCGGGTGCGCCCTCAGCGCCTCATGCGCCGACGGCTCCCGCTGCTGCGCCCGCTGCTGCCAGGGGACCTCAGCTGGGCTTCTTTGAAGATCTTCCCATTGAATTGCCCAAGACTAAACCTCGCGCTGCCCGCGTGCCTAAATCGGCTCTGACCACCGCTACGGTAGCGCCAACGCCGCAAGCGCAATCGCCGGCGGTACCTCAACAGCCGACGGTGGCGCCGCCACTGGCACCCCCCGTCAACCCTTACGCGCCGAAGCTGTCGCTGACCTCAGGCCAAAAGCGCCTGGCCTACGCGCCCCCCGCTGGACCCACTGCCGGACCGGCCGTGCCTCCCATGGGTGGCGCCGTTCCTCCTCCTGGTATGGTACCTCCTCCCGGTATGGTGCCTCCTCCTGGTATGGCGCCGCCCGTGGCTAACCAGCCTGGTTTCCCTCAACCGGGCGTACAACCGGGGATGCCTCAACCTGGGGTGCAACCTGGCTTCCCTCAACAGCAGGGCTACCCTCAACCCGGTATGACACCGCCTATGCCGATGGCGCCGGGTCAAGCGCCTGCTCAAGTGCCGCCTATGACGTCGCCGACGGCGATGGCAGTGCCGATGGGTGGTCCCAACGTGCCTCGCGCTGGCGCTCCCTCAGGCGTCAAATCGCCTCGAGCTCCCGCTATCGCTACTGCTCTCCCTAAAGCACAGGGTCCTCCTTCAGCTACGGCGCAATATAATCCTCGCGCCGGCCCCTATGCGCCCACTCACACGCGTACTCATTCTCGAGGCGCTTCGTTAGTGGGGCTTAACGGTAAGGATATCAACCCCTACGCGCCCGTCGACCAGGCGCCGCCGCAAGCGATCCGCCCTCGGGGCATCCTGGGCGCCGCCGCTAAAGTGGGGCAACTGCCGTTGGCGCCGGTAGCAAAGATCCAGAACCCCGAACAGCTTTTGCGCCGCCAATTCCCGTTGTTTTCGTGGCTGGCGGGTAAGCTGGTGGCAGTGGTGATGCCGCTGGCTTATGGTAAAGCCACCGTACGGGTGGTAGAAGCGCTGCTGGTGGTGAAGGATGCGCTGACGTTGGCGCTGTTCCCCGGTGTATCTAAGGGGATGTCGAAGACTAAGCGGAAGGAAGTGGAGCTGTGGCTTGAACTGGCTCCCCCTCTTAGCGCTGACGACGACGTGTTGAAACGGATCCTTTTGGCCCGTCTCAGAAGTGAAGACGATGACGCTACGATGGCGATTTGCGCTGCGCTCGCGCCTCACGTCAACTATAACGAACAATTCATGACGGCGCCGGCGCTGATTGGGGCGCTGGCGACCAAATTGGATACTCAAGGGGTAGCGCACGTGTTCCTGTTGCTTCAGGCCGGACAAGCGCTGAAGGCGGTCGAGTATTGTCTTGATCGCCAAGACTACGCCCTCGCGATGATGGTGGCGCCAGTGGCAGGCGCCGACGCCAGCGCAACTGTGGTCAGCGCCTATACTGCTGCCAGCTGGGCGCCAGCGAAGCTGACTAACAAAGTAGTGCACACGATGCCGCTTTTGCTTAAGGTGTTTGCTGGCGACGTTGCCGGCGCCTTGCGCGACTTGCTGGCGCTGGCGCTGCTGACGGAGTTTGCCCTTACTCACTGGCGTGACACCGTCGCCCTGGTGGTGGTGCTGAAGGCGCCGGCGGCGCCGCAATTCCTTGCGGAGTACGCTAAGTTTTTGGGCTCTCACGGGTTGGCCACCGCCGCTACGGTGGTGTACGTGGTGGCCCTGGTTCCCCTCAATCCTCAAGGGTTCGCTGTGGTGCACGCTGGCCAGCGCACTCCCATTTACACCGAGATTTACGAGGTGGTGACGGCGTCGCAACCTGGGGTGCCGCCCCCCGTACACTTATTGCCGATGAAGGTGGCGCACGCGGCGCTGCTTGCTGACGTCGGCGCGGCGCTGGCGGCGCAGAAAATTGTTGATTCAATCACCGTTCAAATAAAGCACATGCCCAGAGGGCTGGTGCCCTTACCTGTTCAGGTGGGGCTTCAGCGTGTATGCCAGCGCCTTGAGGATCAGGGCGCTGACGCTCAAGGTTGGTTCAGCGGTAAAGGGTCTAAGCTCAACTTGGATAAAGTGTGGGGCTCCTTGGATAAGTTCATTGGCGGCGAGGAAGATAAGCCGCTGGCGCCGAAGGAACAAGGTCCCTTCGCTCGTTTCAGCCCGCTGGTGCTGCGCCAGCTGCTGACGCTCGACGTGACGTCGGCGGGGATGTCTAGCGGCGGTTTCAACCCCATGGACCATCGCGGCAACAGCATGCCCGTTTTACCAGTGCAAGCGCTTGCGCCTGCCGGCGCTCCCGCTGCGCCCGCTGCCGCGGCTCCGCCTACGGGTAAGTACGCCCCTGGTTACTCTGCTTCAGCTGCGGCGTCGGCAGCGCCCTCCAAGGCGAAGCGTTTATACACCCATCTGGGTCTGCTGACGCTGCTGTTGGCCGACACCCACCTTGCGATGACGGCGCGCGAACCTCTGGGATTAGCGCCGGTGCCGCAAGCTCAGGCATTGCCGGTGTCGCCAGTACCGCCCCATGCGGCGCCCGTCCACTTACATTCGGCGCCTCACGTCCCGCAACACGTGCCGCAAGCGCCTGCTTCTCAACCTCCAGCGGTAGCGCCATCGCCGTCACCGGCGCCGCTGCTGCTGTCGGCACTGGCGCCCCTGGCGCCTGCCGCGCCCTATGTCCCTACTCATAAGCGGCAAACACTGGGCGTTTCTGAAGTCAGTGTGCCTAGTCCCTTAGGTCAAGCGCCGCCGGTAACGCTGGCGCCGCTGAGTCCTGTGACTAAGCGCCCGGAGACTGTCGCTTCTGAGGAGCAAGCGCCAGCGCCAGTGGTGTCAGCGCCTCCCGCCGCGCCTCCTGCTGCCGCTCCTCCTGCTGCCGCTCCTCCTGCTGCCGCTCCTCCTGCTGCTGCTCCTCCTACTAGTGAGCCTGCAACTGCGTCTCCCGCGGCGCCTCCAGTGCTGGCACCCACGGAAGAGTCTACTGAAGCTGAATCCACTGACGACACTCCTGCTGCTCCTCCCACTGCTCCTCCCACGGCGCCGGCGCCACCACCTAAAGCGCAACTGAGCCAAGGTGATCTCCCCGATGACTTTGGCGCCATCCCCATGCGCCGCCCAGCGCGCGCTAAGGCGCTGAGAGGTAAGCGTCTGGACCGTTACGCAAGTGGTGGGGCTAAGAGTGTCAGCACGCCTAGTGTTACGCCTAGCGTCGCCACTGGCAGCGGCACTCCCAGCGTCTCGGCCGAGCCGGCGCCGGCAGCGCCGCAACCGCCAGCGCAACCGCCAGCATTATCGCTGGTAGCGAGCGCTCCTGTTGCCGTGGCGCCGCCGATTTCTGTGGCACCTCCTCAACCAGACCTTGAAGGTGACGACGATAAGGAGGATGAATCAGCGCTTGCGGACATAAGTATCGATTCTGCTGGCGAGATCCCGAAGCCAATGGCACCAATGACGCCATTAGCGCCGCCAGCGCAATTAGGCCCTGGCGCCGCTCCTCACCCTGAACCGTTGGCGCGGTCGCTTCAAAGAAAGGCGCTGCGGCAACTGTACACTCCGCGCACTGGCGGCGTCGGCGGCGCTGATGATCTCGATAACCCGTTGGACTCGTTCCCCATCCCTGGCTCTCCAGAATTTACGTCACGTGCCAACTCGGTGATTGGTGGCCCTTCAGGTTTCTTCCTGCTGAAGCTTAGTCAGCTGAACCACCCGATGTACCACCAGTACGACGTTCAGGACGATACCGTCAGAGATTATGTGCCCGTGAATGAGGATGACGACGAAGATCATAAGGCAGCGGCGCGTAAAAAGCGCCAGCAAAAAGAGGAAGAAGAGAAGCAGCGTCAACAACGAATTGCTGAAGATAAGAAGCGCCAGAAGGAAGAACAGCAGCGCCGCAAACAGGCGGAAGGGCCTGGTTTCATCTCCAAGTTATTCGGTGGCAATAAAGTGCAAATGACCGAAGACGGTAAGAAGATTTACAAGGCGCATTTGGGTGGTAACCAGATGTTCTGGCTGGAAGAACATAAACGGTGGTTGGATAAATCGCGCCCGATTGAGGAGCAGTTAGCTGAGGCGAAACCTCCTCCTCCTCCCATGGGTAAAAAGAAGGCCGGTGCTGGTGCTGGCGCTCCTACTGGAGCAGCAGCAGCGCCTCCAGCCACTGGAGCTCCCCCTAGTGCTCCCCCTTCTCTGGCGGCACCTCCAGCAGCGGCAGCTCCACCTGCTAGTGCTCCGCCTGCCAGCGCACCTCCCGCTGGCAGTTCAGCGCCTCCTACTGGCAGTTCGGCTCCTCCTACTGGTGCGGCTCCCCCTCCCCAACGGTCTGCCGCCGCCGCTGCTGCTGCTGCCGATAACCTTGACGAGCTTCTTGACCTTGGTCCCAAGCCAGCGGCGCGCCCTAAGCGCACCCGCGCCAAGCGCCAGTTCATCAGCGTCATGGACAACCCCCAATAACCATAACTAGAAAAAAGCATGTACCATAGAAACTAAAAGTAAACAAGCATTTGATTGAAATCACCTTCTTAAAATAACTTTTCAAGCTAATGAAAGGAAGCTTCTACTGGCGCGTTAGCCATGCAAGCGAATGGGTCGGCTTCGATGCAGGGATGTCACCTGCATCGTTGTCACGGCGATCGCCCAGCTCCAAACCGTTTGATTATGTAAGCCGACGTCCTTTGCTTTCTGTTAGGTATCAAGATATAAGCGTAACCCCCAAGGTTAATACCTCAAATTACCCCTTTCTTTTCGTAAACCCTCACCAGTTATGGATTTCCCCAATTTCGGTGGCAAAAGTGCGCGCGCCATTTTACCGTGTCACAAGCCCCTCCCATCCGCCGCCCCCACGCACTTTCGGCGATGGTCACCGGACACAAAATACCCTCGACGGTCGAGACCAACCGCCACGAAAGACTGAGATTTAAATAGAACATAGAATCAGAGATAATAAAGGGAAATCTAATTAATAAGTAATTTAAATCACATATTATTATCATCAATGTTTTCATCTATTGATTTCTTTCCTTTTCTTGGACCTATTGTCTTTGTCGTGTTCCCCCGCATCGTTCGCCTGCCACCCTCTATTTTCACCCTCTCTATACACCACCACCAAGTGTCACCCAGGCGACGCCGCACACTGCGAAAAAACCGAGCCTGCCACTGTATACACAGAATTAACGTCTACGCTTAGAGGTGTGTCAGGGCTGCCCGAATGAACTTGTTCAAGATCTTGGACGGCACCCCCGAGCCGCCGATCATCGACCTCCACTTACCTTCGGTCAACGACGGCGGCGACTACTGTCTTGCGACGCCGATGTACGACTTCCAAAAAGAGCTCACCGACCAGATCGTTTCATTGCACTATCCCGACATCTTGAAATACTGTGAGCTCCAGGACTCGCGGGATATCATCGTCAAACTGCTTGAAATCTGTATCCTGAATTGCATGGCGGTGCTGACCCACCCCTACCTCTTGATCGACCACTACATGCCCAAGAACTTGTACGTGCGAGACATGCCGGCCAAGCTCGCCGAGACCAGTGGCAAGTTTAATGTTTTAAAGGACCTTGTCAATGTGATGATTGAATGCAACCCTAGTGGCCAGCAACCGCAAAAGAAGCACATTGGCGTCGTGATGAATAACCACCAGCGCCAGTTCGACTTGGTCGAAGCATTGCTTGTCGGTGGATGTGTGGCGAAGAAGAACGTTAAGAGATACCTGGGGAACCCGAATAAGAACAATAAAACAATAGCTCTGGCGCTGACGACGATCCATTTGATACCGGGCGACGGCCAAGTGACGAGGGAAGCCGACAGCTTGAGCCAGGTGAAGTTTGATGTGCTCATCGTGTTTGACGGCCACGTCGACACCTCCAACGACTACTTTACCCAGCTTCGGCGGCAGAACCGCCGAGGGGAAGCGGTGATCATCCGGTTAGTGCCCATGCGCACCATCGAACACGTCCAGCGTTTCTACCGAGACCACGACCCTACTGATACCAAGGATAAGTTGTATCGCCTCATACTGTCGATCGTGTGCTTGCGGGACCACGTTGGTACGCTCCCGCCGGACACCGTCCCCATCTATAACCAGCGGCTCACTTACCTCTCGAAGCCGTTCTTCGACGACGTGTTCCGTTCCCAGGCTCGCCTTACCAGTTTCCCGCCGTGGCCACTTCCCGAACTACCGCCGATTCCTAAATTCTCGTGTTCTGACGTTGAACGGTCGCTTCTTACAGAAGTCCATTTCCACTATACTCCTTACGATAATGCTAATGGCGACGATGCTGAGGAAGTGGTACATGAAAAAGTTCCCACATACTATGAAACTAAGCGGTTACAGCTGGATTACGTCACTAATCCACTCAAAAATGATTACGATAAATTGATCGGTATCCACCTGAACCTACTCGTGGGAGGCCACGGCACCGATAATACCAAGTTCACCCCCAATTTGCTTACCCACAAGCTCATTCTTCAGCTCAACAACGCCATCAACGAATACCAGGCGGTGACGGATCTGGTAAAAATCTACGAACACTACGCCAGCGACGAACAACAACTGCGCAACGGACGCCGCCAGCGAGAGTTGGACCTGACCCTCGCCTCGATCAATGTTGACATTGACCACGCCGAGAAACGTATCGATGTCGCCACCAAGAAGCTTGCCAGTCGTCAGGATGAGATTGAACAGTTTAAGCGCGATATCGCGGTGAGCAAACAAGCAGTGGAGACGTTTTTGGAGACTGAGCTCAATAAGCCAAAGACTGAGCCCCTGAAACTCCAGGTTATCAAAGTGGAGCCAACTGAGAAGACTAACAATGTGGAAAACAATGATAAGGTTGTGGCGCCTAAGGTCGAAGAAGAAGATATTGAAATGGCTGAACTGGTCAAGGATGAAGTGGTCAACGACAATGGCGATCAACTGATATCCAACGGGACAGCTACTACCACTGAACCACTGGATATTAAACCCAACGATGCCGCCAAGTCACTGGAGGACTCTAACAATAATGCCGACTCCATGGATGTTGACAAACCAGAGGATTCCAGCAAACTGATATCGAACGAGTCAGACAAAACAGAGGAGTCTCCACTGGAGAAACCTGACAAGCCTGACGAGTCAAAATCAGAAGAGACTAAACCAGAAGAGGCTAAACCAGAAGAGACTAAACTAGAGGAGGCTAAACCTGAGGAGTCTAAACCAGAGGAGACTAAACTAGAGGAGTCTAAACCTGAGGAGTCTAAACTTGAGGAGTCCAAGCCTGAGGAGGCTAGACCTGAGGAGACTAAGCCAGAAGACAATACACCAAAGGTCGAAAAACCGGAAGAGTCACCGGTGGTACACAAGGATGAATCTGAATCAGCCAAACCTGACGAAAAACTTCAAGAAAAGGCTGCTGAGACTGCTGTTAAAGCTGAGGCATCCGAAGACAAGATGGATGTGGATCAAGAACCTAAAACCACTGTGGTATTAAGTGAAGGGCAACCAGTGGCCACCATCGTCACCGACGACAAGGCGGCAGAGCTGATATCCAACGGTACCTCCGAGTCCACGTTCACTCAGTTCTACCATAACCAATTGCAGATATGGGAACTTCAGGCGAAGATCAAGGAGACGATCGATAAGATCACGGCACGGAGTGAGGAGAAGTCCTATATTGCTAAGGAAGTGGAAAACTGTCAAAAGCTGATGGTAGACTCTGAAGCCGAGATGGCTACCGTCAAGGAACTGATCGCTGTGGAGGAGCAGAAGCTTGCACAGGTGCGGGAGAAAGAGGCTGAATCTCGCAAACGCTTCCACACCGAGATGGAGGAGATGGAGTCGACGATTAAAAAGGAAAAGACACTAAACGATGAAATGCGCTTACACTTGGCTGAGTCGTTGCAGTACCTCCGGAGCACTCCCTACATGAAGAAACGGAAGGGCCGCACGCCAAACAAGTGAACGGGTTTATAGAGCTTTCAAATCTCTCGTATACGCTAGACATCGAGGAATATAATAATCATAAACCAAAATATAATGTAGTGTTGGGCTAAAACGTAAGTAAAATAGGCGAACAAGCCGTGATTGCGACCAAGATGGACTAATATTAACTCCACCGGTTTCCGTTTGAGCTACAGTGATTCGTGCGAGGTCCCTTGGCCCAGTTGGTTAAGGCGTGGTGCTAATAACGCCAAGATCAGCGGTTCGATCCCGCTAGGGACCACTCTTTTTTGGCCCTTTCTAGTGTTGTACAAAGCTTTTTAATCAAACTGAGATTACTGTTGCATTCTACAGCTTGTATACTCTATTATCATGAGCTATCTTTGTGTCTCATTTCTATTTATTTGCGCATTACCTGGAGTCTGATAACTAGCGACCCCATTTTTCACATATTGCGAAATTATGGAAGTAACAGTACAGTCAAGGTCAGGCTATTTACCTCGCTAAATTAACCGAGCAGATATAAAATTACGAATGAAATGTACTTCTTATTGATTAAAGTGAGAATCAAAAGTCAAATTTCAGTATTTTCTCTGTTAAATTCGACTACACCCACTACACCTTCCCTGTTCATTCGCCACGCACTCGCCAAGTATTAATACCGTGAGATTCGCGTCCACAGGAAAAAGCCACCCAAGCATCACACCCACACCGACAACAACCCAGCCATGCAAGCCGAGGAGTTGAGACGGACCATCGCCCGCATCCCCCCGGTGACTCGCTTCTTCACCATCTGCAGCGTGTTGGTGTGTGGCCTCGTCGGGCTCAACATGCTCGAGCCGTCGTTGATCATGTGTCTGGTGACCCACTTTGAGCTCCCTCTCCACCTCATCATCCGGGCGTGGAAGTACCTGAAGAGCTGGACGGCGGTGGGCTACGCCGTGGTCAAGTTCTTGCTCCAGGGGTACCGCTGCTTCACCGCGTTCATGCTCCCCGCCGGCGTCATCAACCAGAGCGCCGTGCTGACGGTGCTGGACTTGTACTTCTTCTACAACTTTGCCACCCACGTCGAGAGCGCCCAGGGCAAGTTCAAGGGCAACTTCCCCGACTGCTTGTGGTTCACGTTGCTTCTGGGCACCATCATTGTCCTCACGTCGTTTACCCTCGAATCAATGTACACGTTCTTGCCGTTGCACCACGTGATGATGTTTTCGTGCATCACCTACATCTGGCTGAGATGGGCCAAGAACAGCACCGTCAACTTCTTCGGGCTCGTCCCCATCAAGGCGTACTACATGCCGTGGTTCGAAGTGTTCTTCCGCATGCTTGGGGGCAAGCTGGCGGTGCTCAACTCGCTCATCGGCATCTTTGGCGGCTACATCTACCTCTGCATCCAACTGCAAACGATGCCGCTATACAACCTTTTGCCGCTGAGCTACGGCCAACGGTCGCAAGCGTCCGCTCAACGCGTCGGGTCGACGTCGGGCGAGCTTCCCCCCACCATCAGCGACTCCATCTACGATAAGGGTTACCTCAAAGCGCCCCGCTTCTTGTACAAATGGCTCAACTACCCTATGGGAGGCAGCGTTCGCCGCACCGCATTCTACCAGCCGCCCGCCACCCGCAGAGGGTACGAACCGGTCAAACCGCGCACGGAGCTGTACACGTCTTATTCTCTGGGCTTCCAAGGCAAGGGCCACCGCTTGGGAGGTGACTAAACAGTCACCAATGGCAATTCATAGCCAACTCCATTCTTAGATTGTGTTGTTTCCCTTTCGTCATCCAAACACATACCATTCCTAGTTTCATTCTTGTTTTCACTGTATACTGTGCTAATGAGTGATTTAGACGAAAGTTCCATCTGTAGTTGACGTTTCTCACACTACAGCCGTGCTCACCATAATAAGCACAGAAATCAATGGAAAAGTCTACAACGTAATACTAGAATTCAACAGAAACATCACTATCATAAACACATACATTGTAGTCATAATTTTGAGGCGTATCAAAGTCAAGTTTTCATGTATGAAATGAGATGAATGTCCTAATCGTCAATAAGGTTTGCTAGTTTCTAAATCTTGTGTTTGACTAAGCTTGTGTGACGTCATGAGTAAGCCATCAACTGCGATGGTGCCATGGGTAGAGATCATGCGCACACCACAAGCCGCAGTTGTCGACCACCGCCAAAACTACAGTTGCTTCCCCTAAACCCCTGTCGTTTTCCCTCTAGAACCGTCTCTAATGTTCTTTTATTAACCCCTTCAACACCGTCCCCGTTTCTCGAACTTTCCCCTAGCTTCCTTTGTCTTCCCCCACCTTCGCTCGTCCTTCGCCCCACTTCGGATGCCACCAAAACATTCTACGGTGTTCCACGCGGACCCACCTGCCACCTCGTTTTTTCACTCCGACACTGCGACGTACCGGAACCCCCGGTACCCTAACCACCAGAGCAATTTAACCATTGACCCCATAAACGACACCTTAAACCCTTTGTAAACATAGTATTACTCCATTAAAACCCGTTTTCGCGGTTTCGCTTACGTTGCTGTTCGCCCCCTGTGTCTTGCATTGATGGAACTCGATCGAACTTTTCCACTGGAAATTTTCAACCGCCGCCCTACGGAGTATATAAACTAGCACACCGCGCACCGATTTGCCTCTCTCCACTGAACTCATTTCATCATGTCTGAAAAGGTTGAAACCCATGAATTCACCGCTGAGATCTCTCAGTTGATGCTGTTGATCATCAACACCGTCTACTCCAACAAGGAGATCTTCTTGCGGGAATTGATTTCCAACGCCTCGGATGCTTTGGACAAGATCCGTTACGAAGCTCTTGCCGACCCCCTGAAGTTGGAATCGGAACCCGAATTGTTCATCCGCATCACCCCTAAGCCCGAGCAAAAGGTCCTCGAAATCAGAGACTCGGGTATCGGTATGACCAAGGCCGACTTGGTCAACAACTTGGGTACCATCGCTAAGTCGGGTACCAAGTCGTTCATGGAAGCCTTGTCCGCCGGTGCCGACGTGTCGATGATCGGTCAATTCGGTGTCGGTTTCTACTCGCTTTTCCTCGTCGCCGACCACGTCCAAGTCATCTCCAAGCACAACGACGACGAACAATACATCTGGGAATCCAACGCCGGTGGTAAGTTCACCGTCACCCTCGACGAAGTCAACGAACGCTTGGGCCGCGGTACCATCCTCAGATTGTTCTTGAAGGACGACCAACTCGAATACTTGGAAGAAAAGAGAATCAAGGAAGTCGTCAAGAAGCACTCCGAATTCGTGTCGTACCCTATCCAATTGGTCGTCACCAAGGAAGTCGAAAAGGAAGCTCCCGAAGAAGAAGAAGAAGTCAAGGAAGACGACGACAAGAAGCCTAAGCTCGAAGAAGTGAAGGACGACGAAGAAGAAGACAAGAAGGAAAAGAAGATGATCAAGGAAAAGGTCACCGAAACCGAAGAGTTGAACAAGACCAAGCCCTTGTGGACCAGAAACCCTTCGGACGTCACCCAAGAAGAATACAACGCCTTCTACAAGTCGATCTCCAACGACTGGGAAGACCCCTTGGCCGTCAAGCACTTCTCGGTTGAAGGTCAATTGGAATTCCGCGCCATCTTGTTCGTGCCCAAGAGAGCTCCCTTCGACGCTTTTGAATCGAAGAAGAAGAAGAACAACATCAAGTTGTACGTCAGACGTGTGTTCATCACCGACGAAGCCGAAGAACTCATCCCCGAATGGCTCGGCTTCATCAAGGGTGTCGTTGACTCCGAAGACTTGCCCTTGAACCTTTCGAGAGAAATGTTGCAACAAAACAAGATCTTGAAGGTGATCAAGAAGAACATCGTCAAGAAGTTGATCGAAACCTTCAACGAAATTGCTGAAGACCAAGAACAATTCGACAAGTTCTACACCGCCTTCTCCAAGAACATCAAGTTGGGTATCCACGAAGACGCTCAAAACCGTGCCGCTTTGTCGAAGTTGTTGAGATACTACTCGACCAAGTCGACCGAAGAGATGACCTCGTTGTCCGACTACGTCACCAGAATGCAACCCCACCAAAAGAACATTTACTACATCACTGGTGAATCGATCAAGGCTGTCGAACTGTCGCCCTTCTTGGACGCCCTCAAGGCCAAGAACTTCGAAGTTCTCTTCCTCGTTGACCCCATTGACGAATACGCCATGACTCAACTCAAGGAATTCGAAGACAAGAAGCTTGTTGACGTCACCAAGGACTTCGAACTCGAAGAAACCGAAGAAGAAAAGGCTGAACGTGAGAAGGAAGACAAGGAATACGAACCTTTGACCAAGTCGCTTAAGGAAATCTTGGGTGACCAAGTCGAAAAGGTCGTTGTCTCGCACAAGTTGGGCCCTGAAGCTCCCGCTGCCATCAGAACCGGTCAATTCGGCTGGTCGGCCAACATGGAAAGAATCATGAAGGCTCAAGCTTTGAGAGACACCACCATGTCGTCGTACATGTCGTCGAAGAAGACCTTCGAAATCTCGCCCAAGTCGCCCATCATCAAGGAATTGAAGAACAAGGTCGACGCCGACGGCGCCGAAGACAAGACCGTCAAGGACTTGACCACCTTGTTGTACGAAACCGCCTTGTTGACTTCGGGTTTCTCGCTCGACGACCCCACCCTGTTCGCCAACAGAATCAACAGATTGATTCAATTGGGTTTGAACATTGACGAAGAAGAAGCTGAAATCGCTGCTGCCGCCGCCGAACCCGCTGACGCTCCTGTGGAATCGGCCATGGAAGAAGTTGATTAGGTGATTAGTGTATAAGAGTATAAATCTAATGCGTGATGATTGATTGAAGATATATCTGTAGTTAATCGAAAAATTTCATAAAACAAATGTTGAAATCTCGATTATTGTTATCGTAGAAATGTTTACAAAGATGTTGTTGCTCTAGAGCTGGCCACAATATGGTGCTGACACCTCAAGTGATAAGAGTGTCATAGCTAAATAAATAAAGACACTTCGAATAAGGATTTTCATGTTCTTTTATGAACGGTACTATATACAATTTTACTTCCATTCAACGACGTAGTAGTTGTTCTTACCTAAACGGACCAACAACAACTTGTCATCAATCAAACGCTCCTTGTCGAACAAAATGATGTCATCAGGGTCTTGCACCTGGTGGCGGTCAGTGCCCACATATACAGCACCTTGAGCCAACAAGTTCTTGATTTCCCGCTTCAGTTTGCCCGTGATGTCGGCCAAGAGCGTGCTCAACTTCAAGTCATCGATGTTGGGGTAGTCCAGGAACTGGCGGTGGTGCAAAATACCCAGCTTCTCGAACGCCTTGATCAACTTGTCAGCCGACACTTCGTCTTGGAAGGGCATGTCGGGGGTGTTAAAGAGGAACGACGAGATGTAGGCCATCTCATCACCAGTGCCAGGGCCGTGCAAAAGGTCCACGACTTCACGAGCCAACACCCGCTGAGCCTTACGGAGGGTAGGGTCTTTCTGACTCGATTCCACCACCTTGTCAACAACTTCAATCGGCAAGAGCGTGAACAGTCTGAGTAAACGTTGCACCATTTCGTCGGGGACATTAATAAAGAACTGGTACAATTGATAAGGAGTGGTCATTTCCGAGTCGATAAATACGGCATTGCCGGCAGACTTACCGAACTTTTCTCCCAGAGGCGTAGTGAGCAACGGCACGGTGACACCATAGGCATCGTTGTTATCATCCTTATTAGGCTTAAGTCTCAGGATCAAGTCGACACCAGCGGTGATGTTCCCCCACTGGTCGTTACCACCTACCTGGATGTTAACTCCCTCAGCTTTGAACAAGTGGTAGAAGTCGTAGGCCTGTAAGATCTGGTAAGTGAACTCATTAAACCCTAACCCTTCCGCCGAGTTTAATCGCGACGAGATCGAGTCACGAGCTAACATCTGGGTGACACGAATGTGGCGCCCGTACTTGGCTAAGAACTCCAACATCCCAATATCTTTCCACCAGTTATAGTTGTTTTGCACTTCGCGAGTGGCGTCTTCGACGGGGAAGTTTCTCAGCTTAGCGTACTCGATACCTCTGGAAAAGAAATTAGTCATTTGCTTTTCAATGTGGCCGACATTGGTAATTCTGGTGCCATCGGCCATCTCTTGACGCTCACTGGTTCTCCCTGAAGGGTCACCTACGGCGCCGGTAGCTCCACCCACAAGACCAACCACTGAATGGCCTCTGATGGCGAAGTTAAGCAACACCATAAGTGGTAACAAGTTCCCCAAGTGGAGAGAGGGGGCACTAGGGTCGGCACCACAGTATAACTTGAATTTTTTGTCGGTGGCCGTGAGGTCGAATAACTCGTCATTGGTGACCAGCTCGATGAGATGGCGGCTTTGGAGGATGGACATCACGCCGCCGGCATCGGGCTTGGCCTGGGCCACAAGCTCCTGGACGCTGGGGACGACGGAGGCGGCGCTCAGAAGCCGCCGGATCACCTGGCGAAGACTCATACGGTTCAGCAAACGCACCGGGGCGAAGGATGATGTAAGCATCAGCCGATAAAAAGTGGGGTGATTGTTATTGGAAATGAGCAAAAAATCCGGATATAACGGTACAGTCGAGCAAAGTGACCATAAAACTCACGTTAAAGCTATATTTCAAGCTACAAAAAGCCGATTTAGCGGCAGTGCTACCATTCAACTATTAACTGTTGATTTGCGCACACTTACACGCAACCAGATTCGGGCGTGTAGCTCAGTTGGTAGAGCGTTCGCTTAGCATGCGAAAGGTCTTGGGTTCGATTCCCAACTCGTCCATTTTTGCCTCCCTTCACCCCTACTTTTTGTTATTTATCGATATAACCCACTTAATTTACCCATTTTCCCATCATCTTGTCTCATTCCTTAACTTAGCGCCTCCATATCTCACCGCCATCGCTCGCGCGCACTTACCACTCACTACCTCAAGCCACTCAATACCAATACCTCCCCATGTCGACCAAATGGCTGGGGCTGCCCACCCATCGCAAGAAGATGGGTCTGCGAACGTTCAATACAGTGATTCTGGGCCACTTGACTCCAGAACAGATCGATGCCTACCAGGAAATGTTCCGCATCGAGGAGATCGCCGACATCTTCCGTTTTGCCAGCACCCGTAAACGGCCAGTGACGCTGATTCTCCCTTCGGGAAACTCTGAGGCTAATCCAAACTACCGAAGAGACCCGTCGCCGCCTCCTAAATACGATTCGAGAGGTACCCGGACTAATACTCGCGAGGCTCGTACCATCGAAGCCATGGAGAAAGAACAGCACTACTTGGTAGAGGTGGCGGTGCGCGATGTGCTTGAATATAACCCTCCTGTCGACTACAAGAAACCCGAAAAGAATCGTGACAAGTTGTATATCCCGCTTAACGAATACCCGGATATTAATTTCGTGGGGCTTCTCCTTGGTCCTAGAGGCAATACCCTTCGCGAACTCCAAGAGAAATCAGGCGCTAAGCTTGCTATCAGAGGTAAAGGGCTGGTTAAAGAAGGTATGAGAGGTGACGACTCCGGTAACCCAGAAAACGACGACGATTTGCACGTGGTGATCACCGCTGATACCACTCATAAAATTGCGCTTGCGAAGAAATTAACTCAGGAAATCGTGTCAAAGGCGATTGAATCGCCTACAGGACAAAACGAGTTCAAGAGAACTCAGTTGCGTGACTTGGCCATCCTCAACGGTACCCTCAGAGAGACCAAGCCTTACATCCCTGAAGAACAGCGCCCTACGCGTATGGACATCACCAAAGTGGTGTGTAAGATCTGTAAGCGGGTGGGTCATTATGCCCGTGATTGTCGAGCCCCTAGAGATGGTGAAGGCGATGAAAGTGACTCTAAACGTCGTCGTGTCGATGACGAACACTCACTGCCTCAACCGTATACTTCGGGCATCATACCGCCTCCGCTGGCATCAGCAGCAGCAGCTCCGGCTACACCTGCAGTTGCTCCGCCGCCAGGATTACCTATACAACCACCTACACAAACGGTACGCCCACCGCCTCCTGGGTTGTCTTTACCTGTGCGTCCGCCTCCTCCCTCTGGCGCCAAGCCGCCGCCTCCAGGTGATGTGAAACCGCCTCCTCCTATTGATGCTAGACCACCGCCACCCGTTGATGCTAGACCACCACCTCCTACTGAGATTAAATCACTTCCCTCAGCTTTTGCCAAACCGCCACCTCCCGCTGACATCAAACCCCCTCCACCCAAGGCCAAACCTGCGCCTCCCCCTCCCCAGAAGCCGGCCCCACCCCCGCAATAACGATGTACGTATCCACTTAATGACCCTATACTTACTTACACTTACTAATCCTGTAGAGGTGTAAATTGCCTGCTTTATCATAGCGCCGCACGACCCTAGCCCTACACCACTCATCTCCAAAGCATCATACCCTCACTGATGAGGAAAGTAGTCTTTTTCAAACTGTAACTGTTAGCGGTTGTTTGTGACACTCTCAAAAACAGACCCCTTTCTCTCTAATTATCCCTATTTTAGTAGACCCTATTCCCTACTGTCTCACTACCATATACCACACCACTCGCGGCGAAAAACATTTCAGCGATGAACGTCAGTACCAGTGCGCTTGGGGTGCGGAGAAGAAAGGCGACGAGCCAGAACATCGACGAGGAGGAGAATGCGGCGGTGCTCAAGCTCGGACCCGAGTTCCAGCTCCAGCAGATGACCAACAGCGGCGAGACCGAGCAGTTGATCGCCCTCAACAACAGCGAGGCCCGGTTGTTGATTCGGGCGGCGTTGAAGGAACGGAAAAACAAGAATAACCGGGGGCAGCAGCCGGCCGAAGACGTCGAGAACGAGGAAAACGAAAAGGAAGACGAGATTTCCAACATGGAGTTAGCGGGTCCTGACTCCAACGAAATCATGCACAAAACGCTTAATTACCTCGCCAACTTCGCCCGGTTCAAGAACTCGAGCAGTGTCGAGACGGTGGAAAAGCTTTTGACCGACTTCAGTGCGCTGGCGCTGGAGCCGTTGCATCCGTTTGAGTTGGCGCAGCTCGGGTCGTTGGAGTGTGAAGAAGCCGAGGAAGCGAAGCTGTTGATCCCCAGTTTGGCGCATAAGGTGTCGGACGTCCAGTTGCAAACGTTGTTGACCGAGTTGAGAAAGTACCAGACGATTAGTTAGCGTGTTTATAGAGACGGGAGGAGAGAGAGAAAAACAGAGGAAAAAAGACAGAGATCGATCCTTAATGATAATAAAAAAGAACGTCATCAATCACAGATAATTTGAGGTATCATCACTGAGCAATGACTCCCTTAGAAGTAAAACTATTGTATTTTCTTAGCATTAATGGTAATCTACTTGCGCTAGTGTTTCCAAAAGAAGTAAGCGGTCATGAGAGGAACCAATTTCAAATGAAGAATGGTAATGTTATTGGTAGATGGGTTCGCAAAGTTATGAAGCAATCACCATAGTTGCATTCAAGTTACCAAGCTTGATTTTAGACGTCCAACTAGGGTTATAGACAGTGTAGCAACAATAGACTTAATAATTACAAAGCTAAGCTTGCGCAAAAGAGTTCAGCAGTTCAGCTTCTAAACTGCTACAACACAAACCATATTAGACCAACTTCACCCCCAAATACAATTTTTCACTACTCTTTTTGTGACACGTCTTGCGCTGTGATAAAGCGATCTCCATCGCGCGTTTGGCCACCGTACTCATATATCCCTTTGTCCACCATGCAATTCCTTTCGGCCAAGCTGATGGTCTACGTGAGGGTGCTCTACCTTCTTATCATCGTCTACTACCTCCTAATGGCCCCCGAGGAGCTCGGCACCATCGGCATCGTCGTGTTGTTGGGCCAAGCGATGAAGGTGCCGTTGGTGTTCTTGACTAAGGAGAACCCCTTAGTGGGGATCTTGGCGTTTATGTTTTCTATGCTTGCATTAGCCGATCTCGTGCCGTTGCTCCTGGAGAACTTGGCCTACTTTGAGACCATCATCCCCATCCGGACCGCTATATACTTTGCCGTGGCCGCGTACTGCTACCTCGCCGAGCTGCCATTGGCGAACTCGCTCGTGTTCACCTACGTGTTCTTCGAGGTGTGGATCAACTTCATCACCTACAACAACTTGCGCGACGAGAAGTACTACCGGTTCAAGAAGTTTGTCGAGGAGAACCCCCACGCCTTCGACGAGGCGGCGGGGGCCCAGGTGCTTGTTGATACCGATTAAATACATAACATTTCATTGGGGCCCTAGGGCGCCTGCTCAAGCCACTCGCGGAGCTCGGTGAAGTTGTCGCGGTTGGCCTCGAACAACTGCTTCCCCAGCCGTAGGTACGCGATCATGAGCTCCAACCACTTCCGCTCGAGCTGCTTGATGAACTGCCGGTACGTCTTGATGAGCTCGTCGGTGAGGTTGTTCATGTCGCGTGTCGTCAATGCAATGAGCTGGGCCACCTTGGTGAGCTCCCGCTCCATCTGAATAAACTTAGAGCCGACATCAGCTCCGTTCTCGCCTTCTTCAGCCTCTACCGCAGATAGACGTTTGCTAAACTGCTTGTTATAGTTCAGACCGCCACCGAAAATACCATACCAGCTCTTCTTTTGGCGTAACTGCCCCGCTTGACCAGTGTCCTTAGCATGCTTTATCTTCTGAATTGCTTGGCTCAAACTGGCCAGGGGAAGGCCTTCAAGGTGGTCGAGATCAGCGGGTTTCCCAGGCGCTTCGGGCACGCTGACAGCGCCGAACATCTCCTGGTATTTCTGGAATTTGAGCTTATACAATAACTTGTACTGTATCACTTTATACTTGTAGAATTTGATCAGAATGAGCGCCAGATAGAAGTACTGGTTCATCTGGTGCACTGGTTCTTGCCATTCGGTGATAAGTCGGTCCTGGAGAAACCCTTCAAAGTTCAAGAAATTGGAGTCGATGGCCAGGCCAAACTTCTCAATTGCCGCCGAAAGACTGTTGTCCACTCCGGGAGAGTTGTCGTATACTTGGAGGGAGAAGTTGTTGAGGTTGCCACCCAATTCAATGAGGTTATGGATCATTTGCTTGTAGTTCTTCACCAGGCGGTTGTTGAGCTTATCAAGGTCATCAAGCGCTTTAATCAGCTGATGGAACTCATTTTCAAACTTGACGAGTTCAGGAGGGATGTTGTGGAACGGAGTAAAGTTCTCATCTTCGGAGTTAGCGGGGAGCGTCATCTTCAGCCGCGTCTCAAACTCGTGGCGCTTCGCCTCCATCAACTGGATCTGCTCCCACAACTTCGCCAAGTCGTCGTTGATACGGCGGAGCAGCGGCATGTTGTCCAGCAGTTTTGAAATGTCAAACCCATTGATCAGCGGTAAAAGAACATAGAGCCCGTTTTGGTCAGTGGTATCCACTGGGTTCGCTAAAAGCATCAGCTTGGGGAGTACCAGCACTGGCGGTTCCAGAAGTGCATTGTCCCATGCCATTTCGTAGTTAGGGTCCAAGAACTTCACTGTGAGTGCCAGCTGGCGAAGACGAGGGTCAGAGGCAAATATGAGCTCCCTGAGGAAACGAGTGAAATAACGTTTGCGCAGGTCAATGATGTGGATCTCATGGGAATTGTCGATCGAGTTGACGAGATAGCTGAGTAGCGTATGCTTTTCGGGAATTGGCGGTACGATCACCGTGGGGAACAAACGGAGCAATTGCTCGCGGAACAGCTTGAATTCAGAGTAGCGCCGCTTGACAATTATTCGCTGGTCATCACTATCGCCCTTGCGGCCAAATTGGATCAGGTATACCACCACCGAGGTGCCCACTAAGTGTTCGGACGCCACAACGGCTATCTCCAAGTCCAGCAGGTCTAGAAGCGCCAGGATCTTATTGGAGAGTCCCAACGTGCTGTTGACCAAATCGGTGGCATCCGGACTCTGCTCACGAGCCTGGGGCGGCTGCTGTTGAAGGCGAGGGCTGTGTTGCGGTGGCGGTACTGGCAGCGCTGGTTGCTGCTGGCTGCGGGTATGCGGGTACGGGTTGGCCAAGATCAGGGTGTCGCCATAGAAACTAGGATTGTTGTCCTGTTCTATGTCGTTGAAAACGTCGCCCATGCTGGAGAGGGGGGCGAGTCTATGGTGCTAGTGTTTATAAATTGATCATGGGGCTTTCGGTGACGCGCGCCGGGGCCCGCAACCGGCGGGGGCAAGCCCGATTATCGCCCCAGGTAAGAGCATAGCTAGTGATCGCGCACATGACCAGGCGATAACGACGACCTTTGCATGTTTGTAATAGAATTATCTTACTGGGGATAATGAGTTTGATAGTAGTATAACACGTGAGCCAAACGCTGGACTTGTATGATATTGAAATGCCACCGTTAGAATCCTCCCTGAACCATATCCATCCAGGTTTCTGGTCGGTGACAGAGTAGTCATCACATACAAGTTTGTTGAGTTTACTCAACGGTAGCTCGTGCTGGTGTCACCCTTGGCTAATAGGCGAAAGATTTACCCAATCTCAATTGGATTTGTTAGGTAAAGGGAAGTACAACTAATGTTTTGATCTCTTAAACTTTCATTTCTCGCCCTTGTAGTTGGTGACATGGCATTGCGTATTGATCAACGCGAATGGCTCCTACATGGTCCCCACAATTTGGCAATTATTGGCGAGGGAATGGCAGAAAGTGTAATGAGCCAAAAATAAACGTCAAAGTCATTGAAAATTTACAAAGACAAATTCAACTAATTTAATTCTTTCTCAATTCGACTAAGGTCAGATCGTATTACAAAATCTCACCTTCTCCATTTGGCGGTGCCGGCTCTAATTTTGGCGCGATTGTTTTGGTGAGGCAGTCGCGAAAAGACAGGTACGCGAATGTACCATGCCGCCTAAAATTAACCACATACCGGGGGAATGCAAACAATGCCCTGAATCTGTTTCCGCAGCGAAAATTCTTTAGCTTTAGTGCTATCACTCCTATCACTCCAGTTTGACATCCCCCAAATGCTCTGTCGCTCCGCCATCGTCGCCGTGGCAATGGCCTTATCGGCTCATGCCACTAGCGTGCTGGGAGTGTTCACCCTGATTGATGACTGTGTGTGGTCCAATGGAGGCTACGAGTATCCGGCAGCGTTGCCACTGTTCCCTTCGTGGATGACGACGTTGCTGTGGACAATCGACGGCTCGCAACACCACGTTGGCGACGAAGTGGTATTAGACATGCCCTGTGTTTTTAAATTGACGGCGCCGCTGCCGAAGTTTTCATTGGCAGTTGGTAACGAAAACTATGCTGACTGTACGTTCTTCAATGGCGAAGACGTGTCTGATCAGGCCCAATTAAAGTGTACCATTACTAAGGCACCGTCTAAGGGTTCATCGGTGAAGGGTAAAGTCACTGTACCTTTAGCGTTTAATGCTGGTCTTACTGGCTCAAAAATTGACATTAAGTGTGCCAAAGCATTTTCTCCTCAGGATGGATCGTTTACCTTTACTGATGGGGCTAATAATCTTACTGGGAAGGCTAAGTTTGAAGGCTTTTCCGGTAAACTGTACTCGTTACAGAGAACCCTTCCGTCACTGGGTAGAGCAGTTTTCTTCGTCAATACCGAAGACAATTGCCATCAGGGGTATGATAACGGTGTGCTTGGCGTCACCTTAGAGAATGCCGTCGATTGTGATACCGTCACTGCCGGGTTCGCTTCTAAATACAACGCCTTTGGCTACCTTGAAGAGTACACCACCGAATTCCCCCACTCAGTGGAATGTCTGGGTAACTCCCTCACCTTGAGATATAACAACGTGCCTACGGGATACACCCCATTCATTGCGGGACGGTCTCAGCTGACGAGTGAAGGCCACCAATACACTGATCGCTACACTTGTAAAGGTAGCACTAATGAAGAAGATCGTTCTAGTATCAAAATCTTCAAGGGCTACGATAATGCCGATATCTCTACCGAAGGGAAAGTGGCATTGAAAGTTGGTGACGATAACTCTACAAAGCCCGAAGTGTCACCTGATGCACCAATCGCTATTGTCTATGAGACCACTATTGACAAAGTGACGGTGACTAAGACGTGTGACTTGTGTGCTCACGAAACGGTGACTGTTCAAGTTCCCTGTGAAGTGTGGCCGACAGTGCTGAACGGTAAAGTGGGATTCATCACTACTGAAATACAACCACCACCGACGTTTACTGAATCCGAAACTTCGAAAGCCACTGAAGCATCAACTGTTGAGGAAGTTCCCACCACCGCCAGTGCTGAGGAGGAGACCATCGCCACGGAAAAGCCTAACCCTACGGAGGAGTCCATCCCTACGGAGGAGCCAGCAGTGATTCAAAACATAATGGAAGGTGCTAGAGTGCCGATGCAACAGCCTGCCCCAGTTGATCAAGGCCCGCCTCCCTCGCCTACCACAACTACTACTCGTACGGTCCCGCCTACGGAAGTACCCTGCGATGCTGGTGAAGGCTGTAATGTCAAAACTGCTTACCAAGAAGTCATTTGCAAGGGTAACTATTGCGAAATGACCACAGTATCATATGATATCCCCACCACCACCACATCACCTACTATCGAGACGTCACTGACACCGACCTTACACGCTGACGAGGTTCCTACTGCTGAAACTTCGTTGCTGCTGGTAGTGCCGCCAGTATCTTCCGCAAGCGAGGAGATTCCTGCTGCGCAATTATCACTGGTACCGGTATTCGAATACGAAGGTGCTGGTGTGATGACGATGCCCCACATGTCGCTGGCACTCATGGCTGTGGCTGCGATGCTCTTACTCTGAACATAACTCTCTTTTTCTCTTATACGACTTACCGTATACTCCAGTATGATACTTGGCGTTTCGGCCTGTTCTAGACACTATTAAACCAAATACAAGCATTCACTGTTCGAGGTTAGTAACCAATAATCTGTAATTGTTAGACCTCAATTGGTCCTACAGTGTCCCCAATGACTTCAATTTGTCAATTTAATATGTCCATTTTGTATTATTTAGAAGCACTAATGAGGGTGAGATGATGACGTCACTGTCGGGATTGTGATCGCCCCACTTGAAGCCGCATGGTCGAAGCCGCACACAGAGCCGCACGGCATTTCCACTACCAACACACCAATATGTCGACGAACAACCACCACCACCACGCCACCACCGACGCCTCGGTCCCGCCATTGGACACCGCTGCCAACCACCACGCCATCGCTGAGGGCGACGCCGACGGCAAACCCCACCACCACGGCGGCCACGCGGGGCAACACCCGCACAACTTCAAGGAGAAGCTCAGCTTCGCCGTCGACTCGATGGAGAACAAGATTGAGGACGCTGCCAAGTACGTGGGCGAGCTGGTTGCTGGTAAGGAGTCTGGTTCTGCCCACGAGTTCTAGACAGCGGGGTTCCGTTTATTTATGGCACACGACCATTTACTCGATATAGACCAGTGACCCACGGGGTACACACACTTTAGATAATTAGACGTGTATAGGCTAATGAGACAAAACACGTGGATGTCTGACCAACACCGGTTGTCAAGTGACTACGCTATAATAAAGCAGGAAAACTGAGGGAATTTCGGGTGATGACGAGAAACGTGGATTAATGCTAGAACTATGCTTTTTTTGAGTGGTATGCTTTTTTGTAATTAAGTGACGACGGGGCGCCACACGAGCTGGGACGTCAGCCAGTGGTAGAAGGCGGACTTGGACGGAGGCGGCGCCGCCAGGATCCGCGAGATGAGGCGGCCCATGCCGAACTGGGCCGCGTTATAGATCCAGAAGCAGGCGACGGGGAACCGCCAGAGGAGACACCAGAACACGACGGCGAAACCCCACAATACACCCTCACGCAGCTTGACCCACTGGGTCAGCTCGTAGCGCGTGAACGGGACCCGGCAAAAGTAGGGGACAAGCAAGTCGCGGGCAAGAAGGCTGGCGCCGGCAAACAGCGTCACCACGGGGCCCTGGTAGCGGAAGTCCACCAAGTTAAGCATGCCGATGACCACCACCAGGGGAAATGCTCCCAACCGCTCCGAGAGCCATTTCCACGTCAAAAAGCTGAGGGCCACGGGGGCACACTTGTAGTCAGGTATGACTTCTACCAAAGCAAACACGACCAGGGCAAACACGAGGTGGTAGGCGTAGCGAGACACACACTGCTGGAACTCAGGAGATGTCTTAAGCAAGTAATAGAGCCGCTGGCGCCACGGTTTCGGGTACTGGCGGTGTTCGTTAGGGTAATTGGTGAGGGCGTCTTTCATCTGAGGAGTGACTCCAGACACAAGCATCCCGTCCCAGTCGACGACAAAGAACCCCAGCACCACCATGAGGAACACGTGTGGCGTGTAGTAGTCGGTGACCAACGTGTCGAGGCGGGCCATCGGCGGGGGCACGGGACATCGCCGCCCCGTGACCATCTCGAGAACGTGGTAGCCGCCGCGGACTAAGTATAGCGGCATCTGGAATAGCAAGTGGATCAGCACCAGCATCTTGAGCGTGTGCCACGCCTGGACTAGTCCTTGAAGCGAAGATAGCGTGTATAGACACACACCAACAAGCCCCACCGTGGCCCATAGCGCTTCGGCGGCACCCATGAGTACCACCGAGGGATGGAACAGTATCAGTGGTTTCAGAATGAAGATGGGCAGGGGCATGGATTTTTGGGTATAGGTTTGAGGAAATAGTGGGGGAATTATGTGTGGTACGGGGCCGGCTAATATAGATCGGGGACGGCGCCGTTACTGCACCCGGGCACTTTGCTCCTGCACGCGTGCGTGGAGCCTCAATCGGGAAGTAGCGCGATGATGGCAGGTCACCGTCGCCCATGACTAAGGCCCCGGGCAGATTGGTCGGGAACGGAGCTAACAGACAAGATACATGTGATCAGAGTAATATTTAGTGATAATTTATCGCCTTTTGGCTTGGTTTTTTGGTATTGGAATTTTCTCGGGTGTTGCTCGGAATGGGCGGGTTTCCGGGAAGGCCATCGCGACCTGGTGCCTAGCCTTTTTCCTCGGAGGGGCCAATTTTTTTTTTTTTGTGGCTAGGCAACGCATTTCTCAGCACCCTCGCATTCGACCACTTTATCGCCGTCATATTAATACGGTGGGGTAACCCTCAAAAAAATCAATGACCACCGGAGTAATTATGCGATCACAAAGCGGGTTTTCATCGAGATTAGTAGGGGGGTGATCTCGTGATGGTCAGACACTGGCGACAGTTACACAGACCTGGGGGGGTCCAGTATGGTCCTCGGTTCCATCCGGTTCTGTGAGCCCTCACCTTTGCAGTGTGCGCCGCCTAACACCTATGCAAGCTGAGGTGGCTGAGGTGGCTTCAACCTGTGGACATAACTTTAGCGAAAAAAAACAGAAACGAAAACACGACATTCTTTTTGTTGAATTATTTATTGGGTTTATTCTCGTTTAGGGTAGGGCTACGTGAAATAAGTGACCTAAAATGTGACTGATTTTTATCCTAGACAGTTAACGGTCGTGGCGCCCGATGCTTGCGTCGGAGGGGTTCCTCCTGTAGAAGCAACTATACGTAAAGAGAGCCTGCCGCGCAAGCACTTCCCCCCCTCAATTAAAGCCCGTATCCCTAGCGATTGATCCGATTCCGTAAATTGCTATCACTCGTGTGCTTCGAAACAATGCTCTGCTTTGCTGTCATCTTTGTCCTCTTTTTAGGTGTTTAGTGCTGACGTTCATCGGTGGCGCATGGCTCCCCTCACATCATCGCTTAGACTAAAGCAACCGCTAGATGAATAGCTTAAATGGGTAGTTGATGAATAAGATTGCCTCTTCATTTGTATAATCAGCCTACCAGCATCAATATTGACATATGTAGGGTCAGTTCTGGCCTACCAGTCAAATTACAAACCATTCAATTCACAGAAACAACTTGATATAACGTGACAATTGATAGAACCTACGCTACTGTCTTTGATAAAGAGGTTCACTGCAATTTTTGGATAGGGAATGTTGACGACGATGGTGCTGATTTATGGTGGTGAGAGTACTTCACGTGACGCGCACTCGCGACCGAGGAAACACGCTATTATTGGCACCACCAAAACACTGATGCTGCTCGTCAAACCAATGGTAACCCCCAGCTAACCAAAGTTGCCACAGACTCAATTGCCAACACCAATTCCACTACATTCAATTGTGGATGTTTTCCAATGTTATTCTACCTGATAAAACCCTAATTTTATTGTCAAAGCCTCTTTGTTCTTCAGTGAGGGAAGAATAGCTGGCGGTGGGGTCATGCATAGTCCTTGACGAAGGAAACTTGAAACACCCGCCCTCACACGCGGTCGCCACGACAACAATTTTCTCTTCCTTCGCCCACCACTTGTCTCTTTACTGGCCGTTGAAGATGGCGAAGAAAGCCAACGCCGGCGTTTCGGACGACGAAGCCGAGTACAGCGAAGGTCACTCTGACGGTGGTGCTCCCACTATCGTCGCTCCCGAAGACAGCGTTGCTTCTGAAGAAGAGGACTCCGATGATGCCGCTGGCGGCGGCGCTAGAACTACTACCCCTACCACCGGAGGTAAAAACAAAGCGTCTGTTGGCCCTCAAGGTTTGCAATTCTACCGCTTTGTCACGCAACCGGATGTTCTGGACGCCGAGATTGTCGACAAGTGTGGCTCTGTCGCCACCCAGACGCTTACCAAACCGGCTCGAGCCGTATCGGTGCCTCATTACGTCAAAGGCATGAACGAGTTGTTCAAAAACCGCCCATCGCCCGAGATCGTCAACAAGTTGTTTGACATCACGAATGCCCTTAGCCAAAAAGCGGCGTTAACCCGAGCTTCGAGTAAGGACTGCCAGGAGCTTGTGTGGATGATATCGCGTCAGCCCGCGCCTCTTGACCGCAGAGCCGCCTTCATCATCGATGTCCTTTCGGACGTAGTTCCCAAGGATGTTCGGGCCGCGTTGGTAAAACACAGCCTGGAGGTGTCGCCCTATGTGGCAAATGCGGTGATTCCCCGGCTCTTATCGAAGAATGTCGAGTTAGCTCACGTCCCTGCAATTGCCGACCTTTTGACGTTGGCTCTGAAGGAAGCCCGATACAGCCCGCTTGAATTGTTGGAGAGTCACGGCCACGACTTGAAAGATTCGGTGTTTCAGGAGCTCCTCAAGGTGTTGTCGGCGGTTTTGATTCCTGACGAATCGGAAGGGAATCCTCCTAATACTGCCTCTGTCGAGGGAGCTCCCACCAATGAATCCCGTCCGCATACCACTCAGAGTACACTGTGTGGTACTGCTAGTCCCCCAGGACAGGGTACGATGGTTGGCACTGCTATCCCCCCACCTCAGGGTACGCATGTTGCTGCTATCCAACCGGTTCAGGGTATGCTGCATGGCATTGCTATTTACCCGGCTCAAACTCAAGCGCCGCCTCAAGTTGAGGTATCTAGTGGGGCCCCAACGGGGTTGCCGCCGCCTATCACCCATGACCCAGGGGTAATTCCCGCGGGATTATTACCTCGCTCCACTGATGTGTCTACTAAACCTCAGGTGAGACCAATGCCTCCGTTGCAGCTGCCGATGGCTACGCCGCAAAAACTGCCCGACAACTCTTCTTCATTCAACGCAATCGGCAGACGTCCCCAGGCTAACAAGAGAGCCTCCGCCAATGGTGAAGAGTCAAGCTCGGGGTCTGGACTGAAACACAGACGAGTGGAAACTGAGGCCGGCACTCAGCAACGTCAAGCGACGACGCCAACGCGCAATGCACCGAGACAAACCGCGTCAACGGCGAATCGTGAGCAAAGACCGGAAATCACACAGTCGGTGGTGGAAGAAGACCGCTACAGAAGAGAGGCTGGTGGCACCGAGGAAAGACGGGTTACCACCACGGTGGGTTCTCATGCGAGACGAGTGGTACCGCAGCCCGGTATTGGTTCGACCCAACCTGGTGTTGGCTCGAGCCGGCCTGGGGTTGGCAACAGACGCCTTGGGCGTCTCGATCGCCATGTTCAACCGACTACCGTCCGCGAGGTACCTTCTGTCGTGTTTGGCGGGTTCCATTGCAAAAATTCCAACGTCTACATCTACATGGGCGATCGTCCCCCAGTTGTTCACCCTAGTGATTTGTCGGTGACTCACCAAGACCCCTCTGAAGATGAAGAAGAAGTAATTGAATGAGTTTAAGGTTTCAACTCCACGCGATCGAGGGAGTATTTAGTGCAAATGTATGATGACGACATAAAAAATTTAATAGTGTGACTACTCAACGTAGGCTCCTTCTTTGTTCATGGTGTTCGGTGGTTTGGAACAAATCCTATTAAGGAAGCATCAGCCACCAAGGTATTTTTCCCTCGATGACCTTAATGGTAATTAAGCTCGACATCAGCCACTTCCTGTACACGCGTCCCCCCTCCTTTATAGTAGGCGCATGATGACACACGGCTATCACCTTTACCTCGAGAACACTCCATGGTGGAGAAGCAAGCCTAGTGATCTGATACTGATTCAGATGATGTAGGAGTGTGCCATTGTTGCGGTAGTTTTCCCCAACGTGCATGTGGCCGAGGGTTGCCTAGTCTACCCGCAATGGAGGGGTCTCATATATAGATAGCAACCAACGCCTACAAGCACAAGAAATTGATCATGTCCCCCCCTCCCGAGGCGAAAAAGGCCAACGGGCCCAAACAGAACCCCCAGACTCCCGTGGTGGCTCAGCAACCAGCCCCGGTGGCTGCCAATGCTGCTAACGCCGCCAATGCTTCTACCACTCCTCACCCTCCCCAAGCCTTAGCCGTTGATCCTGAAGCTCAGCCACTCCTTGGTCGGCGACCATTGGACCCTGATGATCCTCAGGTGCTGCCATTGAGACTACCCAAGATTCGCTTCCTTCAAAATATGACTCGAGTGGTGTTGGTACTCAATGTGATTGCGACGCTTTTGGCGTGGCTTTCAGATTTCATCAATATCCCTGGTTTCTTCAGTCGAGGACGCAGTTTCTACGAAGACGTGGTGCTCTTGATGGCGGCTTTAACCAACGTGGTGACGTTGTGGAAGATTGACGTGCCCCTGAAGTATGAGCGAGTAATTGATTTCTTTCAAGCTGGGTTCTTATTGATTGATTTGATCACCATCCTTACTGTCCCCGTATTGAGGGACGCCTTAGGTTTCTTCGGCACGTTTGCTACGTTGTGGTTGATGCTTATGGTGCTCCATGATGCTTTGGTCAACTATAAGGTGGAGGGAGCTAAAGAATACCAAGAGATTAGACTTACAGGGAGAATTGAGCCTCGCAAACTGGTTACTGAATTGTTTGTGACATTTATTAAGCTGGTGGTGAAGCTGGTGATGCTTGTGCTCGTCATCTTATTGCTGTGGAGACTCAGTCTCTATGCTTTCGACACTCATGAAGCCCCCTGGGGCCAATTGGTACCCGTACAAGAGGGACAGTTTAGAGTCCACTTATCGTGCTATGGTGACGTCCACAAGTCTCTGTTGACCAAACCAGGTAAGCCAGACAAGCGTCAACCGATTGTCCTTGTCGAAGGTGGCCAATTGACGCTGAGTGAAGAGTTCCAAGAATGGATCGAAGAACTCTATAATTTGGGTCTGATTGAACGCTACTGTATCTGGGACCGTCCCGGCTACGCCTTCTCCGATCTGTCACCGTCACCGTCGCTGATTGGTATTGTCACTGAGTACTTAGCTCAGGCGCTTGCGGAACAGGGCATCGATGGCCCCTTCTCGCTCGTCGGGTTCGACATTGGCGGGTTATATCTGAGAATGTTTGCTCTGAAGAAGCCAGAGAAGATCCATCTGATCATGTTGGTGGACGCGTGGTCGGAGGACTTACTCAAGAAAGATCCGTTCTCCGGTTCTAAACACAAGAAGGAACCGAGAAAGATCTTCCGCCACGTATTGGAGCCCATGGATACTTGGACCGGCTTCAAGTTATGGCTCCGAGGGGTGGTGCTGCCGTTTGGCGTTATTCCCGGTCTCCACTGGCTCTGGCACCCGCGCCGTTATAGCTCCAAGTCTCGGATCTTTGGCAGAGACATGTACTACAGCTCCAAATACCTTAGAGCCCGGTTACAAGAACAGGTCACTCTGAGGGTGTTGTCGTATAACGAGTTGAAGGGCGCCGATATTCATGGGTTGCCGCTTGCCGTGATTTCTTCAGACCACATGATTAAGAAATCGCAAAACTGGGGCGAATGGCAACGTGAGCTCACTAAACTTTCCGACGATTTATTCAAGTGGGAAGTGGCTGAGGAATCGGACCATTTCATCTGGAAACTGCCTAAAGGCCGCAAACAATTACAGAAGCTTCTTTTGTCGTTGGTGCTGTCCAAGCGTAAGTACGATCCTTTAGAGTAATGAATGTTTGTCGTTGTTGAAGTAAGAAAACTTGTAGCTTATTTCAATTAAACTTCTCTGCAACTGACTATACTGGAATATTTTAGGTAACCGAAGACTAGCATGTCATAGTAGTGCATAATCGTGGAAAGTATTGAGGAGAAGGGGGTAAATTAAATCAACGACTGCATTTTTTAATTACACCATGTCAAATCCTTTCGAACTCGAGATCAAAGACGACTCTACCACTTCTGATGATGAAGCCCCACCTCATGCCTCGCCGATTACACCGCCCGAGGAGTTACGTGCTCTCAGTGAACAATGGCAAGTCCCCACCTTAGGATATGTGTCCAGTTCATCACATGAGGTATCAACTCAACTAGATGAAGTCATGACCGAGGATTTCGAAAACCGGTTATCTTCATTTCCAATCCAACCGCAGACTGTTGCTGAATCGGATAGTTTTGAGGATTTGCCCTTTTCCATTAGACAGCTGACGCCGATTGCATTTGGACAAGCTGGGATGAGAGATTCACTGGCCCATGCCGAACAAAGACAAGCTCTTCAACTGGGAAAATTTCTGATTCAGGAGCAACAAGAAGTTTTGGTTGACCTTAGACGTTTAACTCAGCAGCAACTTGGAAATTTGGCCGACCAACAAATAGATGCCATAACTGAACACCAGACTTTCGTGGAATCCGAACCCCCAACTCAGCCACAAAATTTGATCATTGAGCTTTCTGAAAAAGATTCCTCGGAAAGTTTGTCTCCCATTCAAAGTGGCGACCCCTATATCGACTACCTCAAGTCCAGCCCCACGCCACCGATTATTGGTGGCCCCATCTTCAGACCATCAATTGTTGATTCACCCAGAATCCGTCGAATCTTACGGGCTCTCCCCACCGATAATGACCGACAATGTGTGGGTGAATTCATTTTAAGATACAGAAACCGCCTTGATGAAACAGAAGGTGACTTCACAACATTGCATGACGAATTATTCAACTTTGTCAATGGTATCCTCAACCACTTTTCCAATTTAACGGCGGAGGAGAGAGAAAAGCTCGACGAAAAGGTGGAGAAGTGTCAAAGTGATTGGGTAGAAACAATTGGCGACATCAACGAACATGACAGACAAGCATCTGCAAATGCTGCGCCCGAAGCATGGGAGCTGAGTCAAAATGAAGCTAAGGCAAAGTTCAGAGAATCGGTTTCGAAACTTGTCCAACAGTACAAAACAGTGTATCATGATGAGGCCAGGCTTAGCCCTGACCACGTGTACACGATTGACCAGGCATTCGATCAGTTCCAGAAGAACATGATGCCGTTTGCTGAAGCCACATCAGCCGTCCACGACTTGCACCAAATTCAAGAGGAGACCCTTGGCAACACCAATATCTACCCACTTGAATGTCAGTATAATTACTTCGAGTTTGGCGTCAAGTTCCCCGATGGCGACAAAATGCTTTCAATCTTGTTTGAAGAGCCAGAAACAACTGAGTAAGTAATTCAAACATAATGTTCCAGACACTTTATTGTAGGAATCGGTTGGTATATAATCAGTGGTGGTCCTCAGAATGCCTCTATTGTAACAAAGAAACTGAACTCATGACGTCATCAGGCTCAATCAAGTCATCTAGCATCATTTTATTGACATCACTCTCCACTTTCCACTTTATTCTCGCGTCATTATGGTCTATTCCTTTATGCTCGGGGGCCCCTCTCAGGGATTGTGCGCATGGAGTACACCGGGTTCATCCACATCCTGGCGATCTTCTATGCCGTGTTCCACCCTGAAGAAGGCACCAAGATCGTGTACCAGGTGCCCGAGGGGTCGGTGAGCACGGGGCTGGACGACGACGACGAGGCGTTGTTCAATTTCGACACGGTGAAGAATTACGTCATCCCCAAGCCCCAGCTCTGCAACAAGCTCCTCCTGTTCAAAATCAATAATTATCGAGTTATCGGCTTCCCCGTTAATATTGAAAACCTGACCTACGCTCGAAATTCGTTCAACTTCAATTTTTGCTTTGTTTTCCCCTACGATGTCGGCGACACCACTCCCTATGAGCTGGCGATCCGGCGCATGGGGACGATGTTTCGGGTGCTTGAAGAACAAAGTTTCATCTTGAGTAAGTTGGAAACGGACCACTCGTTCTACAAACAGAAACCGACGACGATGGAGATGGACCCGAGCCAGCTTACACCAGGACACAAGCGTACCACTACTATTACCCTCAGTCTGATCCAGCTGTTAATTTCGCAAATCTTTTCTGATTTAAATAACTATTCTGAGTGTTGCATCCCGCTTGACCTGGCCAATTCGGTTGATATTAAGCTTTTCCCCATCTTACCGCCCCCAGTGAATATTAAGGCCTACGAAGTTCCTATCGCTACGGAAAAGCTAGGGAATCTATTAGACTCGACGCTGGATCCCACTATGCTCCAAATTATCCCTCACATCAACGGGCTCAACTCTATTCGCCGCATCGCTGAGTTGGCTCAGGCTAACTATATGATCACCAAGCAGTGTATCCAACATTTGATGCACTATCGATGCATTGAGCTCATCGACATCTTCCAGTTCTCCAACGTGTACGCTACCACCAACCACATCTCCAATTTCCTTCGCAACGATGGACAAATGGCAGAAGAGTGTCAAGCCTATGTCGCCACTGAGTCAGGTGCTGAGCTGTTTCTGACACCTACTGCTACACCAAATGTCAACAGTGTGTCTCCAGCAAGTCACACGCGTAACTACTTCAATCTGCGGTCGCTGAATCCGCCGAATAGTCGTCACCCTGTTCGAGTGAAGATACCACTGAAACTGACGCTCTTCAAGCTCTACCGGCTGTTGAACCAGGGGATGACGGTAAAAGAATGGTTCTTAGAAAACCGGAGGCTTTTGGAGAATGTCGACGTGCGTCGTTTCATCAATTTCGGTGTGGTTCGTCGCATCATTTACCGCGTCAACACTTACCCCATCGTCAATCTGATTGCGCGAGCCATTGAGCGAGATGAGTTCTACGAAGTGAATGAAACCACTCTAAAGAAGAAACAGGAGGTGGCAGTGGCGCCAGTGGTGCCTACAAACCGAGCAGTGAAGTTCAACCTGGCCCCGCCGAAAACGCTAACTGAGGACAACGACTCCGACCTGGTGTACCTGTCGGACTTTGAAGAGGATCACGAAGAGGATGAAACTGAACATGAGGTTTTAGTGAGAAAACAGCTGACGATGCTGAGCGTCGACGAGAGCCAGGAGCACGAGTATCGCGACTTAGTGAAGATGCTAAAAGGATTCCAGCACATGGATAGTATTTGTACTGAGCTTCAAAAAAGCCGCGCCGAAGTGGAAGCGATGATTGCCCTGTTGGGCTCCTATAACATTGCTAATGCCTGAGAAATTACGGTCCCGCGGCAATGGCCGCCGCCATGTCTATTTTTCCCTAATGTGGGGAATCGAGCGCATAAGTGGTGGCGAGGGTGACGCGCAGCGCTACCATGCGATTTTACCTGCACATAGCCAAGAAAAGGGCGCGTCTCACAACAACCTCCTTTCCCACCCATCTATATTGCCATTGACCATTAACGCGCCATGTCAGGAAAAGGAAAGCACGGCGGGAAGGGCAAGCTGTCCGAGTCGGTGAAGAACTCCACGTCGCACCTGGCGCGTGCCGGGCTCCAGTTCCCCGTGGGACGTGTCAAGCGGTACTTGAAGAAGCAGGCGCAAAACAAGATCCGGGTGGGCTCAAAGTCGGCGATCTACTTGACGGCGGTGCTCGAGTACTTGACCGCCGAAGTGTTGGAGCTTGCTGGTAATGCTGCCAAGGACTTGAAGGTCAAGAGAATCACGCCGAGACACTTGCAATTGGCCATCAGAGGCGACGAAGAGTTGGACAATTTGATCAAGGCCACCATCGCCTTCGGGGGGGTGTTGCCCCACATCAACAAGGCGTTGTTGTTGAAGGTGGAAAAGAAACAAGGGCCCAAGTAGACGCGCCCCACTACTATTATCTATACTATGTATTATTATTATCTAAATGTAATGAGTAAATGTATGTACAGTAGTTTAGTCCGTCAGGTCAGGCGACAGCGCCAGACTCGGCGACGGCGTGGTAGTGTCCTTGGTTACAGTGACGGTGGTATCAGGCTTCTTGTCGGATTCCACTTTCACCACCGCAAGCGCCTCGGGCTCCTTCAGCGGGTCTTTAGGCTCGTCGCCTTGGTCCTCGTCGGTGACCTTAATGTATTTGGGTCGATAACCTGGCGGCACTTTGTAGTCGTCGACGATGATGTTGAGCTCTTTCAACTTCTTCTTGATGTGGTTCATTTCGCCCTGCAACACCTCGATATCGTCGGCCAACGCCTCTCTTTGGGTGGTGGCCTTCTTGCGACTCCGCACCGTCTCGTACACCACGAGACCGAAGGCCACGGAGAAGATGAACAGCTCCAGCAAGAACGTAGCCCCCAGCTCGATGGCCTTGTTGTCGTTTAACGGGCGCACTTTGAACTTCTTCTCTCCCAAAAGCTTCATTCTCATATGAGCATCGGCCTTGTGGACAAACTGCGCCATGGCAATACACCCCTTGCGGAAGGGCTCGTTGCGCTGGGCCAGAGCCTTGATCGCCTGGGCGACGGGCTTGGCCAACGTCCGAACCAAGAGGGTCAGAAACTTGAGCGCTAGCGATGACATGGGGGGGCCCTGGCTGCCGACGGCTCCGCGATCTCGCTCGTTCGCGCGAAGCTAAGGGACAGTCACCAGTAGAGAGTATCGGGTCAGAAACGAGAGTCAGTGTCCATGAATCCTTATACAGGTTTTGATTTGTTTGCCTACTACTCATTTTACACATATGATTTTCTTGATAATATTTTCATCGGAGTGCAGGTTATTGTGAGTGTTTCTGTCGTCCACTTCTACATGGTGGCGGTGTGCGATTATTGCTACTGCGAGAGTGCCGTGCCCATTGCCAATGTGTCAACCGGGAAAACACCCGTGCTGCAGACACGCGCCCTGCGGAGAACGTTCGCCGCGCCATGCACGCGACAACCGTTTTAAACATACAAATATACGCAAATTGACTGATGTCGGCAGCGCCAAAACAATGTCCTGCTGGCAAAGCCCCGTTCAAGACAGAAAATGCGGCAAAAAATTCGACTTTTGGTCGCCGGCTTCCCCGCTAACGCCCCCATGCACCTGTTTGCGTCGTTTTTACTTCATAGGGACTTGTAAGCGACAGCAGCAGCTTATAGTTCCGAGATTAATTGCGCCGTTGCCATCATTGGTACTGTAAGAACCCGCAAATCTCGGTAAAATCATTGTTACCGACATCGTCAATCAGCGTTAACGGAATTCCACCGATAGCCCAGACCATCTCGTCCATGCCGTGACTCCTATCTCGAGCTACATCGTGGCAGATGCAAAGGGGTTTTGGGGGAGATGGTAATCTGCCGCCACCGTAAATGTAACTCAACTTTAATTGGCCGATTGCGTATTCCGGCGCATATTCAGTGTCACTGTCTTGCAACAACAATTTGATTGTATCAGCAGAAATTGACCGAACAATTGGATTCTCAGGTGATGTCTCGAGACCAAAAGTGTCGGCACGTCGGTTACAACTGATAGGCCTAGTTTGAGTTGAAATCTAATCAATTGTATCAAAATATGTTCGGAAGGAGAGGAAAATAATTTTCGCTTGCATTCACATCGATAAGCATTATGGCCACGTGAACCGACAGCATTTTCCTTTTAGTTCAGGAGTACTTGGCTCGTCCGTCGTCACTTTACTTAAGGTTATTTACCGGCTGCACCATGGAGCCTCATCCTCGTATGATCTCACGCATTGGAAAATCGAGGAACCACTTAGAAGCTTAGAAATAATGACCCCAGTGCAAGATTTTTCATTCGGCTCGTGTGGCCGTGTTGTGATAAATATTTGTCTGTCTGCCCCAATGTGACAGCTGGCAATTCCAAAAAATTCAAAATTGATAAGCTGCATGAATTTGCGCTTTTGCGTGGAGGGCCCGTACATTTGGAAAGTTCCAATGTTTGATAATTTAGTTTGAAAAATCCAAAGTAACTTTTACACGAATCTACGCAGTAGCACTGGAATTCCATTGTAAATTATTATTCAAGTGTGATCGTGAATTTCTCAATTTTCAGTTCAAGCTCGATTATATTCACTCCGAGTAATCCAACCAGTATACATTTGAAAACTCAGTCGAAAACACTACATAAATCCTTAAAATCAACTATCAAAATATATCTGGATGTAACATGAATTTTCTATATGTCCTAGTACACTGTATCATGAAGTAAAAGCAAATCGGATGTTCAAGTTTTACCAAAGCAAGCAGACTTTCCCATATTCGCAAGAAACGAAGTGAACAACATGAGATAAAAATTTTTCTATAACCTTAACCGTCCTATAATAATGCAAAAGTCGTTATTGGGGCCGTGCCCCCATGGTGTCGTGGTAGGGGAGGAAGATCGGTTCCCAATCGTTGACCATAAAGTCCAGCCCTAAGAACATCGGCGGTCCTACCAGACCCGGGATGGCTTGGGGCGGCTGCGACATCGCTGCCAAGCCGGCAGGGTCGTCGACGTAGTATTGTGGCAGGCCCTGGCTCGTCACTTCGGGCACCAGCGACGGCGCCGACACCTGGTTGTTCATTTTGCGGATGAGCTGGTCGTAGCACTTGCCCGCTAAGTTCCAAGTCGACGAGAGTTCGTGGATGTAGCCCATGATGAGGTCAATTTGCGGCTGACGTTCCCAGGGAGTGAGTGGTGGTCTGAGAATCAAAAGTACTGATACCAGGAATACGAGAGCGTAGACCACGTAGATCAGAGCTTTTTGAAGTCCGTGGACGTCTCTGAACCGAGTAACACACCCTAGTACTTCGTCCACTGCTTGGAGCACCACTGCCCGCGGACTACTGATGTCGTTACCGTCTACCCCCACGTCCAAGAATGGGCGGTTGAGACAGAGAAGCGCCATATAGTAGTAGAGCCGGATCAGAAGCTTAGTGGGGTTATCGGCCCCCACGGCCACGTTACGGGGAGTCCACTGGAGCTCGTGAGGAAGCAGACACCGCCACTGGATCATCTGGTGGTTAAACTGGCGCACCACTTCGAGCTTATTGGCGTAGCGGGCGGCGAGTTTGTGACGAGCAGCGCCCAAATTGAAGATGTCGTCGATCAGAGCGTTGCAGATATCGATCAACGTCACCATCAGCGCGATGGGGATACCCAGGTAGGGTGCTTCGCCGTCAGCACTGTTGCTGGTGAACAAGTATTCTGGTGATACTCCCAGCAGTTCTCTGACGTCTTCGGGTTCGGCTGTCCACGCGTCTGATTTCTTAAGCTGGGTGGGACGACCAAACACTAACAGTACAAAATGGTCGGCCATATAGGCACCCCAAAACACTCTCAGTCTGATGGCAATGTATTCGGGAGAAGCAGGGTTTGATGGAGCGGTGAATACAGACTCTGGGTGGAGGTGGAACCCCAAATCAAACCCCATTCTCACGCCTAAACCGGAGAGCATCCACAGCAGAGAGTTGTGGCCGTGGCTCAAGTCAAAGAACAGCAATACCAATAAAGCGTGCATCAGTGCTACCAGCGGGTGGTCGAATTTACCCGTGGGACCTCCACTAAGCAATCTGGTACGGGCTTTGGTGTAAAAGTCGATGGCCCTCAGCTTGATATTGGGGTCATCGGCGATCAGCGCTCCCATAGCGGCAAGCGCATACACGAGCTCCGACGAGCAGTAGATGAAATGCGGCTGCGGGTTCAAGAACTCGTGGAGAAAGCCCAGTCTGATGATATAGGCGAAATGGCCCGGGTACTGCCATTTGAAGAACTGCTGCAAGCACTCGACAATGACGGGGTCCTGGTTCAATTGGCTAATCACCAAGTGTTCTCCTTCGTCGTAGGGAGCGGTAGGCTCAGTATTGAACACCAGGGTCGGGCCATAGACGCCACTATCGGGCTTCCTCTGGTCGCGGGGGTTATCACCGTCGGCAAGCGCCTGGCGCACCGCTGCCACCACTGCCTCAAGCTTAGTGGCTTTCGCCTGTAACCCATCGACAAACGCTTGCAGATACCGCTCCTTGCGCCGGTCCTGGGAGGTACGGATACACTCGGTGCCCTCTTTGGCACACACGCCACACGGCGACTGGTTGTCGCAGCGGACCTTGCGGGCCCGGCACCGCACACACAGAAGGCCTCGTCGCGGCTTGTGGCGGTCAGACATGGCTGGCGGCGTGTCTGGTTCTTTGTCGGTGGAGTGGGGTGGTGGCCGTGCTTAGGTATACATAGGGCCTCTGGCCGTTTTGTGCCCGGACACGACCTACGCTTCACCGCCTCAACCCACCCCAGAAAATTTATTATTGCGCGCGCTCAGTGTCATCGCATCACTCCCCCAGCGGCAGAGCAGCAGTGCTTCTAAGGGCCGACCCAAGAAAAATTATGGACCACTAGTCACGAACTGAGCTTTTTCGCTCAATACGAAACGGGTGACAACTTTAGGCGGTATAGGGGCCTAGACTAGTAAATAGACCAGGTCATTCACTGTTGATTGTCAGTAGTGTTGTCGGCGAAAGGCTGTGTCCATTAAGGTTGGTTACCAGCCCCTGCCCCCTCACAAATATTTTGTCGGTCCTTATCTGGGTGTCGGAGGGATTCGACTAAGCGCCATCGCCTTCTCTACGTCATGCCGAGAAGACAAAGAAATGACTGAAAAAAGATCTAGAAACTAACAATACTAGTAAAAGGATATGAGTGAAACCTAGTGTATTTCATGTATTTTGTTTATGCCTGGTGGTGGTGGCGCTCAGGGGAGTTGCTGATCTTTGAGGTCTTGGCTTCGCTCGTAGATTTGCACTTTTGTGGCCCGACGCCGATCAGGCAGAGGCGATCGGAGCTGAGTATGTGGGACGGCAATCCGCCACGTCGACGTCGACGCCGAAAGCGGCGGCGGGGAAGGCGCTTACGTGAGTGAAAAAGGTATTTCCCTCGGGATAGTTAAACTTGCAGCCCGGACTTACTCGCCCCATCTAGCATTCTCGGCCGATAGACACCCCAGCCGCGACGATAATCCCGCCTATCTCCAGCGTGAAATTGCCAAGCCCGTGAAAATTTCGTCACAACTCCGTTCAGGCAACCTCTTGATACCATCCAAACAGAACATACGCTTTCATAATTCTACGGTAATTGTCCACGTGTAGTTGTCTGCTCTATTTTCTTTTCGAATCGGTGGCAAAAACAAACACATATGACGTGCATACGTCCCCGTTTAGCGGTATGCTTTGCCTCCAGCACTGCTGTTCCCGTCGATAACCTTATCCGTGGCCGCATGTGACCTCTGTGCGGTATGTGGTCTCGTCCCCTAAAATCTGCAACGTGACATTCGCGCAGGCGGCAAATTGTGGTTAGGGGCAGCTCGGGTAAACTCTCAGCCACCCACCCGATTTTGTGGTCGAGTTTCGCCGACGCCGATGCCGAAGCCAAGGCTGAAGCCGAGGCTGAAGCAAAGGCACCTTAGAAATGATGTGGGTTGTTTTTCCCCCCCACTGCTGGGTCCCCCACGAACCTCACCAGACGACGCATTCCCCATGTGCATAGTTAAAAATTTGTAAATGGCTAGCTTTCGGGGACAAACGAGGCGGCTTCCGGCGAGGCCAGTCGATCGCTGGTGGCGTCGCCGTTTACGACACGGCCCCAGCCGTATGGGGATCGTTCTCCGGTGTAAACATCAGGTGATTGGCACGAGATAACGCTGGGTGTGGCGAGTTAGAGGTACTGCTCCCCACATGGCCTAGGCCATAACCATTAGGAAATGTCAACCGAGGCAAATGCAAAATACTCACAACCTAATGACTACATGGTGACATTGAATATATTGAAAATGTCGTTTATTTTTGCCACCACAAGTGACTGACTTATTTTTTGTTGGTGAAGTTTATTAAACCCTCATAGTGAGACACCGCGATTACCAAAACACAGCCTGTGATCGATCTCAGTCACGATCGATAAATAATCGCAATCAAAACATGCCGGTATTCCTTTCTTTTAAATCAGCAAGAACGGTGACGATGATCGCTTTGATAATCGCCGTATTCCCCTCGTTCCAATTGCCTCACCGTACAGAATAATTATTCCGATGACCTGGTGGCAAATGCAACCTTCCAGAAGCATTGCGCTGACGATCCAAAGGAAGGTGGATACGAAGAGGAGTGGTTTTAGGTTCTATGAGCAGGTGCTCCCATGCGGATCATCAACTACCCATATTCGTACATAACCTCACAATACTTTCTGAGAATTAAATCTAGAATGAATATGAAGCCAAGGAAGTCTTCTACTCAATCATCCTTATTGCGGTGTTGGAGAACAGAAAGTCTACGGCTTCGACTACTTTGTAATTGCTTTTGTAGACTATACAACAGCATCGGTTTCGAACATTGAGTGATAGAACTTGACAGATTCTTCCGAGCTTCGGTAACTACAATCACGGAAAGTCCAATCGATTGAATGCTTCTATGAAATTTTGTAGCGATTCGTAATGACATGGGCCATGTCAGAATATGGCTCAATTGGGTGAAGACTTTCAATTTGTAACATGCAATTGAAAAAAGGCCTCTTTCTTTACCGAGTTTACCGAACCAGATAATGGCTCATTTTACGGTAATGTCGGGTAGAAGTAGGGTCAGGCTAGCAAGCAAACACTACTGTCGTTGGTCATTCTAATGGTATTTTATTACTGATATTAAAGGCAAAAACTGCAAAAGATATTAAGATGTTCTATGTGGGGCCGTCTATGCGAGCGGGCGGTTCTCGGCTTCCGCTTCCTGGAGTTCCTCCTTGATGGGGTAGTCGCGGACTTCGGCTTCCGCGACGTCGGCTTCGTCTTGGTCGGTGTTGCCGCTCATTTGCTTCTTGAGCTCACGGATGTCGACCGAGTACTTCGAGCGCAATCTGAACCGGTCCCCGTAAATGTAGAAGAACACGGGGACGGGGATCATGATGGCGGCGAGGCCACCGATCAACGTCAGCGCCCACTTCACCTTCATGTTGGTGAACATTTGCTTGGTGAACAACGGGAACGCCGCCCCGAACGCCGACCGCAAGAAGGTGTTCCCGGCAATGGCCGAGGCGGCGTAGATAAGGTAACAGTCGATGATGTAGTTGAAACAGGGCAAGAAAATGAGAATAAGCCCCATACCGACGGGGACGGCACCGATGGTGGGGACAATCCAGTGCACCTTGTTACCAAAGGCACCACCCCAGCCCAACCAGAAAATACCACCGGTGAAGACAAACCCACCGATGATCAAAGGAATCAACTTCTTTTCCGGCTTAATGTAGCCTTCGCGCTCTTCGACGAGACCGTAGTGGTACTCAAAGGCACAGCCGATGAAACCGCCGATGAAGGCACCGAGCAACATGGCAATATAGGGCAATTGCGCCACACCGGTACGCCAGTGGTATAAACCTTGGAAGATAAGGGGGATGGCGGTAAGGAACATGTACAAGATACCGTAGACAAAGGCGTTGTAAAGGGTGACCATGAACAAAATCGGTTCGGTGAACAACATCACCAACGGACGGGTAATGTTCTTTTCACAGATTTCCTTCAAGGTAAGCGAGAACTCTTCGTGGGGAGCGTAGATCCCCCAGTTCTTGGTACGACGACGAAGAGTCTCGGCCTTGGTCTTAAGGATGATGGGGGCATAAGTCTCGGGGAAAAGGATCACCACGAGGATGAGCGCGAACGCCCCCACGATACCGGTGAAGTAACAGGTCCAGCGCCACCCGAGGGCGTGGTTCTTAACGGTGAACGCCCCCAAGATGGGCGCCATCATGGGACCGGCGAAAATCGTCACCACGAACACGGTGATGGCAAGACCACGGTATTTAGACGTGTACATATCGGTGAAGGCAGCGGGGGCGACCACAAGCGGCGCCGCCCCGATGAAACCGGCGAAAAACCGACAGATCATGATTGACTGGACGTCCTTAGACACGGCGGTGGCAAAGTTGAAACACACGTACCCGAAACACGAGCACACAAGCACGATACGACGGCCAAACAATTCCGAAAGCGGACCCCAGATGACGGGCCCCGAGGCGAAACCAAACACGAAAAGCGTCGTCCCCAACGTGGCGGGGGTCCACCCGATGTGGTACTGTTCCATAATCTGGTTCAGCGACGCCGAGAACATCGCCGACCCCATCGACACCGAAAACGCCGACAACGCGAGCGCGGCGCAGATGATGATCTTACGGCGGAACGCCCAGTTGAACGGGTGCGTGGGGTCGTCGGGCCCGTCGAATTGCACTTCGTAGGGGCCACGGTCGGGCAACATTGGCGGGTAGGGTCTGCCCCCGCCCATGGCGGGTAAAGGCGTCGTCAGCTTCTGCAGCTCGGCGTAGATCAGCTCGACGTTCTGGACGTGCTGGGACATCGTTCTCGAGAGCTCCTGGCCCAAGTTGTGGTTGGTGGGCTCTCTGCCCCGCTCGGGGTCGAAGGGCGCAATCGAGTCGCTGAGCAGCGCCAGGTCGTCGTGGGAGTACTTGCGGGTAGCAGCGCCCTCGTGAGGGGTCGCCAGGGCCATGGTGGTGTTGTCTGACGTCAGGATGGATACACACAGAGAGCCGGAGCGACGGCTGGACAGTTAACTGGAAAGAGAAGAAAGCTGGTTAAACCACAGGACAAGGAAAGGGTTGTACCCTGGGCGCATGTGCGCCTTTATATAACCCTCACCTGGCCTCGTTGCAGGAAAAAGTAAACAGTCATCGGTGCTAAGCAGGTGCGTCCCCGGCGAGGCGCCGGCGCTGCCGGACCGAGGTCCCCACCGGCACCGAAGCTAGCTAGAGTGAGGGTACTAAGGCTAATAGCTAGTAGATTCTACTATCATTGATGTTAGGGGGCTTCTCCTGGGCTGGGGTGAGGGGGGCGGTGGTGCCGGTGTCAGCGCATTTCCGTTCCGGGGCTCCCGGCAGCGGGTCGACCCTCCCACTCTAGGGAGCGAGGGTGCGCTGCCTGCCTTGCCGCTGGCAGAGGTGCGGCTCGCATGGCGCCGAGCCCGAAGCGCCCGGCAGCAGGCAATACTAAGCGGCAGTAGGGGCTTAGACGGGTAACCAGGCGATACGCTCAGGGGGCACAATCGCCCGGGATAATTCGTAGCCCCTTTATTATAGGTTTTTTTATTGTCGTAGAGGGGGTCGGCAGTGGGGCGGGTTTTTGAGGGAATTTCCTCTGCAGCTGATTAAGGCCGAGGTGGGAGGTTGCTCACCCCGTACGCATTGTTCCCGGTGCGGCTTACGTTGGCACGGCTTAACCCTAGGGCGTGATGTTGGGTCAGGGCTAGTGGGAGTGAAATTAGGCTAATATAAAGGGGTTTTTGATTGTTTTATTTGATTATCGTGTAGCCTTAATTATATCCGGTTGAGCCTCGTGGTCGGATTTGTCGTTGCTTTGTGGTACTGGGCCCATGAAGGGCTGAGAGCGGAATTAGCATCACTAGCGCTTAGTGGTCTTTTTTTTTTTTTAATTTTTTTTTCGCAGTGCGGGTCGTGCCCCAACCAAAACTCAGGCCGGTTACGATAATTATTTACTGCTTCCCTCAACAAGCGTTTTTTCTTGTTTTGGGGACAAGGGTCATCTGAAAACTTGGCGTGCTTTGCTCGGCCATACGAGGTCAGCAACAGATGACATAAATTGCGGGGTTTTCCCTGAAAGTGAATGGTGTTCGGGTACTATGTTATATATCGGTGGTAGTGGTGGCTAGGGGTGGGTGGTCGGCGCCAACGGTTTTTTCGCCGGGGCGAGACCCACGGATCGGAACCACCCCCACTTCCGCTCGGTCCGTAGCCAGCGAGGGCAGACCGCTTCGGCACTCGCCGTTTAGCGACACAAACCGCACGATTGTGCGGTGGCGACATGTCGTGGAGCACTAATTAGTCTTTGGGTCGCCGGCAGGGGCCACGGGCTCGTCACCGTGGCGATGCCCGGAGTTCGCAGCTCCGGAGAGTATCCGGCTGCTACTCGTACTCTAAATTGAACCCTTTGTATGTAGCTGTACCCGTAAATTCCGTCTACCTCCGGTCCTTTAACGCACTGGTGAGATGCACAGTGGTTGAGGGTGACTGCCTCCTGCTCAATAGGGGGAGATTTGTCATCCTTATAGAAGAGAAAAAAAGAATGGGTCCCTCGACGAGGCTAAATGCGCAAGGCAGTAGCGGCAAGCTGCGCAGGGTGTGTCATCTGCCACCGGGTGATACCTCACCGGCTTATAATTATACGTATCTTTCTTGCCGTTAGAACGTTTGTTGCCAAATGACGTTTGTTGATTTAATACGTCAAATACGGCATGTGGTACACCCCGTATGCTCACCGTATTCTTGGCGGACTCGCGCCGCACTCACTTCACGCTTTTTTTTTCTCAGTCTCACTAACAATTAGGTTTTGGTGAGTGGACGCCCCCCTGGGTGGAGAGACATTCGCAGCACCACAAACGGCACCAGGGGCTAAGCTAGCGCGACCAACGCCGTATCGGGCCAAAATGGCTCACATGGAATCGCTGGAACTGCCGGATAGTCACCGCTCACTATTAATTCGCTCATCCCCACCCCTTATCACTTTTGTGGATTGTAAATACCGGGAGTTCCGGCGCTAACTTTCTCCTATTATCTTCCTAAGCCAAATTGACGGAACAAGTTTCAAAACTTTTGACCACGAGTTTTAAGATTTGTCACAATTGCAAAACCACATGTGCGGTTCATTGAGAGGTTATGCTTTGTGAATGTTATGGTTGCTGTGGTGGGGGTGAGGAGCTGAGCCTCTCCGCCACGTGACACAAATGGCGAACAACTCCGGTGCGGCCCGCGATCGGAGTAGGCTAAGCAGTGGGAGAACCGGGTGAAGGTAATGTCGAGGTTTCCCAACAAAATTATGGTTTTTTGAACAGTTTTGCTAAGGCTTTTATTTGTTGAAGGATTTAGTTGTGGTCACTTTGAGTATTGGTGCAATTCACGTGGAGTGTTCTGCGTTTCTGAAGTAATGACCACGTCTTGAGGAATTGGCGGCACCTGAGGCGGAGGAATTGATTGATAAGAGTGATTCTTTTATCATCAACACCTCCTTATTCAGGTACGGAACTTTCTACTTGGATTAATTCAGAATTGCGATTGAAATGCCATTGTGGTACCTCGCAAATTCAAGTAGCTTGGAAAAGCTATTCACACTGTTCGACACTGCTGGTGTTGTGTATAAACGGCCTGGGTGAACGTTTTTGACACCAGTATTAGTGTGGGCAACGGTATGTGAGCAGCAAAGGGGACTCATTAAGAACTAGCTTCATTGCAAAGTTCCCAACACATTTCAATGTAATGGCCTAAATAGGCTCTAGGGTCGGATGACCCCGCCGGCAAGGAGCTGTTCATGGTCAGGAGTTACCGGGGCAAACAGTATTTATTCAATCGGGAGTTAGGATCCGCTAATTAGGTATATGAGTTCACGACCTCCATGGCTGGGGGGTCGTGCGGCTATGTACTGATTAGGTGGGAGCCAAGTGATGTTTCAAGGCACGGCTTGGCAAACACGCGGTCTCATAAGACCGAGGGCGGACGCGCCCCGGTCAGGTGAGACCGGCAGCGGCCGTGCCCAGGTCGGAGACATCCGAGGACGGCAATGCACTAGCATGCCAACACAATGTGGTGCTAATGACAAATTGAACGCTATTTGAAGTCAATTTCTGTTTAAGGTCATCTTTAAAATTGCTCCAAAGAATTACCGGGGACGTTTCTGATTTGTTGCTGCAATTCTTCAAAGATGACACCGATAGATGTATGAAACATCTCATGGAAGTCGTGGAAGTCATGGCGATCAGTTGTACTCTCACATGGGGAACAAATTGAGGTTTCGAACCACCATATCGTGGTTGTGATTAGTCAGTGAAATTGGAAGTGTGGGTAAAATTGTCAAATACTCTCGACATAATCGACAGCTTCCATTGAGACGGCTTAGACATAATTAAGATGATGTTGAAGTTATTTGTGTCTCGCACCTATACTGTCAGAGATGCTCCCCAACAATGATTTGGTGGTGCATTGAGATATCTCTGTTCCAAAATTCTTAAACGTGAATTCGGCAGGGATTTTCTTGGTAAAGACGACGTTATACCGCTCATTACGAATCAAATTGTCAAAGCAATGCTAATCAGATGTACGCTGAAGGGTTATCTAGCCATATAGCGCGGTTTTGAGCGGCAAATTTCCGTTTTGTTGGTCGAGTATGTTAAACCGCAATTTTCATTCAAGAAATTAAGGCACTGTGGCCGAGTGGTCTAAGGCGGCAGACTCAAGCTTATCATAGCTTCTCGACTGTGAGGTTGGGGTTTCTGTTATCGTAAGATGCGCGTGTTCGAATCACGTCGGTGTCATTATTTTTCCATTTTTGACCTTTGAGTCCTTCTCCTTACATCGCCTACATTGTGGATCCAATTCCCTCAACTCTTTTTTCCTTAAAAATCCAACATTAGTGTTATTGTGGTCTTGGCTCGGCTACACCCACCCCCTCTTATCGCCCCCACCCAACATTCGGATCTCCCCACTATGTACGCTTTATCCACCCGGCCAATCACAGTGCGCGCTCCCACCAGGCTCGGCGCCGCTTTCTCAGCCCTGGGATAGTGACTGTGCTTAACTCCAGCCACCGGCAGTGTACGTCCCCCTAAACCTCCACTACAGATTTTAACCCTAAACACTATTCTTTCCCACTTTCTCTTGTAGCACCTTCCCTCCCTGGATCCCGGGCTTAGGCGATAGTCGTACCCCTCGTACCGCTCGGCTACCCCACACAATCGGAACACCACTGGCGCCATACTCCGGAGTTCGCCCTGCAGATAAGACCCCTCACCGCGCCCGCTCCAGGCCTCTCACTCCGAATGGAAATCATATAAACCCACCACTTACTGCCCCCACTATTTTACCCCACACACCACACCCAAATCAACCCAAAGCTTTCTGTTTCAAAGATGCCCTCGACGTATGAGCTAGAGGACCAGTTGCCGAGATTGCCCGTGCCGCCGTTGACCCAGACCGTCAACCAGTTGCTCACGGCGCTCAAGCCGCTCCTCTCGCTGGAAGAATACCTCGAAGTGTACGAGGAACTGGCCCATTTTTTGAGTGACCCGACGATCAACTTGATCCAGAAACACTTGGAGCTGGCGCTGGCCAACCCCGAGGTGCTGTGCTACCTCAATGCCGTCACTGGCGACACCGCCCCGGGGATCTACGGGGAATTGAGGGGTGACACCTTACCGAGAAATCCCTACCTCGTACTCGCGGAAGACCCTTACAGCAAAGCATTGCACCCTCCTACAATGTGTGAACGCGCTGCCAGCTTGGTTAACTCGACGCTTAAGTTTGTTATCGCTGTTCGTAACGAAACGTTGAAGCCTGACGTTACCCCGAAAAACGGCAAGCCGTTGACGATGAGAGGGTTCCGCAACTTGTTTGGCTGCACCCGGATCCCGGCTCCGGACTCGCTGTTCAACCACGTCACCATGTACAAGTACAACGACATCAACGACTCGCGCCACATCATCATTATTTGCAACAACCAGTACTACAAGTTGGAATTGCTCACGTTGTACACCCCTGAGGAGTACGCCGAGACCAAATCCAAGCACAAGATCTGGTTCAACGACCACGAGTTGCTGACGATCTTGCAACAGGTGGTGTTGGAAGCGGAGCAAGTGGACCAGATCACCTCCAACCGCAACTCGGTGGGGTGCTTGACCACTCAGAGCTTCGGTATGTGGAAGGACGGCCGGGCGGAGCTTTTGAAGCTGAATGCTGAACAGATCCGTGCCATTGACGATGCCCTTTTCGTGCTTGTGCTCGACCCTGAACTGAAGCCCGTCACCGACGAGGAGAAGACGGTGTGCATTTCCCACGGCACCTCGGAATTGGTTCCCGGAACTAACATCCAACGCGGTACCTGTACTTCGCGCTGGTACGATAAACTTCAGCTTATCGTTGCTGGTAACGCCACCGCCGGTATCGTGTGGGAGCTGGCGCTGATGGACCTGACGGCGATCTTACGTTTCATCCTGGACATCTACACCGACTCGGTGCTCAAGCTCGCCAAGAACATCAATGGCCACCAGTACACGTTGTTCGACCCCAACACCCAGTTTGTGCTGGCTGACGGCAAGATCATCAAGCCTGAACCGGAGTACATCACGTTTAACTTCACTCCTGAACTTCTGACGCTTGTGCGGCTCTCGGAGACCCGGTTGGCCGACTTGGTCACCCAGCATGAGTACGTCACTTCAGTGCTCAAGTTGGACCTGCACTTGATGTCGAAGGTGGGGTTGCTGGTGGACCTGGTGCTTCAGATTGCGTTCCAGGTGGCCAACTACTCGTTGTACGGGCGTATGGTGAACACGTTGGAACCCATCACCACGCGTAAGTTCAGAGACTCGCGTACTGAGCTTATCCCCATTCAAAACGACCACATCACCAACTTGGTCAAGCTCTACATCACTCTGGCCTCGCAGGAAGACAAGTGGGACTGGTTCAAGAAGTGCTGTGAGATCCACCACCGCCAATATCTTGACGCCATGCAAGGCCGCGGGTTTGAACGTCACCTCATGGCGCTCACTCAAGTGTGCAAGCGGTCCAGTGCTCGGGCTAACTTGAACTCAATCAACCCGAACTTGGATCCGATTCCTGATCTTTCGCAAAGCAAAGAGGATATCCCTCTTTTGACTAACCCGCTTATGCTGAAGATCTCGTCGCCGGAGTTGCTCATCTCCAACTGTGGTAACCCTGCCCTCCACCTTTTCGGCATCCCTCCCGCCATTGACCAAGGCTATGGGATTGGCTACATCATCCAAAAGGACCGGGTGTTGGTGACCACGTGCTCCAAGTACCGTCAAGCCAAGAGACTTCTCTCCACCGTCACTCAAGTGCTTGGCGACTTCAGACGGATGTTGGCGCTGAGACTGGACTTCGTCATGAAGATCAACGACTCGCTGGCGCGTAAGCTCGAATTGCAACGCTTGCGTATCCAGAAGGAGTTGAAGAATGTTCGTAACGATCTGGTGGCGTTGCGTCGCCCTATCGAGTTGACCACCGACCGTGACTTTGAAGAGTACGAGTCGCTGGTGGAACGCCGCTTCGACTACGCGGAAAACTTGGCCCAAAAGCTGAAGGCTCGTCCCGCTGCTTCTTCGGTGGCAACTGAGTCGACACCCGCTGCCTCCACTCCCATGGTCACCATCGACCTGGAGTTGCTGATCCACCAGTACTACCCTGACGGGGAAGACAACACCGCCGCTCGCAACCGTGGTCGCCTGGACTCGCAACAGCTGATTGGCTCCGAGGAGTACGACATTTTGGGGGGCTACGGCTACTTCGACATCGGTGAAGTCGAGTTGAGATCGGAAGAGTTGCTGCGAAACGAGCTGTACTTGAATCTGCGGACCACCTCCCAGTTCCACTCGCGGGCTCACTCGCGGGCCCACCTGAGATTACACTCTCGCCGTAACTCGAACACCGATCTCCATCGGATGAACGATCTCAAGGAGAAGCACTCGCTTTCCGAACGCATTCGTGACCGCCTTGTGTTGGACAGCGATGACAACCTCGTTGGCAAGCGCCGCAGCGCCCTGCCTGAGTTGAAGACTCCCCGGTCGTTGCCTCAGGATATTAAGGCGAGAGTGGGACGGCAATTGGATGTCCGCTCATTCGAGTAAACCCCTACATATATATATTTATTGATTTGAATGCAACGACGTTTATGGAACAAAAGAATAAAGAACTACAAGTATCAGCAGGTGCGCTGAATTACTTCTTGGGGAATTCAGAAATACTAGCTCATTCAGCTCAATACTGTAGTCTCTATGTACGTCGATTTGGCTTGACAAGTCTCCTAGTGGGTAGCGCAACTGTTGGCAGATCTATCATACTTGCAGGCTACAATGTGACAATTCCTTCAATTTGGAACAAATATGGTATATCAGCAAAATCATGGCTTGGCGAAAACATTTGGAGGTATACATGGTACCCAGCAGTTGCAGGCCCCCGGTCGAAGGGTGTTTGCCTGGAAAAATTGAACGAGCGTTGTCGATCCATGCCTGCTGGGTTGTCGCTGGTATTGCCGGCTTATGGTGACCTCATCGACAAGTGTGTCGGGGTATAAGTAGTATGGCTCATCTCGTAGATAGGGGATTTTTGGAAGGATGACACCGAAAATAGGTAAAAACGAGCTAGATACAAATATCCAATCGTCGACAGATACTCCTTCTATATATGCTATCGTCAATGAGGGGGAGTTAACAATGCGACCCCATCTGATGTAAGCCCTAGGAATTTCAAGGCTATTGTCCCTTTATAACGGATAATGCCCATGTAAGATGTCAGAAGCTGAGTGTGAAGCAAGGATTATAGGCAGGATCAACGATATTTGTTAAACTGTTCTGTTAGTGAAATCTCACCACCGTATCTAATTAACTCCAGAAATAACTTGAAATTGAATCCTTTCCATTGGTATAGAAACAATAGTGGTGAAGTCACTAGGTCAAGTTGATTCGTGGCCTGTCATAGCTTTGTCAGAAATATCCTGTGTACACTTTTCCACGCCCGTCGTCAAATCCTGTATACACTTATTCTCCGCACTCGTCAAAAATTATTTCAAAAAAAAATTTCAAGTTTTTTTTTCAGCAATATTTTGAGTTCATGACGTAATCTATTCCATCTAGCGGGCATTAAAATTGTCCTGTGAAGCTCATAGTTTTGACAAGAAAGGTGTAACATCTCGTTTAAGTCGGATGCTTGTATTCAAGTGCAGCGCGAGTGATGGACAACACAAGAGAGAAGCCTGCACACAATAGTTCTGACTGCATGACATATGTGAACTTCCGACCCAATGTTTCACAGCTTATACTACACTCAAGAGAAGAATGAACAAAACCACTGTGATTAACACGGCTGAAATAGTATTTATGATGGCAAATGGAATTTTTCTGAATTTTCCTGAATTTTTCTCCGGAAAATTAGAAAGTGTGCTCTAAAATCAGGAAAAATCGCTAACATCAAACCGATAGCTCCATAGAAATCTTTGGCACTGGATGTATATATGAGGTGACTTCGGGTGAGTTGACGTCAAAACTGGTGAATCTAAGTGGGGTTTTGTACAGAAAAAAACTTTTTTTTTCTTTTTGCAAATTTTTTTCTGCACTCCTCTGGGTTTGAAATGTGGCCTATTACACCTATTGAGCATTGAAATGGACTTGTGATGTTCGTGGCAGCGATGAGAGAGGTATAACACCTAATCCATGATCAAATTTATATGCAGGTGCATGAAGAAAATGCAAGACAAAACATGGTGAGCTGTATCACAAACTTACAGAATGTATGACCCATTAAGACAAGCATCATTGTAATCTGGGGAAATGTTTATTTGGTTTGATGTGCTTAGTTAGGTGCTGCAACAATTGCTGACTCTTGTATCAAGCTTTAAAGTTTGAAGTTCTGCACACAAGCACTGCATGTGCATATGGATGACAAATTTTCAAACTGGCTTTTCATGACGTATATGACACTCTAGAAAGAATTGAAATACACCACCATAAAGTATAAGGTGAAAATAGAATTTGCAACGGCAAATGAGATTTTTCTAAATTTTCCTACGAAAAACTTTAAAGCGCGATATAAAATCGGGAAAAATTGGTACGGACTTCTCGTTTGCTCCATAAAATTCTTTGACATCAGAAGTATAGTAGATAAATATTTGGGCGAGTTGAAGTTCGATTTGAGTCAGTTTCAGGTTTGTCAAGCCATAAGATTTGAGAAGATCGATAAAATAATCCTTTTGCCTTGTAAGTATTGTTGGTGTCTAAAGTATAGCTGGTGTGTTTCTGGGTGAATCAACAGTAGATTTGACGTAGCCTGGAGTAGGGGCACTCTTCTGGCACTACCTGCAGGACGGCCAGTTGGGTGCAGTACACACAAAATCGTGGCGCAAAAAGTTGCAAAGCGCAAGGAAGATTGATACTACCGTCGTACTTGCAATACGCCTGGCTACTGGCTGCAGAAGCCTCATGGAGTTTGATGGGATACTAAGGTACCTGGCAAGCTTTTATACGATGAAGTTGCAAAAAGAATGGTCCCTAGCGGGATCGAACCGCTGATCTTGGCGTTATTAGCACCACGCCTTAACCAACTGGGCCAAGGGACCTTTCGTGAAAAATTTCAATTCACGGTATTTTCAGTTTTACAAGTAATCTATAACTTTGACACTTTTGCGGTCAGATATTATTTTTATAGGTGATCGTGTGATTGTACTTCATTTCATCAAGCTAGATATTCATCAAAACCTAGTCAAAGTGGTCTCTACATCGTTATATTAAGAGATATAAACGAAATTATTGGCTTAATATTGTACAAATTCGAAAATGAAGGAGTTCTCAGGTTAAATTTACTGCAAATGCCACTTCCAATGATTGTAATTTATTTGAGCATCCTGTAGACACTTTTCGATTCACATTGAATTATGTTAGCATGATAGCTGGCTCGAATATGAGTGTGAGCTGGTGGTGGTAAGCAATGTCGATTAACTGAACGAAGTTTATCATGCAAATTTGGATGGTACCGCGTACAACCTGTGACACTTCCACAAACCATACAGAACCGGTGATACTTTCTTGCCGTCTTCAATTTTTGTTTGCAAGCTTCACAAATGTCAACGAAAGTAACTTGATGAAACCAAACCACTTGATTGGCGCTTGACATTTTCGAAGCTGTTGGTTGCAGTGGCATTTTTTGACTAATAGCTTCAAATTGGCAAGGGGCGACAATAAAAACTCCCTGATTTGCTGATGGTGCAGGGACACATAAATTTCATCCTTGCTCTCTTCTTCAAAATAATTGAAACCAATTGGGTAACATATTCAAAACGGAAACAATGATATCACGCACTTCCGCTTCTTTAGAACCATCAAGCACGTCCTCTGCTTTCAAATCATAAACTTGCTTTCGATATGGTCGGATGCTCTCTTCGTACTCTATCGCGAGCTCGTTCTCCTTCGGAATGAGCATAGCAAGAAGCTCAAGCACGTTCCCTAGACGATCGTAGTCGTCCATAAATTGGTATATCCGTGCAAGTAATGTCCAAGCCTCTCTGCACCAACGAGGATGAGGGTCAACGTTGTGAGGATACGTGATACATAAGATCTTCATTTCCTCATAAAATTTCATGTAGACGCTGAATGAAATGGCATCAATCACTTTTGTGAGATATTGCTGAGCTTTCAATTGTGATGCATCGTGAAGATCAAATACCCGTCGATCGGTCAAAGTGTCAAGCGACTCAAGCTTCCTTTGAAGACTCCAGTTAAATAACTTAGTTTCCCCATCGACGTCAGCTCGTAAGGCATTGAACTTCAACTCCTTTAAGGAGCGGATGGCTTCAATGGAGGACTTTTCAGAGCCATCGTATAGACTTTTAAGCAACATCAGAGGCCCACTGTCTGTCGTCGATGAGCCGTCATATTTCGACAGCTTCCGCTGTTCATGTGGTTTGCCAGAAGTCAGCTTAGACATTGGTCTTAGTGGCAGTCCCACTGGATGGAGCTGTCAATTGTGCGAATCATGGTGATGAGGCTAAGAGATAAACAATGACACTTAACAATGACACTTTAACAAAAAAGCAAAAACAAACATAGCGAATGTTACATTGGATTTTGTTAGATCATATCTCAATCAGGTGTGGACGGAAAGTTGTAGTTTGAACCAATGGTTGAGCGACGAGATGGCATTCATTATCAAGTTGCATCGCCGCGTACACACACGACTTCAGCTCAAGGAATTGATTACATTATGAATCTATAATTTGAAAACACACCTGAAACCACCTATTTGTTAACATAATTTCAACTTATAAGATTGAATCAAGAAATTTTTGCCAATTTTATGATGTTGTCCTCTATTTGCAAAAATTGTGAAGTTTCAGGAAATAATGCATACCAAATCTTCAACCATCCAATGTATGTTATTTTACATCAAACCACCCGTGACATGTTATCACTAAGGTAATCGATTTCAAAAAGATGACTCAAATCAAATGTGGTGCTATTTATTACCTGCACACGACGACACTCTCAAACAATCGGACGATGTATTCTATTCTTGCAACTTCCTCCCTTTGGAGCGCTAAAGGGGCCACGACCTGTCTTTGACAAACCCTGCTACCATCCTATTCGAGCAGATTAGCATTGGCATCATTACATGTCTTTATCCAACCACGGGCGCATGGCGCGGTTTGAAGACCTCCCCAGTGAGATCCAGAGACAAATCTACTCGCTCCTCGATGTGCCTCTGATCTGTCGAGCCTACGTGGCATTCGCTCCACACCCATGTGTTGGGCCGGCAGCCAATTGTCTCCAGACGCGTGTGGTGGCAGTATCCCTTGCTGCCACAGAACGGTGTCCTTATAAAGTTACGTTTGACGTACTCGCCCAACTCCCGCCATGTGATGTTAAGGTAACCACAACGGTGAAGATGTGGCGTCTAACAGCTTATCAACTCAATCAGGTGAAGGTGAAACTGCTCGATGTGAAGATAAGCGGTAACTGCAGAAATGATGATATGGATATTTTCGAAGAAGGAATTCAATACTTGAAGCACTCTATAAACACTCTCGAGGTTATTGGTGTGGAGGTTGATGCCTCCTACATATCAGAGGGCACTAGACTGTTGACTTTAAACAATTGTCAAATACACAGGATGAGCAGTTTGGCGACGGTTGCCAGTCTTCAGCGATTACGCATTGAAAACTGCCGGTATATTTGGATTTGCTTGCCACAAACACTTACCGATGTTACGTTAATCAATGGCGGCAGTGATAGAGTATCGTGGTCATTGCCTAACCTCCGAAATGTTGAAGTTTATTCCCATTACGATAATATACCGTGGAACCAAGTGGAGGAATTGACCACCTACAATTTTTTGCCGAACACTAGTCGGTTGGACAATGTGAGACAATTGAGAGTCAAAAAGTTAAACTCGTGGGTGCAATTTGAAGGAGTTTATTGTCCAAATCTCACAAAGTTGCAACTTGATAAGGATCACCTGCAAGAAAGGTTAGTTAATTTTGAGGATGACGACGTCCTGAATTTTCTCGAGGCATCACAAAAAAAGAGCATCACCGAATTGCTCGCTATAGATTATTCCATATCCAACTTTGATCATTTTCAGCTGCTTCGAATTGTTGAGATGTCTTTGTATGAGCCGATGACAGACCAGTTCAAATTGCCCCAAACATTGGAGAAACTCACACTATGCACCAGCGAACCCGTTACCGGCATTCCTGAGCAAATTAAGGAATTTAAATTATGGTCCAACTTGGTTGATGTGTCCATCAATTCTTCTGGTTTGCGCAAGGCCGATTTGATAAGTGTGCGAAACGCTTCAATTCAGTGTCCTCAACTTATAACCTTGTCAGTTGAAGTAGATGATAAGCTAGAGTTGGATACACCCAAAGTGAAGGGTGCTGACGTTTCTCTTGCAAACTACGCCGACAATACACACATTTTGGAGCTACCAGGAGTCTCTTCCGTGACGTTGGACAAATGCGCCATTGATAGTTTGAGATTTGGTCGTTTATTGGAACTGTTGGACATACATAATTGTGAGATTAACGATGTTGAGGTGGAGGCGAGGAGAGTTTGGGTGGAGCGGAGTGTGATACACAACTCCACCAATATTGTTGCTGATATTGTTGATTATGATAACACTGCACTCGGCCGTCGCAACAATACCAGCGTCAAGTGTCGTGAGTTGTATACCTCCGGAGTCCCTCTTCTCGATTCAGAGCTATGCCATGGTATTGAAAGATTAACGGTCTCAAGTCCTTGGAAGGAACAAAGTCCCCGCAGGCCGGGGCATATATTAGGTTGTCGAGCATTTGCGGAATGCTCAACGTTGCAAAGGCTCACAATTGAGGGCGTTTTCATTGACTGCACTAAGTACAGCCCTCTCTTGAACACCTTGGAGATACGCAACGTCGACGCTGAAGAGCTTTGGCTCGACTTTGAGGATGAGTGCCAGCTCCAACATTTGGAAATCGTCTGGGAGGCAGCATCGCCGCATTTTGCGAAACCTCCTAAGTATACTATGACGTCGCTTGGTTTAGTTAACGAGCCACCGTCATTCTACTGTCCCGACATGCTAGGACCCAAACACATTCTTTAATGGCCACGACTGCGATGAACGAAATCATATAATGATGGTAATCTTGTTATACTTTTGAAAGACATGTGGCGCCTGTTCTACTATGCATATTTGGTATACAAAATTAATCACGCGAGGAGACGTTGTCGTTTAACCTACGAAATGAGAAACATACGCCACTGTATCAAGTCATTTGCTTGTGAGTCGCCAGAGCTGACCTAATTAGTCTAGATATTCCATTTATGATCGTTACTGAAATGCATCAAAAGTTGAGTTATGTAGTATTGTAAACGTGTACATCAAAGATGAATTGACTGATACTAATGGTAAATTTATTGAACATAGTGTTTACTGTATGTAGCGCATCCCATGGCCATTAACGCCATGGTCATCAATAAGCATGTTCTTTGCCATTATGAGCTGGTCCACTTCTTTTTGCGTTTAGGAAGTTCAGTACCAAGATACGGGTCAATCCCCGTCAATCGAGGGATGGCCAAAGTCTCTTCCAAATGGTCAGCTGAGTGGATCACCACCTTCGCGGTGGCAACCAAGCACTCCGTGGGTTTATCTTCAAACGTGAAAAACGACGCGTCCATCACTTCTTCTTCTTCTCCGCTTCCTTTTGCTCCTTTTCAAGCTCCCGTCTCAGCCCTTTAATCAACTCAAGGTGGCCCACTCTCGACGATATGAGCTTTTCCGTCAGGGTAGCAAGCTGAGCCTGGTGGCGTTTGGCGAACTTCTGCGCAGCGACGGCCTTTTGCTTCTTGGCCTTGATGATTTTGGGGGCGTAGTTCTTGGGGTTCTGCTGCTTCTTCGTCACCCGGGTCGACTTCTTCGCCTGGAGCTTGATCTTGCCTTGGGCCATGGTCGTGTCGGGGTCACTGGTGCGCGATGGCTAGCGATGAGAAGAGGGGATGGCCACCCAGAGAAAAAACCCTACACAGGAATCAAATACGGTTCTAATTATAGAGTGGAATATAGTCATCTCCAAAATATACAAATCTGTAACAACTGTATGAATTACATGAAGATCAGTCAGATCAAATTTGAATGCTATTGTTAGCTTGTTCGTATAGTTGGCGCCGCACGTGGAAGAGTCGAATACAGACAATTAATTAACTGAGGCGAAATAATCTATGCACTCCGATAGCGACGGAATAGAGTGATACGATGATATATTTCGAATGATCTCAGAGGTATACTAATATGAAACATAGTGGTAGTCGTTGATCCCACAATTTCATACCTCAAAGCCAATTTTTATCAGGATATTTCCCTCCATTCTTTGGGTATTTTCGTTTTATTCGGAGTTTATTGCACGGGTAGAGCCACCTACTGCGATATAGAGTTTTTTTCGCTGCTGGGAGCGCCCCCGGATTCCGAGTCAACCGCCGCCCGCGAGTCACATATAAGCGATTGCTCATCCTGCCTAGGAGACAAACACACACCCTCGTTTCCTCCACCCCACCCCCCATCCATCGATCTAGCTGCGCGATGAGCGAAACGTTGCTCGTGTTGCCCGGGCCCCAGGCCTTGTCTCCCTTCCGTGTCTCGGCGCTCGTGCTGGAGATCGAAGCCAAAGCGCCGGCGAAAGTGGCGCTGGTGGCGCTGGTCTACGTCCACTACCTCGCCCTGAAGCAGCCGTTGCTGGACCGCCAGCGGCAATTGGTCGACGTGTTGTTGCAGTACGATACTCCCGCCACCGACAGCGACGCCCCCCTCGTCCAAAACGTGGCTAAGGACTTTGGTGGCGAAAACAACACCTACTTGATCCGTATTATTCCCCGCCCTGGCACCATTTCTCCTTGGTCGCTGAAGGCGACGGATATCGCCCACATCTGTGGTCTTTCCGAGACCGTGGACCGGATTGAGAGAGGGTTGGCGCTTTTGATTGAGACCGACGCCCCCGTCGACTTCGCTTCGGGTGAGCTTTTGACCTCGGTGTTTGACCGTATGACTCAGCTGATCTACGTCAACCAAGCTCCCAAGCCTGAAGAGATGTTCGCCCACCACCTGCCTAAACCCTTGGTGACGGTGGACGTGCTTTCTGGTCCCGATAACTTGGCTAAGGCCAATAAGGAGCTTGGTCTTGCCCTTGACCAAGGCGAAATCGATTACCTTATCGATGCTTTCACTAAGGTCATTGGTAGAAACCCCACCGACGTCGAATTGTTCATGTTTGCTCAAGTGAACTCTGAACACTGTCGCCACAAGATCTTCAATGCTGACTGGACCATCGACGGTGCCGCTAAGCCGTTGTCTCTTTTCAAGATGATCCGTAACACTCACGCTAAGAACCCGCAACACACGGTGCTGGCGTACCTGGATAACGCCGCCGTGTTTGACGGTCCCGAAGGGTTCGTATGGGCTCCCAAATTCGACCTGAAGCAGTGGCACCTGATCAGGGAAACCGTGCAAACGTTGGTCAAAGTGGAAACTCACAACCACCCCACTGCCGTGTCTCCTTTCGCCGGTGCTGCCACCGGTTCTGGTGGTGAAATCAGAGACGAAGCCGCTGTCGGTCGTGGGTCCAAGACTAAAGCTGGTCTCGCTGGTTTCTCCGTCAGTGACTTGAATATCCCTGGCTTTAAACAGCCGTGGGAACGTGATGTCGGTAAGCCCAACCACATCGCTCTGTCGCTCGACATTATGCTTGAAGCTCCCATTGGTTCTGCTGCGTTCAACAACGAATTCGGTCGTCCCGCTATCAACGGTTACTGGCGGACATTGACTACCGAAGTGACCAACGCTGAAGGTAAACAAGAGACTAGAGGGTTCCACAAACCCATCATGTTGGCCGGTGGTATGGGGGCCATCCGTCCCCTGCTTGCCCTCAAGAACAAGCGTATTACTCCCGGGGCTAAGCTTATCGTGTTAGGTGGTCAGCTGATGCTTATTGGTCTCGGTGGTGGTGCCGCCTCGCTGGTTTCTTCCGGTGAAGGGCTGGCCGAGCTCGATTTCGCCTCGGTGCAACGTGGTAACCCTGAGCTTCAACGTAGAGCCCAGGAAGTGATTTCCGCCTGTGTTGAGCTTGGCGCCGAAGAAAACCCCATCCAGCTGATTCACGATGTTGGTGCCGGTGGTCTTTCCAACGCCCTCCCCGAATTGGTCCACGATAACGACTTGGGCGCCCAGTTCGAACTTCGTGACATCTTGTCGCTTGAGCCGGGTATGTCGCCGATGGAGATCTGGTGTAACGAATCGCAAGAACGGTTTGTCCTTGGTGTTGCCCCTGAAGACCTCGACACCTTCAAGAAGATGTGTGAGCGGGAACGGTGCCCCTTCGCCGTTGTCGGTACCGCTACCGAGGAGAAGAGACTTGTGCTTACCGATTCGTTGCTTAAGCTGACTCCCATCGACTTGGAAATGCTGGTGCTCTTCGGTAAGCCGCCTAAGATGCTGCGTACCGCTACTACCGCCAACTTACAACTTCAACCGTTCTCTACCGACAAGCTTGAGATTGCGGAGCTGGTGGATCGGGTGATGCACTTGCCCGCCGTCGGTTCTAAGCTGTTCCTTATCACTATCGGTGACCGGTTCATCACCGGTTTAGTCGACCGTGATCAGATGGTTGGTCCTTGGCAAGTGCCCGTGGCCGACTGCGGGGTCACTGCCACCTCGCTTGGTCCTGAGATCCTCCACACTGGTGAAGCGATGGCGATGGGCGAGAAGCCGACGTTGGCGCTTATCCTGGCGGCGGCGCTGGCGAAGATGGCCGTTGCCGAGTCGTTGTTCAACTTGTTGCTGGCGGACGTCACCAGCCTCGACGCCGTCAAGTTGTCGGCGAACTGGATGCTGGCGGCGCTGCACCCTGGTGAAGGCGCTAAGCTCTACGAAGCCGTGGAAGCGTTGGGTATGGATTTGTGCCCTGCCTTGGGCGTTGCCATCCCCGTGGGTAAGGACTCGATGTCGATGAAGATGAAGTGGGACGGCGGCGAAGTTACCGCTCCCCTTGCGCTTACCATCACCGCGTTCGCCCCTGTGGCCGATACCCGCCGCAACTGGACGCCGCAATTGCAACGCCGCGATGACACCTTGTTGGTGTTGGTGGCTCCCACCAGCCACGCCCGTTTGGGTGGGCTGGCGTTGGCTCAAGTGTACGGTGCTGTCGGCAACGATGCCCCCAACGTTGACGACGCTCAAGCCCTCAAGAACGTGTTGGAAGCGATGATTGCCCTCCACCAGACCGACCTTGTGCTCGCCTACCACGACCGTTCCGAAGGTGGTCTCTTCACCACCGTCGCCGAGATGGCGTTCGCCGGGCGTTGTGGTGCTGAAGTTGAGGTCAACGACGAAGACGTGGTGGCGGCGCTCTTCAACGAAGAGCTTGGGGCTGTGTTCCAAGTGTCTGCTGCTGACTACGACAAGTTTGTCGCCCACTTCCACGCCCACAACGTCGCTCCCGAGGCCATCAGAGTGGTGGGCAAGCCCGTGTTCGACACCCTGGTGGTGCGCGTCGTCCACAACGGTAACGACGTCTACGCCCTGCTGAGAGCCCAGCTCCAAGAACAGTGGGCCGAGACCTCGTACACCATCCAGAAGTTGCGTGATAACCCCACCACCAGCACCCAAGAATTCGAAAACATCGCCGACGACAAGGACCCTGGTATCCTGTACCAATTGACCTACGACCCCGTCGCCAACTTGAAGCAATTGCAACTGCTGCTGGTGCGCCCTAAGGTGGCCATTTTGCGTGAACAGGGGGTGAACTCGCAACAGGAGATGGCGTGGTGCTTCTCGCAAGCCGGGTTCGACGTTTATGACGTCCACATGAGCGACTTGTTGCTGGGCGCCGTGCTGCTCGACTCGTTTGTCGGGCTCGCCGCCTGCGGTGGGTTCTCGTTCGGTGACGTCTTAGGCGCCGGCGCCGGGTGGGCGAAGCTGGTGTTGTACAACGACCGTGCCCGCGCCGAATTCGAGCGTTTCTTCCAACAACGTGAAGACACCTTCGCCTTCGGTGCCTGTAACGGGTGTCAATTCCTTTCGCGGATCGCTGAGTTGATCCCCGGTACTGAGAACTGGCCCACGTTCGAACGCAACCTCAGTGAACAATACGAGGCTCGTTTCGTCATGGTGGAGGTTGACGCCGCGGCGCTGAACAACTCGATCTTCCTCCAGCTGATGAAGGGGCTGAAGCTCCCCATCGCTGTTGCCCACGGCGAAGGGCGCGCCCACTGGGCGCTGGCGGACAAGCACGCCAAGTTCGACCAGGCGGCGGTGCGTTACGTTGACAACTACGGCAACGTCACCCAGCAATACCCGTTCAACCCCAACGGGCTGCCTGACGGCATTGCCGGGATCACCAACGCCAACGGGCGGGTGTTGGCGATGATGCCCCACCCGGAACGGGTGTGTCGCCTCGAGCTGAACTCTTGGTACCCCAAGGACCAGCTGGCGGCCTGGGAAGGCTACGGGCCCTGGATCGAATTGTTCAAGCTGGCCAGACAATGGGTGGAAAGCCACCAGTAAACTTTACCATAAATTTTAGATCATAGAACACTGTAAAATTATCCACATAATCGGAAAAATGGAATGCACAATTTATAGATTATATTGTAAGGTGCTCTTGCTCTTTATTCGCGACGCTACATTGAAATCTCGCTCACTAGGGGATAATTCTGGCTCACCTCGGAAATCTATCTAATGCGATGATGACGTCATTGGCCGCTTCAAGCTATGCCTAATCTTATGCAAACCCCCCACACTTTGACACATTGATACATTAGGGAAACTGGGGGCACCAACAGCAATGCCAGTACGCTTGACCGTCACCTCTAAAGCCTCAAGTTGCTGGTGGGCACAAATCCTTAATCGAATAGACCAATTAATCGAGCACTGCCCCTGCCCTCGTCGCATTGACGACGTCGCCACCACACTATACGAAGAATACGTGAGCCGCACTTCCCAGAATAGGGCTACAGCCAGCCATCTTTCGTGTCGCTCGCAGTGAGCATCGATCAAGGCTCGCATTGTGGTAGATCCAAAGTACGATCCAACAACGATAAAAAACTCTGGGAAAAAGATATGTTGGTAAACTAGGTCCGCTGATTATTTTGATACCCTTAACTACTCAAAACTTCGTTGACCCTTTTTCAATTGGTCATGTACTTACGAAAATTTCGTATAGCTCTGGAGCGTATTGCAAAAAACAGTGACCACCGCCGTATAGCCGTCTACGACTATAAAAACAGCCATTGTCGCTCTCTACTCTTTATTTTTTTCCACCACTTGGCTTTTTACCAGCATTGTCTGAAGGGGGGTAATGGTCTATCGGGACGCCGGTAGATTCAGCACTTCTCCTGATGGCTCTGTTGGTAGCCCCAGTCAGTTGTATGTCTTTCCTGAAACAAAAGATCCCCCCACGAGCGGTAGGGAGATTCACAAAGCAGAGCTTGAGGCGCGGTGCTTCTCGTCATCCCGCAGTCTCCTGAGGCCACCCTTGGATCGGTTATTGCCATGTGGTTTTGGCCAACGACGGACACACTCAGGCGAAGCGGAGGTGGTCTGCTACGTCAGCTCACGCTATAAGCAGGGACACGGACTATCGACGGTTAGACACCTGCTGGGCAATTCCTATTATTTATTTATTTATTTATTGACGCTACAAAATGATGGTTCTTTTTGATCCCAGAGCCGCCATTGACTCCCTGGTTTTGGTGTGACGACGCCTCTACTGGTAATGAGGGTAATCGATGATTACTGCCTGATGTACCGGATACATCTTCGGTCTCAGGAGTATGAGATGACCCGCTTGAGCCTGTAACGGGTTATGGGTTCCGAGTCACTAAACTGTGGTTCTGCTTCGCTTTGGGGGTGACGGCCCCCGAGTGTCGTGGCTGTGGTTTGGTGACAAGATACTCTCACAGGAGTCAGTGGCTGATATAACACCTTCATATATAAGCGTGGTATCCTGGGACGACGCTCACGAGGTTCCCGTCATCATCCTCGTTGTTGATTTGGTTGTTGATGCTATGATTGTGTTGCCATCTGTTCTGTTGCAATTCAGTGGTGACTTTGCCGAGCGCTAAGATAGTTGCGAGCAAATGCTCTTTGGTGAAGCTATTTTCCCCACTTCAGGGTTGGCCACCCTGGGGATTTAGTAGTAGCCAGAGGGGGAGGTTGCTGGAGAGGGTGGTGCCGGCTTCCACTTGCAAATGTAGTAGTTTGTGAGTGGAGGTGGGTGGGACGCTGGTCCGGGGCACCAGTATGTTAGTTTAGACACTCGTTAGATTTTGACAATCGTCATGTAGGCTCTTTATCTCTTGGTGTATACGCCATGGTTGGAGTATACACCAAGTGATAGATAGCCCAAGGTATATAGATTCGTAAGCACTGTGTATTTAATTTACTTACATAGTGATGGTAAGTAATGAAGTTTAATATTTACACCTACTCTTGCAATACTATACATCCTACTGCCATATCGTTGACCCTGGTTGCGATTAGCATACACCGGGGCTTGATTGCATGCTTAACGTCTTAAAGTCGAAAGACTGGCACATCCTGCCAATCCTGTTTATGCAGCACTTTTAACTGCGTGTTGTTGACTCCCTAAAAGAGTTTCATCCGCACACAATAAATTTACCTCGCATCCATATAAACCATCGCCAAAGGTGACTGTCATTACAATCGTAACCGTGAAATACTAGCTTTCGAATACGAGATATTATATTACAAGTTACTAAAACAAATCGTTGTCAAGTTCCTCATCAGAGTCCTCGACACGGGCATTAGACAAGGTCTTGCGCTTTTTCGATTCCGGTTCATCAGCCTCGGCGTCGGTATCCTGGGCCGAGCTTTCTTCGTCGTCACTCAATACCTTCTTCTTGCGGCGACCGCCGTTGGCCTTCCGCTTGGTCCCCTTCGTCTTCTTTTGCTTTTCGGGCTTAGCTTCAGCGGCATCGCCATCATCGTCGTTGTCCAGCGGCACGGCATCAACATTAGCAGCGCGGAACTCCTCGGCCCAGATGTGCGATTGGTCAAGCTCCTTGGCACGCTCGCGCGCCCGTTCTTCTTCCTTCTGCTTTGCCAATGCAGCCTGTTCTTCTTCCTCCTTACGTTTACGGGCGGCTTCTTCCTCCCGTATACGCTTGGCCTCCTCAATCCGTGACGTCATCGCTTCAATGCTCAGCTTAGTCTCGTCGAGACAAGTCTGCAACCGCGGCAAAAGCGCCGTCAGCCCCAAATTGGCCCGAGCGGCAAGGTCGGCCTTAGGGTAAGGCACGTGGTGGTCGTCGTCCCTACCAGCCAACTGGCGAAGCTGCTCGATTGCCTGCTCCAAGTCGCGCATCGCCTGTTCGATTTCTTCCACGTTGCACTGGTTCGCCGGTTGCTTAGTGATGAACTCAGCGATCTGGAAGTCAACAAACGCCAAGTTGAATTGGATCAGCGCCAGCCCCAGTTCGCCGACGTTGGCGAGCGCCATTTCGGTGTACTCCTTAGCCCGTTTGAGGAACGGTAAGTGCTTTTCTTGTTGTCCCCGAAGGTACCAGGCCCGACCCAAAAACGACAAGATTTTGGTGTCCTTACCGTCCGTGAACCGGCCGAGAGCCACTTCGTAGTTCTCGATGGCCTTGGCAAAGTTCTTCGCTTCCAAAAGAGCGTGGCCGAGGTTCAAGTAGACCGTGATGTCGTTGAGGGAATCCCTAATCTTAGAGAGCACGTCCAACCCCTTGCTGGTCTCTTTGTTTTCAATGTAGGTGATGGCAAGCCCCTGAGCAGCGTACACATCCTTAGGGTCAATACTCAACACCTTGATATAGAGCTCGGCCGCCCGCAGATAGTAGTTGCGGCGCTTCGAGTCGTCGCTCTTGGCATCGCGGGCCATGATGCAGTAGATATTAGCCAACGAAATGAGGGCATAGCAGTCATGCGATTCGTAGGTGACAAGCGTATCGCGGTGGAAGGCGTTGTCAGCATCAGCTTTAAGCCCCACCTTCTTACCGAAGTTCTTGGCGAACCACCCGTAGAACGATCTGATTTCAAGGTCCAGAGCATTAGCAGCGAGAAGCTCATCAAGCTCAGTCTTAATTTCTGCGTACGACTTGGAGTGAGTGGCAATGCAGTCCAAGAACAAAAGACGCAACTTCGAGCTGACGTAGTGACCGCACTCTTGCTCCAATTGTTTGTACACTTCGATAGCGGCGGCCTGGTCGCTCACTTCAAGCGAACGAGCCCGGTTAAACTTGATAGTGACTTCCAAGTCGCCAGGGAGATCAGCGAGAACGTCACCGTCTTCACTAGTGAACGGACCGGTAGTCTTGTCCAATGCCAGAGCAAACACTTTAGTGGCCTCGTCAAAGTTTTTCCGAAGGAAGTGGTAGACACCAATGTTGTTATACACTTCCACGGGAACGTCGCGTTCAATCTTGGCCTGGGTCTCAATCGCCCGTTGGAGGTATTTCAACAGTTGGCCGATATCCTTGGATTCGTAAAGCTGAGCGAGCACAAGGAAGGCGTTGACCATGACCGGTTCTTTGAAGTCAGCCGAGGAAGCGAGCCGCACGTATCTCTCAAGCAGCTGCACCGCCAACTCGTGTTTCCGCTTACTCTTCAGCTGCGAGTACAACACCCCTAGAAGATATACAACTTCCAAGCATTTGGAATTTGTCTTCAAAATCAGCTCGTAAGTCATGATGGCGTCCTCCACCAGCCCCCGGTTCAATTGGGCCAGCCCAAGCCCGAGCTTGGCCTGCAAGTTATCGTTGAGCTTGATCAGCTCACCAAAGTGCTTTTGCGCCAGGGTGAAGTTACCTTCAGCAAACTCACAGCGGGCCAACCAGAGAGCACATTGCGAAAGCACCACCAGCTCAAACTTGGAAGTCTTGGCAGCACGGAAACGAGCACTGTCGCTATCGCCCAACGGTTCACCAATGATCTTTTCCCCAATTTGGAGCACCACGTTTCTCACGGTGTCGAAGTCACGCTTCAGGAAGAAGTACAGAGCCAATACTAGAGCCGGCACGTAGTCATTAGCAGTCTGAAGCTCACCAAAAATGGTGATGGATTCGGTGTAGTTTTTGATAAAGTCTTCATCGGTGACCAGCTTAGTGAAGGTATCGTTAAGCTTGGACAATTCTAGAAGTACTCTAGCGCGGTGGCTATCGTCAGGGTACAACTTTACCAGGCGTTCCCACAGCTTCACCGCCATCTTGTGGTCATTAAGGAGCCAGAAACACACCCCGATCGCCACTCTCGGGTCCGGGCGCATCGTTGGTTTGATCATGAGCACTTGTTGAAGCAATTTGAGAGCAATTTGGTAGTTTTGCTTCGCCATCGCGATGTGAGCTTTACCCATCAAGGCAATGCAGTTAGACGGGTCGCGTTTGAGTACTTGATCGTAGAGAGGACGGGCATCGTCGAGCCGGTCACGCCCAAGGTAGATCTGTGCTTGTAACAACGTCGCCGGCGCTTTAGCCTGAACCTCACGTGGTAAGTGGTCAAAAACTGCTTGCGCTTCATTATAGTGGTCAAAACGAGCCTTACCGACGGCGTGTTCGGCGAATTTAAGCTCTAACCACCCGCGGTAGATATCAATGGCGGCACGGTCTTCATCGGAGAATGCCGGCTGCTGCGCCGCTTCGTCGACCACCTGCTTCGCCTCGGTCAACTTGTGGTTGGCACAATAGGCAGAGGCGATGGCAAGCCAGTGTTTGCGGGCGGAGTTTTCCAGCAGGAGGAAACCCGTGAGCTCGCTGGGGTCGTCGGCGAGCTCGTCGACCAAGTTGATGGTGACGATGTTGCCATCCTTGATCGGCACGTCCAACAGCTGGCCCTTCTTCTCGTCGTCCTTGGTGTAGAACAGAAGGTCGGCGGCACTCATGGTTGGGACGCTCGACGAAGGTGAGTGGGGCGCGAAGATGGTATCGTGCGCACAAACAGGGTTGGAGCAAGGCCAATGAAACAGAGAGATAGGTGAAATTTAACAATGCGAGTCCTGTGATTAGGATGGGTATGAACAATATCACGTAGAAAACAGTGTTATTTAGCGTTGGTTGAGTGCTTCGTGCGCCATGGTCGCTGAAAGTGTTTATTCAAGTCGCGAGCCATCGTCGCGCCAATGAAAAATTCGTCGCTCGCCCTAAATGAAGTCGAGCGCGCGAAATACACCCGTGCTGCAAAGAGGATGACTGAAATCAGAATTTAATGTGAAAAGCTAATCCAACTTCAACGTTACGGACCAAACGAATGAAAATGACATTTGAAAGTTTTCTTCCATCTGATTAGTGGTAGCCTACTGGTAATTGTCTTTGGCTTCTCCCCATTGGCCACCGGAATTGGCAATTTTCGTCGGACTTTCCTTATCTCTCGGGAACCCCCAAAGCCACCATTCTCAGACATTAGCGTGATCACGTCTTTTGTCAGCCAGGATCCTCAATTGCAAAACGCGTCATCTTCAGATCAATAAACTGATAAGCCAAGCGCGTTTAGTGGCATCAATGCCTCTGGTTAACAATGACATTGATCGAATAAATTCCTACAGAGATTTATTCGACGTAATTATGCCTCATAAATCGTCACTGACTCATGCCCACCGATGACCCCGCGGTTGTCAAGGGGGCACGAGGTGAGGGGAAGCACCACTGTCACGGTGGCTGGGCCAGACCCAGACTTTTCACTACAATCACGGTGATGACTCTGAAATATACAATTAATCCTAAATACCTAACCCAAATAAATTTATCTCTCAAAAGGCACACCCTTGGCAATTATTACAGGTGCGGTGCTGGTGGTTGCCACACAACTTGTTGTTCCAGTCCTGGTGGCCACACCAGCAGCGCTGGCACCGCTTACTTTGACGTGTGAACACAGTATCCATGTGATTCCAAAATTATCCGGTGAAAACTGGATGGAATCGAGGGTGCTTAAATACAGCCGCGCTGTCGTAACTGCGGTCTTATCGGGGTGATTTGTCAGGTCCGAGAATCAGGACCAGGGCCGCCTGTGCTTTTAGTGGCGACCCCAAACTGACCAATGACAAGGTGCCAGTGATTAGAACGCAAAGCCGTAGCTGCCTATAGCTATGTACAAGGGAGTAGGCAGCTACCAGGCGTTAATCAGGGGCGGCAGCATGACGTCACCAACGGTGACAGCACGACGCTACCGGGAGTGGCAGCACGACTTCAGCTTGGCGGGGGCCGGCGACAGCTCTGAGGGTGCCGGCGACAGCGTAGGGACCAGCCCCAGCAGCAGACACAGCCGCTCGGGAGCGAAACCCGGCAGCGGGATTTGGGCCAAGATGTGGTCGATCAGCAGCTGGGGGAAGCTCATGTCCAAGATGTCGTCCAATTTGAACCCGTTGATGATGCCGTGGGTCTCACAATTGGTACAATCGCAGGCATCGTTAGGACAGCAGCAAGTAGGGGAATCAGACATCGGACCCAAGATATCGGAACCAGGAGTGGTGATCACTGAGTAAGGGTCAGGGAGATCAAACTGAGGCTCCGCTTGAGGCTGAGGCGGCTCGGGGAACTGCCAGGGGATGTTGTGTACCTGGCACCCAGGACACTGACAACTATCGTCACACAGACACGGGTGGACGGCGATCCACTCCAGCGGTTGGTTTGTTGGTAGCAGATTAAGCGGGTTGGTCGAGTTTTGTAAAGGGGTATGAGTAGTGACGGGAGTTAACGAAGTACCTGAAGTGTCGGTGGATGCGATATCAAACTGGGCTTCCTGTTTGAGTATTGGTGACTGAAACTCCAAAGTAGGCTGAGCTGCCTGTTTTCTCGTGATATACTTCTCAAGAATGCGTTTCTTATTCACCTTCTGGCGACTGCACCCACACAGCTTCTTCACTTTACCCGTTATAGAACAGCCACACAGCGTATTAATAAACAAGTTAGCGTGCACCAACGGCTTAAACGTCTTTGCGTTCTCCACGTAGGGCCCAATGATCTGGTTGGTATTGACATCCAATACCTGTTTCGCCAGGTGGTGGGTCACTCTCACAATATTAGCGTCGTCTTCGTCCACTTCCGCCTGCTCAGAAAACACCACCACCCGCTGGTCCAGCTCAATTTGCGCGTCGTAGGCAGGGCGTCCTTTGCCCTTGACCTTGACCAAGGGGCGCCCTTCGTGGTGGACACACGCCGTCAGCCGATGGCCTCGGACACACAGGAGACACAGGTACTTGGCGCCGTCGATAAGGATCATGCCCGTGAGCTCGAGAGGCGTGGGTTATGGGTTCGGAGACACCGGCGATGGGGGGGGCACCGATAGAGAGAAAAGTGACCGGTAGCAGTGTGCCCAGTAAATCACAAAATCTGTACTAGATGCCGTAGGCCAGTGCTACCGCCTAAGAGCTGGCGTCCTGCGCCCGTGCCGAATCGGGTGATGCGGCTTTATTTGCTCATCTATGTGCAGGTGGTTAACTACCCAATTTACTAACAATCTGGGGGGGAGGGGAGGGGAACAAACGGTCTGGCGCTAGCGGCACCCCGCTAATCACCCTGGGGCCATTGTTATTGGCGTACGGCGCCATTGTTAGACAATAACCCCAACTGGGAGGGGAGCTCACTATCATCATATCGGCTGGTGCGAAAAACCGTTAGCCGTACCGGTACGAACGTGGGGCGGTTATTGTCCGAAGCGCTAATTGTAAGCATATTTGGTTAGCGTTTTCGTTACTCGTGTGGATGAATTGTGGTTCAATCAAAGATTGGCTGACGATGCGTCAACCGTATTAGTAGGAAAAACCTCTAGTTGAGGCAATATTGAAGTGGTTATGGGAAAAAGCGCAATATACGACTGGGTTGGGACTGGCAAATTCGGTTTTAGCGGTTAGTTACCACCGCAGACATTGCATGCCTCAAGTGGTGACTCGGTGGGACCAGCCATATGCCATTAGTCTTAAAAATGTCACCAAAAAAGCATGATGTCTCAGATAGTTTGTAACAACTGCTTGCGATTTATAGTTAACACGATATGCTTGTTGATCTCTGTGAACAAAAGTCTGTTGACGGCATCTCCCGTTGTCGTCGTACAGTAAATTTGAGACTGCATTAAGGTCGTCCATTGTAACGTAAATTACGAGAGCAGTAGGGTACATGAACTCATACATCAAATACGAACCACGCTCTTTAATCAAACCAGTCTTGAACACCATCTAAGCTCATTTAGTACATCGGTTTTCGACTCTTATCGCCATAGTCTAATTCAAAAAAGGCAAAGAATCAATACAACTACTAGACCGCGACCAACAAGTGAAGCTGAGTGAAAAATTCATATCAGACACCTACTAGCCATTCAAGGGTTAAAACCCATTGCCTATATCCCTAAAGTGACCTCGCTGCCATCTCCCATTTTTCACACTTTCTCATTCAATGGCTTCCCCAGGTTTATCTCCACGTGACCTGAGCGATCTCAGTCAAAATGATTAGACGGTGTCTCTCCACCCTGGCTACCCGTCACGCTGACTTCTCCCATGCCGTCATCGGAGCCGGTATCGTTGGTCTTGCCATCGGTGCTGAACTCCAGCAAGTTCCTGGCAATCGGGTGATCATCATCGACAGAAATGCCGCCGTCGGCCACGAGACAACCCTGCGTAACTCCGAGGTGATCCACGCCGGTATCTACTACCCTAAGGACTCATTGAAGGCGAAATTGTGTATTGAAGGCAAGCAGAAGATCTATAGTCAACAGAATTGGCGGGTGCCGTTGCGTCAGTGTGGCAAATGGGTGGTGGCTCAGGATGAAGGTGAGGCCCAATATTTGGACAAATTATATACCAATTGCGTGGCATTAGGGGTTCCCGTGGAGTTTAAGCTGAAACGGGAAGTACAAAAATACCCTCACATCCATGTGGGTGCCGCCGTGCTCGAATCTCCCACCACTGGTATCATCAGTGCTCACGACTATTGTACGTTCTTTGAACAACAATTTACCAATAACGAAGGTACTTTGGGACTTAATGCTACCGTTACTGATATCGAATACTCCCAGAATGAGTATCTGTTGGAAGTACACGATGAAGTCGAGGGAGCTGATTTCACCATCACCGCGGAAAACGTCGTCAACCTGGGCGGTCTCCACGCCGCTAGCATCGCCAATATGCTTCTACCTCCCGATCGTCACTTTGGCTCATATTTCGCTAAAGGTAACTACTTTAGTTATACTCCCTCACAACCTATGGGTAAAATCACTGACCACTTAATCTACCCTTGTCCCAAGCCCAACGCCGTGCTGTTAGGCACTCACCTAACATTTGACCTTGGTGGCCAGATCCGGTTTGGACCTGACCTCGAATGGCTCCATACCACCGACGCTAACGCTATCGACTATACTCCCAGTGCTGCTAATCTCGATGCTGCTGTCGATGCTATTCGTACCTATTTCCCTTCCATCCAAAAGTCAGAGCTTGCTCCTGCCTACAGTGGCGTACGGCCAAAACTAAAACTGCAGCATGATAGTCGCCAAGGGTTCGTTGATTTCTATATTAAGGAGGAAGAAGGCTTCCCTGGTTTCGTCAACTTAATCGGGATCGAGAGTCCGGGGCTCACTCTGGCGTGGGCCATTGCCGATTACGTCAAGGCTATGTACCATTAATGCATCTGTTTTTTTCATACCAAATAGTTCTCATTCGACTTTTCTTCGTTTGGAGTCGGGTTCGTCCAGTGGCGCTCGCTTCAGAGGGAGCTTCTCCGGCGGTGTAGGTTCGGGACTATCAGTAAAGTACTTATGCTGCAAAGCCTGTTCTGTAGTACACCGTCGACTGGGATCAAGCTGAGTCATCATCATCATAAGATCTAAGGCTTCCTCAGTGGCAGCACTAAACCGGAGTCTAAGTTCTTGACGTGAAGGGGGAGGGTACACTTTAAGCGAGTCGTACAAGCGGAGACTACTGACATTAGGCCACGTCTGTTCAGTAGGAGTGCCAAGAGCACGGAAAGTAACGTCCATCTGGTCAACATCGTCTTGTCCTGGAAGGTAAGGGGCACGAATCATAAGCTCAGCAAAGATGATCCCTACTGCCCACACATCGATAGCTCCAGTATAGTGTTTAGCGCCAAATAGTAACTCGGGAGCCCGGTACCAGCGCGTCACCACGTTCAGCGTCAAGTCCTCGTTGATGTTACCCAACAGACGAGCAAGCCCAAAATCGGCAATCTTCAACTGACCGTCAGGAGCAAGCAACAAGTTATTCGGTTTTAAGTCTCGGTGGAGAATGAAATTGCGGTGGCAGTGGTGCACACCTCGAAGGGTCATAAGTAGCCACAGCTTGATGTCACCAGCACTAAAAGTAACGCTATGGTCTTTAATCAACACTTCAAGGTCACAGGGAAGAAACTCAAGCACAAGGTTCAAGTTGTTGTGGGCGGAGAACACGTCGATAAGCTCGATGACGTTGGGGTGGCGGAGCTCTTGGAGGTATTTCACTTCTCGAATAGCCAGCATATCGAGGCCATCCTTGAAGAGACCGGTCTTAATCTCTTTGACAGCAATTTTGCGGTCGGTATTTACCTGTTTACCGAGGTAGACGACGGCATAGGTACCCTCACCGACTTTGCGGTCCTTGCTATAGTTGAGCGCCGTCAGCATCGCCGGCATCTTGAGCAGTCAGGGGTGGATATTTTCAATCAACAGGTACCAGGAATGGTTAATTTGAATGGTATAAAGTGTTAGCAAGATCAAAAATTGCTGTAATAGACCTTGGCGTGGGGTACTTTGATCGGATGTAAATATGAGGAGAGCGGCTTAAACCGTGATGAGTGAGACCCAAAGTGAGGCTCCCCCACATATAATCTCTGAAAGCAATAAATTTGAAATTGAGACATTGCAGATTAAATACGATGAACGATAGACTACTTTTAAGAAAAATGAGTTTTGTTAAACTGATTTTTCCCAGGAATTATCTCTCTGTGTTTGGGTTTGATGAGAGCGCACTAACCTTCCAGTTATCTCACGTATCAACCTTAAGTGATGTTCAAACGGTCCATAAGTGCCAGGATTCTATCATCTTCCCACGTTGCATTGATTTGAGCAACGACAGCATTCTCAGCGTCATTCAACGCCGTCTCAATTTTACGGTAAAAGGCCGAGGTACTGTCATTGATTACTTGCCACATTCCGCGGTCAATGGTGAGGTCCTGAGCGGTCTGGTTGAAACAAATGCCTGATTTCATCAACGAGTTCAAGTTGGCGTTGCGGCACTTTCTCACGGCAAAGATGACCTTCCATTGGATGTCCAGAGTGTTTTGTCGAGGGTGGGGCAGTGCCAAGTTCAATGCCGCCGTGAATTCATCACTCATAAGCAAGTTGACATGGCCCTCGTAATGTCTGGCGATGGAAATACTGAAACCATGCAATTCGTCCTTGAATTGTCGCTGAAGCTTGTGAAAGATCTCCGACGACACCATGGCCATTTCCTCCTTGAGAAGGACGTTTTCCACCCAAAACGCTTGCTGTTCACCGATGTTGAGCATGTCTTCAGCAGCCTTGCCGCTCCACTCGTCGTAGAGGTAGTCCATGATGCGGCTGCAAAAGTCGTCGTGGCTCTTAATGATACAAGTGGAGAGGCGACCCACCAATGCTTCGAGCGGGAACTGGAATACCTTGCCAAATAAGTCGCCACTGACCACCAAAGGTTCAGGCTCAGACATTTGGGGGTGGCTTGTGCAATGATTGCGTGCACAATTTGAATGAAAAGAGACCGCCGATGTTAACTTCAAGGGATGCGGAACCGCAATAAGGAATAAGGTCAGGCAAGTCCAGCAAGACTTTCCTTGAAACTTGATTTCAGTTAATTGGTTACTTTCAGTCATTTCATTAGATGCTTGATCATTGACCTTGAAAAAGGCTTCACTACGTTGGCAGTCTTGCCAGGGTAGTGAAACAATTGTTAAAAACCCTCCGAGAATGTTTAGCACAGTCTCGATCCAGTGAGATCGAGGCGGGCACATGGTCATTCAAAATTGAGTAAGCTGACGGTAATGCAAATGGCATCCTTGTCTAGGTTCGAGTGCTAGGGCTGGGGCCAATCTCGTCCAAACAACTACCTGACTAAATTCAAGTATCAGTGATACTGCTTTACCAAATATGGTCAACATGTGTTGAGCAGGGAGCCTACAGTAAGACCATATCTGCGTTACTCATTTCGCCTAGCTTTGGGTTTCATTTATGATAACCACCTGAATATAATGAGCTCATTACTATATGTATTACCTAACTAAAATCAGTACCATAAAACCTACACGTACATGCAACAAAGTTCCCTCAAATACCACCAGCTTCACGGTACCATCTGACACCTCTGTCGAAACTAATGGCTACGAGACCATCGTTGGCATCGCCACCGGCACCGCCACGAATACCCTTATTGATGAAGCGCACACCCGAAACCACACTGACGTCGGTATTCTCGTCGTGCTCAGTGTCTTCAAGGTCAGTAATCGATACGGTGATGGTAGCCTCACGTTCCTTAGTGTCGACATTCCACACTCTAATCACTTTATCGTAACCACACGAGGCTAAAAACTCGCCAGTACTGTTGAAAGACAAACCAAGGATCCATCCTTCATGAGCAAACCCGCCGATACCGGTGTTGTTCGAGTGGGAGGGAACTGTAAGCAGACCAATGTTTTCCCCGTAGACAACGTCGTACAAAGAAATCGTACCCGCCAGCTCAATGTCACGACCAACTGCCAAGATCATGCCACCAGGGGAGAATTCAAGCACTCTGGGGACAGAACTCAGCTTGTCACCCTGCAATTTCAAATCACTCGAATGCAATGAATAGATGATTTTCTTCTTAGCTAACTCACACAAAAGCACATCGCCGTTGGTATAGCCAACAGCGAACACCGGGTCTTCTGTGGCCAGCACCGCAAGTGAGATGGGGAAACTGCCGAGGTTTGGGTTGAACGCGCCGGTGTCGGTGATTTTCACCCCCGTCAATTTGCCATCATCGGTGACTTCATACTCCACATCGTTAATCGATACCTGGCCATTAGCCAAAGACACGAGAAGCGAATCTCGGTTGCCCACAGGGTTATTGTAGAATGCTGGTACCCACGTCAGCGTGGCGAATCGCAGCGAGTCGATCTCGGTCCAAGTGGAGATGTCATCGCCAGTGTAGTAGAAAAGCTTCGTCAGGCCATCAAACCCGGTGAATGCCACCACAACTACTTTCACTCCCAGTCCCCCAAGCGTTTTCTCAAGACAGGCGACGTGATGGAGCCCTTTGGAGCCGATGTCTTGCTTCACCACATGGTCGTTAGGGTCGTGGACGTCGACCTGTTTGTTGTCCCAGAAATTGGCATAGCCGTCCGATGAAACGGTAATGGTATATTTGTTGGTAATAGCCACTCCCGTAATGTCCAGCTTGTGGGCCTGAGCCGCCAGAACCGTGGAGATGTATTGCTTGCCCATAGGTGCGCGGTGGATCTGTTGACGAGCCTGGTGGATATTTGTAGACGATCAATAGAGGAGATGATTAATTGACTAGAAAAAAAGGGAAAGGTTGACAATTAAACATTAGTAACCATATGGCTATCACAAAAAGATGTTTAAACATCGTTAAGAAGAATTAACGGTGCTGAAGGCAAAAATGGACGAGTTGGGAATCGAACCCAAGACCTTTCGCATGCTAAGCGAACGCTCTACCAACTGAGCTACACGCCCGAGAACGGAAAACTGAGATTGCATGTTGTAAATCAATTAGGAACAATTGGCGCATTGTTCCCTCAAGCGCTACCAAATGAGCATTCTGAGATGACCAATGGTTTTTGCGTGGCTATCTGTTAACGTAACTGAGCTCTTTTTCCCCAATTATGGCATTTTTTGTTGTTTTTCAAAGTGTGTTTACCACGCTCATTCATCATCACCGCGCACTCCCTCACCCATCTCATGGACGCCGTGGTTGACGATTTGCGCCACCAGGCCATCTTCACGCCGTTATGGGCCACCATTGACGAGGAGCCTGCTGCCACCACTACCGGCGGCTACAGCCGGGTGGCAGTCCGCAACTCGCGAGACGTGTTCTACGCCAAGCGGCTGATGGTTCGGTGTTGTACTTTGGGAAGTGGGCTGTCGAATTACCACCTTTTGGTGAGCGATGCCCCGTCACTGACATTATTTCAAATTGAGGGCATTTCTTTAAACCGCACAGGTACCTTGCTCGCCGTTTACGGCACGTCTACCGTGCAATTATTCCACCTTCCTGAATCGCTCCCGCTGGTGGTACCAGATGCCGATGTTAAAGGCGCAGCAGAGATCCCCGTGCTGGTATTTGAAACTAAACTTGAGTCTCCTCTTCTCAAGTTTATTTGGCACCCGCTTATCGCCGGTGATGGCGTATTTGTCACCTTAACCGAAGACCAAAAGGTGAGTGTGTTTGACCTTCGTGTGCTGTCAAAACCAGTCCTCCAAGTGGACTTGAAACAAGAACCCCGTCTTGAGTCACACCGGGCAGTGCTGATTGGTTTTGGCTCAAAGACAAACTTAGCAGGTGCCCTCACCCTCTATATCCTCACCGAGCTGGGGTCTGTTTTTGCCATCTACCCGTTGCTCCCGCCTAATACCACGATTGTGACCACAGTCAAGGCGTTGGAACAGGCGTATGCTGATGCTGTGGACGTCGTGGGTGACATCACTGAACAGTTTCCCACATCTACCACTGATAGCTACTTGAAAAAATCGGTTATCAGACAACAGGCGTTTTTCCAGCAATTGCTCACCGACTCTCAACGTCCTGGTGTCGTTTCAGAGACGTTATACCCAGGTTCGCCGCCGCAAGTGCGGCTTCAGTCGCCGATTGACCCTGCCTCGAAGCCAATCATCCAGGGTCCCATCGCTCACATTGAAGGGGAGAACTTCTACGATATTGAAGCGATCTACGATAACTCAGAGTACGCGTTCTTGGCTGCTCTCAGTCAAAAACAGGGCAAAAACCATTGCACCTACCTCGCCCAACTTGCCCCACTCGTTTGTGTTTGGAACGAACCTAATGATAATGATGACCACCTCAAAGTGAAACGCCCATCCGGGCCGCGCCCGTCGTTGGACGCTAACGTCCCGGCCTACCGCCGGCCACGTCGGGGTTTTGGCTTCGTCAATTCCAGTGCTATAGTTGATCAGAAGCTAGAGCTATTTAAACAAGAAATCAGCCACTGGGTCGACGAGTATTGGCAACTCTCCACCGTGGTCTCCGAACCGGTGGCGGTGTCTGGTGACGCGCGGATTGTTACTTCGCCTGCCATTCAAGGGCGTATCTGGTTCAGAAGACCAAACGGTGTTGTGGAAGCTAATATCGATGACTGGATGCGCAAGTTCACCTGGCAGCTAGCATCCAACGAGCAGGTCGACGTTGCTAGCTACAAGAGTGAATCTAAGGTGCTTGACACCACTGCAGGCATTGATGGTCTCGCAGTAGTTTCAGACACGGTGATGCGCACAGGGTTGGTGGTAGCAGTGGTTCACGGTAACACCGGGGAACTCACTATCTACGAGATTGCCTTGGAGAAGCCTCAAAAGCGTTTGACTGACGACTCACCTCTGAATACTAAGCCACAACCGAAGGTGGCCTCTACTCCAGACACCACAATCACTGAGTTGATTGCTGGCGTCAAAGCTTTGGAAAACGTCCCTGACATCCGTCGAAAGATTGTGGGGGTTGACATCCATCAACATCTTATAGGCCACAAGCCGCTTGAAGCCACCAGTATTGCCCTGGAAGCTGCGGTTACCGCTACAGCTAAATTCAACCAGGTGGCTATTCAACTTCATCACATTCTTACCATCGAAATTGAAAAGCTTCACAAACAGTTGGCGACCCTTGCCAAAATTTCGCCCAACCAAGATATTGGTGCCACTCAAGAAAGGGTTGTGGCTGTTTGCTTACGCCAAGAGGAGTTACTCGATAGATACAAGCAACTCAAGGATCGCTTATTTGACAACGTGAGACGGGCGACGGCAACCCAACAACTTCCACTTTCACAACAGGAGAAGCAATGGTTCGCAGAGATCAACAAGTACACCTCGGAAATCGGCAAGGACGATTCGAAGTTGACTGCTCTGGTGGAACTGCTCACTAATGAGGTTCGCAATGTTCTTGATCTGCTTAACAACAGGTCATCGGACCAATTGACTACTACTTATGAGAATGCCAAACACGTTAAGCGTCTCCACCTGTGGTTAGACGAGGAAGGGAAATCCATTGAGGCTCTCCGAGCCCAAATTGAGCAACTTTCCGTGCAAATTTGAGTCGAGTTGATAGTTTATATATCATTTAATTGCGCGTTTAATATCATGAAATTGGTTTATTTTGAGCGAGTTGTAAGTGTGCGTGCTGCATTCAGTTTTAGCCCTTGATCATTTCGAAGTTGGTAACCGAACTAGACTTGCAAAACATAATGTAGTGTATTACTCCACAGAACTGACATTATCAGAATGAGTAATTTCACCTATCCTGAACATTGAATGTCTATAATCTTGAGATTGAAAGGACGACTATTACAATTACATCTCTGCCTTGATATTTATCTGTAAAAAAGGTTTCATGGAAAGCTCTATTGTTGAAATATAGATTCGATATTGGTGAGTCCATGAAGCAAAAAATTCGCAACCACCGATAAATATGATACATTTGATGTCGAATACAGAACAGAGACGGTTAAAGTAATGTCCGCAAGTAGGAAACTAGCTTTTCCAACTTTTGAGTGACAGTTTCACTGAGAAAGAAGCATCAGAAGGCCGGAATTGGCCTTCAAACGGCCATTTAGATTGCCCTTTGAAACAATAAAAATTCATCAAGTCCGGTATGGTGTAATGGCTATCACGGTTCGCTTTCACCGAGCAAATCAGGGTTCGATTCCCTGTACCGGAGACTTCATTTTTTCTCCTTAAACTCTCCATTTTTGCAAGTTTAGTTGACTGCCTTAACTCAGAGCAACAGAATTTGATAGTTCCGCTCGTTTGAATCGAATAACCCTTTATTTCGTCGTGCTACACGCGTAAACGCTTTGCACGTTAATTATGTTGATTAACGCGATGGTGCGCGACAGTCGCGTGTCTCCTACGCGTGATGTCTCGATTGGTGTATACCAACGGCACCTACCGTCTATTCCTGGCCAACGCACCCGTATCGTCGCTGGGATCGTTCGGCAAAGCCGAACTTGAATACTACCGTGAAGAGGTATCGCGGTTGGTGTTTAGCTGGTATACTCCCGAATCCGCCGAGGCCGCATCTATTAAAACGTGGAAGGATGTGTACGAGGATCTCAAGACTCGTGCCCGGAAAGAAGAATTACTTGTGGATGGTGACGAGGCGATAGTCACTGTGCTTGAGTTTCAAAGTCGATTTCTTACTCCATTGGTGATTGTGTTCGTTACTCGCAATAACATCCACCGCGTGTTTACACGAATGACAGTGGCGACAAAATTTGTTTTAAAGCATATCCAGCGATGGAGAAACGGGGCCAATTACCTTATTGAACCGTGGTCGCTTACCCCTCAACAGATGAGAGCCATGGTCGACCATATGGTGGTGCTATCAGCAGTAGCAGAGTTTGGCGATATTGAGCTTGCCTACCACCGAGAGAATGGTAAGATCAACTCTCGATTGAACATGATGGTGTTTAAAGTTCCCCAGGAAACTCTAAAAAGTTTACTTGAACGCACTGAGGGTGACGATGAAGAAGGACCCTGTTCTCAACGAATCCACAATTACCTCAAACAAACAATTCACTTGAACCTAGACAGATTACAGATGTACCGTGTGATTAGTCGGCTTGTGAGTATATCCAATGATGGACGGATTAAGATGTGGGCGTCGCGAGTGGGGCCTAATCCGAAAGTGGTACTACAAACGTTTGTGCGGCTTGCTGATGCTCTGGGGTAATATGTGATTGCTATGTGCAGTTATAAATCTATGGCTCTTCCTGAGGCCACCATTGTGGGATGAACGCGGTAGCCCCCATGGTGGTACCGTCGACGTCAACCTTGTACTCGTGAGTCTTTTCCAAGTCGTTGAGGTTCATGAGGGCAAACCCTAAATTGTCTTGAGTGGATAACACCTTCCCATTCAGAGATTTGCGCTTTCTCACTGGTTTCAGACTAGTGCCGAATGGTGACGCCGCCACTGGTGCCGCTGGCGCACTTTCAGGTTCTTCGACGGCGGCGGTGACATCGGATTCGGCAGGAATGGTAGCGGCGAAATCCAGTACGGCACCACCGATTTCAAGCTCAGGAGCCTCTAAAGTACCTTCTAATTCTTCGTTTGCCGGGTGGAATTGGATCGGAACAACCCGTTTACGAATGATACCGTTGTTATACGTGCGGATGGTGAGCTCTTGCCCGACGTAGCACCCTTTTTCCAACGATAAACCATTCATATAGTCCAAGTTGGTTTCAAAGGGCAAAAGGGTAGTGCCGACAGGAGCATCACCTACTTCAAAAAGACCGTTAACGTAACGACGACGGGTAACGTCCACTTCATCAACTTTAGTTTGCTCAAACAGGAAGTTGTCTGACGAGAACACTTCGTCCACTGGTTCGGTGGTGACGATCTTGACACCGAAGTTAGGGATACGATTATCAAAGGCAAACCCCGTAATCAAGTTTTGCGCTTTAATCGAGAATAACTCCGACTTTATAAACGAATTAGCATTTTGAAGACCTTCCGCAGGAGTAGTGGAAGTGAAGTAGGCATCCTGGACTTGATCGAGCCACTGGTCAAACTCAAATGAGTCGTGGTAGTAATAATAACTGAGATAAGGAGTCTCCTCAATGGTGACTTTAGCACCCAATTTGTGGAGTTTCAACAACAGCATGAGCCGTTTGACCATGGCCTCATCCACTTCGACAAGGTATTCAGGGTGTTGGCTCAATACCAGCTCATTGCCAGCAAACGGCAGTACGTAGATGAACAGGTCGGTGACCACACGCCCTTTCGACGTGAGGAACATCAGATTGATACCGTCACGAGAGATGGTGATGTGGTTCATCGGATCATAGATATCCTCGTGCATGAGCCCCCAATTGGTGTGGATATCGACGACCAGGGCGAGGTCGGCGTGGGCGTCATCCACGGCGGAGATCGTGTGCTGTTTCTTCTTCTTGATGTCGGGGAGGAACCGTGAGGTGACGAGGCCATTGAGGAACTTGGTGGCGTCCCGCCCCGCCACTTTGATGAGGCGTTTGGATGTCTGGGCAAGCCCGCCTACGGGAACCATGGTGGGATGATTTGTAAGCGATCGATGCTCGGAGTTATTCGCAGTGCGAGCTTCACCCTGATGGTAGTGAATATTAGGGAGGATTACTTATTAGGGGCTAGGCTAAATGCTGGAATCGTCAGAAGGCTAGTGACATCTGACGGTTGCTAGGAAGTTGATAAGCAATGATCGTTTACGCTAATAGGAAGGTAGAACAATAGAGAGCTCATAACGAGGAGTGTCATTTTAAAGCCTTGAAAAGACGTCAGACAATTATCAGCCAATGGTAAAGGTGCCGTTGCTAACCTTGATTCAGGTTAACACATAACCCTCATTAAATTCTCATCCATTCTTCAATGACGAGGAGTCACAGTAGTCTCGGTCGTTTTTGTGGATAGGTACAAAACAATGAAATCTTATCTCGTCGGCTGGTTGTTGATATATCTTTGTGGGATCGGCCCAAGCTTGGTTGTTTTCAACCGATCTTCTTTTGTGGGGAAAGTCTCCCTAAATCCTCCACGTTATATCTCTATACGACGACGGCTATACGAGCGCACTTAAGACGTGTTCCGCGCAACTATCGCCACAGCCCCGCATTCAATTAATTAATAGACAATATAGAGTCACCAAAATCACCAGAATCACAACAGTTCCGCTTTAAACACTACGAGAAAATCCATCTTTGTGTCATCGTCGCCATCACTGTTGTTGTTGCCCCTGCCAAAGTGGCGATCGCATCGCGGGTGCGAGCTACGCGCGAGTGATAATGGCACGGTATTCGGGGGGTGTCGCTAAGAGCCCCGCGTCGCAGAGTTTCTTTTCGCTCCCAGCCCCACGTAATCGCAAAAGAAATCATGAAACCACCGCCTTAGTGGCAGTGCCTGTTTGCCACCAAAAGACACCTAATTTATTCTATGTTGAACTTTAAAATCCAAAAACAAGATATAGCTCTTAATACGGTCGTATACGGAGACATTCGCTGACCCACCCTTGACCCGAAACCAGCCCCGCTTGAGGTTCGGACCCTCGCTCGCTGGGTTTTTTTCAAACACGTCGCCTGCACATAATTAGAGCCATGTTGCATGGGTACGACGAAAATTTATATAACGTCGGACGAATACCCATTGATCTCGTACCACTAACCCCATGACCAGACCACAAAACATCGGGATCAAGGCGATTGAAGTCTACGTGCCCACCCAGGCCGTGTCGCAGGAAGAGTTGGAGAAGTTCGACGGCATCCCCGCCGGCAAATACACCATCGGCCTCGGCCAGACCAACATGGCGTTCGTCAACGACCGCGAGGACATCTACTCGTTTGCGTTGACGGTGGTGCTGCGGTTGTTGAAGAACTACAACGTCGACCCCAACTCGATCGGCCGCTTGGAAGTCGGTACCGAAACCCTCTTGGACAAGCTGAAGCTGGTGAAGCTGGTGTTGATGCAATTGTTTGGCGACAACAACGACATCGAAGGTGTCGACACCGTCAACGCCTGTTACGGGGGTACCTCGGCGGTGATCAACGCCGTCAACTGGGTCGAATCGTCGTCGTGGGACGGCCGCGATGCCCTCGTGGTCGCCGGTGACATCGCCATCTACGACAAGGGTGCTGCCCGTCCCACTGGTGGTGCCGGTGCCATCGCCATGTTGATTGGTCCCGACGCCCCCATCGTGTTCGAATCGACTCGTGGTTCGTTCATGGAACACGCTTACGACTTCTACAAGCCCGACTTCACCTCGGAATACCCCACCGTCGACGGCCACTTCTCGTTGGCGTGCTACGTCAAGGCTATCGACCACTGCTACCGCAACTACTCGAAGAAGGTCACTAAGGAACTGGCCACCGTCGGCATCGACCACTTTGACTACAACGCCTTCCACGTCCCCACTTGCAAGTTGGTGACCAAGTCGTACGCCCGTATGTTGTACAACGACTACCTTGCCAACCCCTCCGCATTCGACTTGGACGACGAAACCAAGGCTGCCCTCTCCAAGTTGACCTACGACCAACTGTTGTTGGACAAGTCGCTTGAAAAGACCTTCGTCACCCTCGCTAAGGAAAAGACCAAGCAACGGGTGCAACCGGCTTTGACCGTTGCCACCAACACTGGTAACATGTACACCGCCTCGTGCTGGGTCGGTTTGTCGTCGTTGCTTTACTACGTCGGCTCCGAAGCCGTTCAAGGTAAGCGCATCGGTATCTTCTCCTACGGTTCGGGTCTCGCCTCGACCCTCTTGTCGGTCAAGGTTGTTGACGACATTAGCTACATCACCAAGAAGCTCGACTTCGACCACAAGTTGGGCGAAGGCCGCACCATCCAACCTCCTCAAAAGTATTTGGAAGCCATCGAGCTCAGAGAAAAGGCTCACCTTCAAAAGCTGTTCACCCCTACTGGTTCGATCGATCACTTGTCCGAAGGTACTTACTACTTGAAGGAAGTTGACGACAAGTGGAGAAGAAGCTACGACAGAAAGTAAATCATCAAAAAGCTGCTGCTGCTTTCGCAATCGGGATTACATAAATAGGATTAGTTTTCAATAAATTTCGGTTATCATCATCAAAACCTAAACATGATATTGAGAACAAGAAATAAAAGAAAATATAAAAGAAATGTCACTTCGAAAAGTAATCGAGCCAAAAACTTAAAAAGACGTGCCGGCCCCAGGAATCGAACCTGGGTTTGTTCGGGGTTGTGTCGCCACAACGAACCGTACTAACCACTATACTAGACCGGCTTGTATGCACTTTTGTTAAATCGGCTTTTTGACGTTTAACTGCATTTAGGTGACCTTCACCCTCTCGTCATTTGGTGATTGTTTCAAGCATTGAACATCTAGACCATACTTTTAAATGATATTTATAAAATTAGTGCTGTCCGAAACGTTATATGCTCACCGTAGGTTAAGTATGATGATGTTCTTTTTTCGAGTTCAGACATTCCGTGTTTCAAATACAAAAAAAATGCACTCGATATTAGAGTATAGTACGAATTCGAGGCCATTATCTTCCAATTATTCAGAATGTGTTATTTGACACTCTATTTCTCTGCAAGATTGAGTGATTTTTGCCGATGACATGATCAGAAAGCCATGCTACCCTTAGAATTGATGATCAGAACGATTCGTCAAATATTGAGCTAATATGGGGCAACACCCGAAACCAATCAAAAGGGAAATAAAGTTTAAACAAGTTAGTTGGTTGTGCTTAGCAAATGAAGATTGTTCCTTCATCCTACGTCGTCTCAGTTGCGAGTTCTACTAATAAATGTAGGGGCGCCCAAGAAAATGTAACCCCACAGATGAATTCGATAATCTTCGATGCCAAGATATGTGGGCTTACGACTTTGAGAGGCAATACACCTCAGCCGTGACCCACATGCAGTGGGGGCACAAACCACGCAAACGGCAGAAACATCTCAACTAATATAAATAGGCCACGACCTAACGCTGCAAAGAATAAATCACAACGACAACTACAATTATGAGAACCGAAATGATCAACTTTGCTTGCGACGCCTCGTGCACCAACAACTGTGCTCTGGCCTGCCACTGTTCGTCAAACTGTGCTGATGGCTGCAAATCCAATGCTGGCTGTGCTGCCGCCTGCTCCTGCCAACAATGTGGCGGGGCTAACTGTGACTGCGGTTGCAAGCTGTGCTGCCACTGACTGTTTAGTGTAAACTGATTTAAAGTTTATAGTGATTATTGAATGAATGAAGAAATTAGTATCGTACGAATTGTAGTGTGAAAGATGGGTGAGGAATAGTCTCACAATGGGCTGCCTCGCTCTATGTAATTGCTAGATAATGGCGGTCTCTATCACCTGTCATGTTGTAGTTGATGGCTAACGAACTAGTGAGCCATATCGTAGGAATATCCGCCATCGTCTTTCTTCCTTGGACACCGCGCGCATCAGCCGTGCCAGGCGCGTTGTGTTTACAATTTTCGTTAGACGATCGACTCGCGCTACATTCCCATCTAGTCACTCTCGACGGAGGATGAGCGAAATCAATTGGGCTCCAAAAGCCTGCCTCAGTTGTTTGTTGACTGGTTAAATGGCCATGGACATCATCCACCAAACTATTCTATGGAACCATTGTTCGCGAGGTCGTGACCCGTCGTGAAGAGCACCTGCGAGGAGAGCGCCTCAGGGGTTGTCATTCCGACGGTAAGGCGTGCGACGAGTGGTGCTAGCCCTTACCAAAAGGAGGGAAACAGCCAGCATCGCGTTGACGACGATGTGGATTGAGGGATTTTCTTCGAGATTATTACAGCCCCGCCACCCACACTATGTCATGGAACTCCTACAGTTTCAGAGCCAAAAACCTTAAAGGAGAAACATGTGCAGATCCCCTTAGCGTGGTTATGGCTAGCTGCATAGAGGATCGTCGATCATCGTTTTCGAGATTGCCACAAACGCATGGAGCTCAGAGTGGTGAACTGACTCAGGGCGACAATGGCGAGAGCGGGGAGCGTTTTCCGATTGACTCCGCCCCAGCTTATGTCCAGGAACCATTGTTTGAAGGCCGGGTAACAGCCCTCTAGTCTCTCCGTCGGCTAGTGAGCAGGGCTACTTGTCCCTTTGGATATAAATTAGTCGCATCTCGCTGGTATACGATTATCATCCACACCACCACTTCCATCACCAAGACACCATTGATGCCTTACACAATCAATCCACACATTTTATCCATCGATGAAGACAACTGACTTTAAAAAGGGCTACTAACTTTATCTAACTCGCCTCCCAATTTCAGCGTTTCCAAAAGAAGAACTCAACTTCACGGAATCACACCCCTCCGAAATGACTTGTTGAAGTAACGCCCCTTGAAGGTGACGTGTTGGAAAAGAAACACCCCTTCAAACTAACTTCTTACGATCGGATATTGCCATGCTATTGCAATGTCAAGCTGGCTTTCTCAAGGACTCGATCGGGGGAAATCCCCTCAATTGAAATTCATATCTGGCAATCGGTGGGTACAACAAACTACATAGACGTACGTAATAATAAAAGTTAGGTCTCCCCGCAGGGGAGATGTCAAACTAAAACTATTCACGTACTTTGTAGTGTTGCATTCAAAGTGCAACTAGCATGGAGGAGGTGGAAGGGCTAAAGACAAGTCCTTGGAATCATCTCTATTCTCGTCAATTGGTAGAGGTGATCACCGTTTTGAAATGAATGGCAATCTGCGTTGTACCTTAGATTCACAATTTCTAAAAATTTGTAGAACTTTTGCGAACCACGAGCAGAGGCTTTCTTTGACTCAAAATGTGGATGCCTTAACTCAGTAGTTACAAGGATATCATTACTCGATTCCAAACAAGTTCTTACAATTTTTTATTTAAAATACATCTATCATTATTCTATCATTATAGTCATAACTGAGGAGGTCGTCCGCGCTCGAATCAACACCATGAATGTTGTCTATCCACTAGAGTCTTTCCTCATAAAAAAGCTAATTTGGCACGAAAATATCAAACAAAGGTTGCAATCATTAGAACACCTTCAATTGGATGGTAGTGCAACCATTCCAGCCGCTAACGGCGAGCGAATATTGGTTTTCGCCAGAGGGACAAGCGTAAAAGTCCTTGTTGTTTTGGTAGGCTAACTTACCGTCTTGGATCGAGAAACCAGTGGTACCAGGGACACTACCCCAAGGAGACACGTTACCAAAGTCACCATTAGTACCAATGAACACACCGCGACCAACTTGGTCGACTAAAGAACCGTCGCCATTGAGCTTCAATCTCAAGTCGGAACCATCGTTGCCACCGACCAGGAACACTTGAGGGTGAGCATCAACCTTCTTGATGTTTTGGCCTTGCAAGGGGGAGTCGCCACAGTTGTCCACTTGCACGCCGAAGTCACCAGAGTTGTTGTTGTTGTTGTTGTCGCCAGCGTTGTTGTTATCGTTGTTGTTGTTGTTGTTATCACCTTGGTTGTTGTTGTTGTCGGTGTTGTCAGTAGCAGCAGCAGGAGGGGTGAAGACAGTGATGGTAGCGGGTTCAGGAGCAGCAGCAGTAGGAGTGGAGTCAAGCACGTGGGTCAGAGTGAATTGAACCGTCTTAGTAACACCCTTGATAGTAGTGGTGATCGGTTCCAACGTCTGGTAGACGGTAGATCTGCCATCAGCTTCACGCTTTTGAGGGTAGCCATCGTAGAAGGCATTGAGAAGAGGCACAAGATATTGGGAAAACTTCATCGGAGTATAGGGGAGGAGGTGGTGCAAAAGCTACCGGAGTCCGCTTCTTATATCTTCCCCCATCCCCTTTTCATGAGATGGCTGGAATTTGTCCTCTTAGGGCCCGTGGTGGACTTCGCATGAACCTGTTGCCAACTAGTACCACGAGTCGAAAATCACGTCTGACGACGGCAAATTAGCATGAAACAATCACAAGTGGTGAATTGATTGAAACGGCACACACTCTGATGGATTTAAGCTTCCATTTTACCTGGTTTATCGTTGGTTTTCGTGGGTTTGGTCCCAGCTCTATAGCTCTTTTCGCCGCGCTGCTTCATGCGCCCACACTCATTTCGGAGACTGATCTGCACTGAGGCAGTCAGCCTTGCAGAACGCCTCCTGATCCCATCCTGATCTGATGTCTAAGAATTAGAGTAACCTTAAGTGAAGACTAAGAGGAAGCTCTGGTGAAACTAGGAGGTCAGACTCAATGATTCAACTAGAATACAATAAAAATGTACTACTCGAGTAATTCAGTAATGGGAATATCAATTCGTTTGTCTATGGTTATGGTAACGATGAGGAGACGAAGGGGCTAAGTCGTGGCTTGCTTTAGGCTAGATCAGGTAGAAATCAAGGGGGAGAAGACTGATTTGATTTCATGCATGCTCGCGCAAGTGATCTGGGGGTGATCTTTCTAAAGTGATTAGCCCTGGTAGCGGTTGAATTAATTAGTGTCAACGGTGTGTCACTCGTTGGATAGTCAAATTAGTTGGAGGTAGTAAAGACTACGGAATGCTAAACGTAGTCAAGTTTTAGTTTAAAGAACCTAATGTTAGATGGTTGCCAGTTGACTTTGCTATGAGGGAAATCAAGCTGCGGGTTTCCTTTCCCAGTTTATCGACTTGACCAGCCCATCGTAAGGAGTTCTGAAGGCGGGGGTAAGAAAAATCCTAGTAGCGCTCAGTTACCAGCCAGCCACGTCACGTGATGTGGGCTGGCTCCTCTTCCCAAACTAGTCACCGCACACATCCATCGACGCGGATTAATACTGAAGCTCTTGGAAACCTTAATCTGAAGCAATCAATAGTAATTCTAGAACTTCGCAGGCACTTTTGGCGACCAAAATACAATCTAGATCCTCACACTTCTAGTACATGTCAACTTTCAAAAAAATATCAGCCGGTCTAGTATAGTGGTTAGTACGGTTCGTTGTGGCGACACAACCCCGAACAAACCCAGGTTCGATTCCTGGGGCCGGCACAATATTTTTCCGCTTGTGCGCTATAATTTTCTATTTTTACGCAGTGTCAGGCAGGGGCCCATAACTGCAGTGACGCAGTTTCCTAAATCAATTACGTATACTCCAAATATAGTCTGGTGAGTAGAATTTAGGTTCTGCAGAGTCTGCTTTCAGCCACGAGCAGATTGTAAGGCATCGGCAACGGATTACCGTCGGCAAAAAGGGCATTGCTGCGCTTTGAGACCCACCCCCGCCATCATCACAGATGAAGTAGTCACCCAAATTGGGATCAAGTTCCACCGGTTTTCTATGTCTACCAGTTGTACACATTTAGTGGAGGATTAATAAGGATTTCATCAAGGAATGCTCGGTGGCGACTCTCCAAATCGAGTACTGATGATACTGTTAGCAGGAAAATGCATTGCGTGGTAGCTGTTAAAATTTTTTTGGGGTGTCCGACGCTGATATCCCATTGTCAACTGGGCTTTGCTGCTTGTTTTCGGCTAATTGGTGTGCCGTGACCTCCCAATAATTAGCGGCTTAGATGAGATGCTAGATTACTTTCAATAAAAAGGAAGGAGTAGCGAGCTAATAAGACTTAGTATGAATTACTAAAACAGAGCTCAAGCCTCAGTGCAATGGACTTGTGTGATGGGAGTGTATGTCTACTGTCATGCCTAACTGAAAGTGCCCATCGCCTCAGGCACACTGTATTTGACATGACGTTTACGATGATGGATGGCGGCTGACATCAACCTTCCCGAATTAATCGCGTAACAAAACACGCGCATTGTCCCGCGTGCTTTGTTTTCTGAATACTAACTGCTCTTGATTTTATTTCTTACCAGTAATCAACCTACGACCAGTAAATCATCAACTGATATACACCCCTGGGGTGCCCCTGGTAAACGGGCGACGATCACGACACAAACGACGTCCATCGTCAACTGGTGGCGACGTGCCTGGACTGAGCAATGTCGCCCACCGCCTTGGGCCCTGACCTTAGTGCAGGTACAGGCGACCCCTAGCACGCAACAATAGAGTTTGGGTGGCCGCCATTCTCCCCGCAAACGGCACCAGCCAACGTCGCTAAAGCATGTTCGAGGGATTAAAGCCCCAAAACACCAGCAACGACGGCTGGATTCACTTTGGTACAGCTTTTTGAGGCGGGGGTGCCTTGGACGCCGTTCCTGAGGCGGGATCGTCAAAGAGGTGGCCGACAACCAAATTGGGTAATGGGACACCGTCTCTGGGGAGCATCACCCCCTGGCCACCGCCTGACAACACTTTTCCAATTCCCATTTACGACTGGTTACGATCATTTCGGGACTATAACCTTATGTATATGTAATGATTGTATATGTAGGTATGATGATGACGATCGGATACGGCTGGGTATGCGGTTATTTGTTGAGGTCGAGGATGTCGGCGACCAGAGTGGGGTTGGCCTTGGCGGCATCGCGATAGAATTTCGACAAGTGGCGAGACCCCAGGTCGCAGGCGATGGTGACGATGGTGTGGCCTGGTCCCAAACGCAACGCGGTTTCCACGGCGGCGACGGCGTTAACGCAACTCAGCAGACCCCAAAAGAAGCCATCATTAGTGCATAACCACTTCGCCATCGCCACTGCCGCTTCGTCTTTTACCCGCACCGCGTCGTCAATAATCGGTTCGGCAAGGCTAAAGTTGTGGGTGAGCCGGTTCAAACCAATGCCTTCCACCACCGTGTCCACTTGGTGACGGCGACGAGTGCCTTCGCGTTCGACAGTGTCGTACATCACGCCATAATTGACGCGATTGGCAAGACCTGAACCTTGAGGGTCAGCGAGGACCACAGTGGTACGAGGGTTATGGTGGTGCTTAAGGTAGCGACCTACACCGGCAATGGTACCCCCGGTACCCAGTCCCAGCACAAATACGTCCACCAGCGGCACTTGTAATGCAATTTCCGGACCGGTAGTGGCATAATGGACCCGCCAGTTATAATCGGATTCAAACTGGTCGGCAAAGATTGCCCGCCGAGGATCATCAGGATTGTTATTGATTGCTTTAGCAGCAGCGGCAGCAGCATTAGTATACTGGTTGGGGTCAACAATCAGTGCTGGCGGCACTGGTTCCACTTCAGCGCCGTAACTTTCGAGTAACGCAATCTTTTGAGGCAGAGTATCGTTGGGCAAGCAAATGTGAGCTTTATATCCTAAAGCATTAGCGAGCATGGCGATGGAAATGCCCGTAGACCCCAGGGTACCTTCAAAGATGACATCGCCGCGATTAGGAGCTAATTGGCCCGTTTGCTCGTGAGCTCTGATGATAGCAAGCGCCACTCTGTCCTTGGCACTGCCACCAGGGTTATTAAGCTCAAGTTTGGCATAGATCCGACACTTGGTGTAGCGGGAAAGCGACTTGATTTCCACAACTTCAGTGTTGCCGATAAGGTCGGCGACGTCAGCGGCGGGAGGGGGAAGCTTGGCTAGCTGAGGTTTCTTGTCCCAATAAAGGGCATAGGCAAGGTAGGCACACGTCACCGACGCGGCTAGAGTGAGGGCATCGTTGAGGTGGCCCATAGCAACCGCGCGATTTCCAGTGATCGCAAGATGGTTGATCGAGTGATGGATGACGACGCGTGAATTGGTCCCTAAACGAATGATTGATGAACTGAATTGGACTAGATGAGACTGTTTGGTGTTGACGAAGATGTGAATATTGCATCTAGACAGATTCTACACCTAATTGACTGGTCAATGGGTCGGTGATACTGTGAGTTACCTTGGTCAAGAATGGTGGATCTAGCAGCCATACTCTTGGAGGAAATAATCCACCATCGATGAAGCTATTCACCAAATACCACTGGTTGTCATCATCGTTGTTCTTTGGCTTGATTGATCGCAATTGTGGAAGCACGTGGTTGTGACCTCTCAAACCTACGTTGAGCCATCTCTTGTTTGCAGAATGTGAACAAAACCTTCCATTAACCAGGGTCTTAGTGGTTACAGTCTTGCATTCTATGAGTACCTTATTCTTCTGTACTTTTTGTCATCAAGTTGTTCAGTACTTTCATTTAGTCATCGATAACCGCCGAGCCGACCCCCTGGGAAGCAATCAGTAAATCTTCTCTGCCTAAGCTATACGACGTAGCTAAATCGATACTAACCGATTAGTTTCCTTTGACAGCGATAATGTCTACTACGAAACAAAATCAACTTAGGTTCACCAGAACAGATCATTAGCAGGGTTCCATACCTATCATGCCGGCCGATTATCAAGGCAGACAGTACCTAGCTTCAAGGGTTCTCCTTTTCCCTCAAACCTAGTTCGGCCAAACCGGGGCCGACATCGACTTAATTTGGAGTCGAAGCATGACCTCACTTTCTGGGCCAATCTGGTACAACCACGAATATTTCTACATCTTGTAAGAGAGAGAGGATTGGTAAGAGAAGACGAAAACGAGGCGGTCCCTAACCCGTCGTAGTCGTAGCCAAAACCAGCCGCGAGCCACCATAGTCGTCTGTGACAATGACAGGCACCATCGAGCCTGGTCGTCTACAGAAATAATTTACCCGCGGCAGTTTCCAATGCACCAACCTTAACCGTCAACGATTGCTCCGTTTGCGCTTCTAACCAGCACCTCCACAGTAATCCATCTTGGCAGATTAGGTAGAGTAAGGCCCGAGAAAATCAGGCACGATGGGCCATCGGAGATTCGAGGTGTGGTTGTCTTCACAAAGTGGCTTCTGCTGTGGTTACTGAGGACGACGCCTACGTCAATTCTCTTACTAAACGAATAGACGAAGTCTCGGAAATAGACGACCGTGTCAGACTCGGGGCGATGTGCTACACCAGAGCGACACCAGCGCTAGGGTTATCTTCACAGACATCTCGTTTTCTCTGGGTCTGCTGGCGAAGCCCCATGACTGATAATAAGCTTCTGGCAGCTGGGTGGGTGGTGTTATGATAATCGTCAAATGAGTGACGCTATCGGCTGACGTAAATGACCCGCTGGCCTAAATACGGGTTACCCGCAGGCCCGAGGCGGCTGCGCTTAGGGTCGTATGTGTCCCCGATGGGGCGGCATCCAGCCCATAGTCAGTACCTGCGCTGGCACCTGCGGATTTAACCTATAGCCTCCAAATACTCGATGCCACAGGTGGCCTGAATTAGCCAGGAACCAACGGTCGCTACGAACGTCTAGTGGGACGTTCAGACATAAACCGTGGTACCTCGTATGACCTGTTTGGTTTACCTCATTCCGCACCGTATAAAGGTTGTGAGGGTCACGGTTACGCTACTGGCGGCATCGGTTGGGGCGCTGGAGCAGGTGCTTCTCGCCTGGGTGGGGGGGCCCGGGGCCCTCCCCCTCGGGAAAGCCCCGTTAGCCTGGGCGACTCGGCACCGGAGTAACTCGCCGCCTCGCCGGCGCAAAATAAATTGGGGTGTGCGTCGGCGTCAGGCAGATATTATCTGGCGGGCGGAAGATATTATCACGCGCAACCGAAGGCAGGGCGACAGGGGAGGTCACCATGATCGGCGGTGGCATTTATAAGCACCAGATGTGCCGCCATTAACGCCCCTTTGACGAAAAAACCCTTTTAAGTTGCAAAGCTCCCCGTTGCCGCGGCTGTCGTTGGTTGACCTCCTCCTCCCCTCCCCCCGTACCCTCGAGCCTTCGCTTCCGCCGTTGTCGCTGAGACCTTGTGGCCGCCCTTCCCTCCTTCCCACCTCCCCAGTTTTCAACTACATACCCCGGTTGCTTGTTGGTGATCATTTCCATCGCTGCCGAACCCCTTTTCACCTCCCTTTTTCCCCATTTCCCCCAACTTCACCTTCCCTTGAGGGATGCTCGACTTGATTGCCCCACCGCCCACCACACCACAGATGGGGGACAAGCCGCAAAAGGTCAAAAAGCTGCGGAGCACTCGCGCGTGCATCTCATGTCGGATACGAAAGATCAGGTGCGACGCCCAGGAGCGGATCCCGTGTCTGAACTGTGCTCCACTGGGGTCCACTTGTAAGTTTGTCGAGCCCAAAAGTCGTAAAAAGAAGCAAAGAATGATTGCACCCACACCGCCGACGCCGCCAATGCAGTGGCCACCAGGTCAAGGAGGCTACTACGGTAACCCTTACACGCTGATGCCACAATATTACCCTTACGCAGCCCCAACTATCCCGACTCAAGCTTCGTCGATGTCGGCGATGGCGTCGATGCCGCGATTAAGCCCCATGGGCCAACAGGCACTGCTGCTGCAACAACCGCTGCCGTATCAAAGCCATCACTACGGCCAGGTAAAAATCACCCCGCAACAAATGCACTCTTACGGACTGCCTCTGAACGTACAACTGCCAGGATACTCTCAACAATCTTATGGTTCCCAACCTTATGCTACTCAGCAGCATCAGCATCAACACCAGCAACAGCAGTATGCTACGAGCAATCCGTCCATGCCTCAGGGGAAAGTACTGCCGCCGCCTCAAGCGCAGACTCAATTGCAGCAACCGTTCCAAGCACAACCACAGCAGTATGGGGCCACTCAGCAGCTGCTGGCACAGAGCTATTCGATGCCGCCGCCGCAACAACTGCTGCTGGCCCAAAGCTACGCGATGCCGCCTCCGGTGGCGTATTTCCCACCTCATCCGTATTATTACGGACAAGTGGTGCAATCTACGCCGCCTCAACCAACGCCCTACCTCACCCCACTGGACCTGAGAGTGGTGCTGCTGCCTCAATTCCCCCTGTATCCGTCTCCTCTGGGACATAAGTCTCGAGAGGGGGACAAACCATAGGCAGTGACAACCTCTCGCAGAATTCATTCTGGGTCCAGTAAAATATCATCTCATTGACAGCATTATCCTCAGCGCCACTTGACCACGGGTGGGGTTCTGGGGAATATTTTCACAATGGATACGCTCCTTTAAACTTAATTAAACGAAATTTTATCTTTAAGCTTAGCGACAAAAGTTCCGAAATTCTCTTAACCGCCGAAATGCAATAAAGGCCAGTAAGACTCGTGTTTCCGTCGTATGACGTCAACAGGGTCCGTTGGGATTTGGGCCGACATGGAGCCGTGGTCGCCGACAAAGCGTGACTTCGGCGGTTAAAAGAAGTCGGCAACTAGTCGCGGGCACCCCTGCAATTGTTCTGCAGGGTCATCGCATTTTTGAGGGGGCATCGCAGGGGTTATGGGCGATGCGCAAACCTAACAAGGAAAACCATTCAGGATGAGCCCCGGTGATGGCCTCGGGATTTGTTCTCGCTGCTGCAAAAAAAATTGCTGGCTATTTTGGATGGTCATCTTTACCAAAGCCACTTCTAAACACCTTCGTTTCCTGTGAATTTGGGTAATTGTTATCAGCGTTAGCCTTCAATTGGTAGCGATGCGTAGGCTGGCTGCATGTCGTATGTAGTTACCCTTTAGGTGGCGAGGGAATAATGACAACAATAGTGCTTATAAACAACTCCGAAAATACTAGCTGACAACCGCAGTCTAGCGTCGGGTTCGACCATCGCTCATTCGAGGCACAAAACGATGCGAGAGAAAATAAGTGCTCGCTCTTAGTTGCCCGTTACCCTTCGGGTAAAAGGCTTATCATTCGAGGATTGCGATAGCATTGCCGGTTATGGTAGGTGGTCCAATACGATATAGATACACGTTTGGGGCAGTAACGGTGTAACGGCTATTTTTGTGGCGTTTTGCCACTCCAGGACTGGTGCCTGGAATGATCGGAATGTGGGTCCGCAAAATTGTGCTAGGCCCCGCCATCAATGACACCCGCAGATGTGGCAAGGGTTATCGACAAGCAAGAGGTTTTCTCCACAAGAGCATAATCGCCATTGAGTGACCAGAGTTTGGTGGCAAATGCCTAATGTTATGAGTGAGTCACACGTCTGACTCCCAAAGCGTCGCGTTCGCCACCCCAGGGGGGTTTCCGCCTGCACATAGTGTTTTTTCAAACCAGTTTGCGAAGCGCTAGGCCCCACCTTTGCCAAGGCCAATATATCAAGTATAAACAACGTCTCTATTGTCGCTGCCCCACCTCCTTTTCCGCTGCCTAATTCTTGACTAAAACTTTGAGAAAATGAATGTCACATGACCTTCGCCACCACTCGATGTATCCTTCTTCCTTGCCTGGTTCTGTCGTATCGTCGCTCTTAACCAGCGGTCCCTCTCTCTGTCTGTTATTTCCTTTATTAATTTTAGCCCCTATTGCCGCGATATGGGATCGATGTCGACCGACACGCTGAGGTTGTCGGTTTTATGCGCTCAGCGGAACGAAACCCTATCCCGGGCCATTGTTGTTTCCCCAGGTATGTGAGACAAGATTATTGCCTCCATCGGGTAAATGGTTACCGCCTAAACTCTAAAATGGTCCTGTCCCCACCTAATGTTTTGGTGTGGCCCACGCCACTCGCCGTTGACAGGTGGCCCGTCGTCATCGTGCTAACGTGGTCGAGACGCAGAAATGGGAATTAGACTCACACAGTGGCGCCCCCCTCTCTCCCGCTGGGTGCGTGCGCGTGCACAGGATTACCGCGGAGTCGCACCCAGAGGGAAAAAACCCCACCTTAAGGTCGAGTCGCACGTCCACGTCTACAACGGCCCTCCCCCAAGATAACCCCCCCGACAGACACCATGGCCGCTGGCGTGAAGACTGAGGACGGCGACGCGCCCAAGAGAGCCAAGGCGTTCACCATCAAGTACAAGCGGCCGCGCGGGCTGCGGGCGTGTGCGGTGTGCCGGTCCCGTAAGGTTCGTTGTGACGCCGAAATGCACATTCCGTGTACCAATTGTATCACTTTTGGCTGTGAGTGTGTCCTCCCTGAAGCCAAGCGCCGGGGCCACTCCAAGCGCAAGGAGGTCGAGCGCACAAACACCCCGGCGCCGGCGACGCCGCTGGTGCCGCTGCCGTCGCACAAGTACAGCCTGCCCCTCTTGGACCACCTGGCGGTGAACAACGACGCCATCCTCAACATCTCCCAGGTGCTGGTGCCGCCGCTGCTTCTGCTGGACTACCACCACGAAGTCACCCACGGCAAGCGCAAGCGCGAGGACGACGACGACGAGGAGCCCCAGTACTCCAGCAACAGCTACCGGGGCAAGACCGCCCTCACCTTTTTGGGTGCCACCAGTGTCGGGCTGGTGGCGCGCCAGCCCGGCGAAAACCATGTCACTTTAACTGACGACGTCCTCTTAAAGTCGGTGGGCCTGGCGACCAATTTGGACTCGGTCGAGCTCGAGATCCTTAAATTGCGTGGCGCATTCCTCTTGCCGCTGCGAGAACTCGCTGCCGACTTGATCAATCTGTACTTTGAACACGTCCACCCGCTTATGCCGGTGATTAACCGTACCGACTTTATGCGGCGGTTTAACGACCCCGATGACCTGCCGCTGCTTATGCTTATGCAAGCGGTGCTTTTGCTTGGGTGCCGGGTGCTGAAGAACCCGGCGGTGTTGGACTCTAAGGGGCTGAACGACTTGGTGCTGCTTACGCTTTTCCGGCGGGCAAAAGCGTTATACGAGACCAGTTACGAGTCGGACCCGGTGCTGATTGTGCAGACGCTTATTCTCATTGGTCTGTACTGGGAAGGCCCCGAAGACGTCACCAAAAACTCATACTACTGGACGAGAGTCGCCGTCGGCTTAGCTCAAGGGTTTGGCTTCCACCGCGATGTGTCGAATAACGACCGGTTAACCGCCTCGGAAAAGAAGATCTGGCGACGCATCTGGTGGTGCCTTTTCGAAAAAGACCGCAACGTTGCCATCGCTTTTGGCCGACCACTGGTGATCGACTTGAATGATTGTGATGTCCCCATGCTCACCCTTGAAGACTTTAACGAAGACGAAGATGACTACACCCTGCCGTACCCGGTGAACGAGACGCAAGCACTTTACTTTATCCACTTGGTCAAGCTTGCCGAGATCACCGGGATCATCATCAAACACCAATACCTGGTGAAGCTGGCCCAACTCAAACGCAAAAATAAGTTCAGCATCATTCAACATTGCGATATGTTGATGGGGATTTGGTTTACCAACTTGCCGAAACAGCTTGTATTCAATTTGAATGACCCGGAGTCGCAGCTGTTCTGGTGCTGTTTGCTCAACGCTCAATACTACAACCGGTTGTTTTTGATCCACCGGCTGAACCTTGTCCGCATGGCGCAGATGCTGCTGTCGAACCCGAATAACTACAAGTATCCTCTGTGGGGGATTCTGTTCCAGGCGGCGCGGATGATTCTGATCGTGCTGAAGATCTTGCTTGACCTGGACCAGATCCGGTACGTGCCGGTGATGTATATATATATTGCGTTTTCGGCGTTGATGATGCTCATCTACCACGTCGATCTGACCAACCAGGTGATCGCACTGACGGCGCTGGACCTGCTTTACGTCCTGCGAGCAGTGCTCCGCGAGTTGGCCAAGTACTGGCCCATTGCCCGGGTGCTTATGAACTTATTCGACAAGTACGCTGACGATAAGTTTAAGCGGAAGAAGCTCATTGACCACAACGTGAGCGCCGAGATCCTGGCTGAACGTAAAGGTGGCAACTACGAGGAAGAAGACAATGGGCCTCAACTTGGCCCTCAACTGGCACTGCCGACGCTGATGAGCCCTGATCCTGCCCACCAAAACCCGTACCGCACGCTGGTGTACGACGAGCCCAAGCCCGACGAAGACTTTGCCTCGTTGGTACAACAAATCAAACCACAAGTGGGCGGGCTGGAGCTGGATCCCAGCGGCCCGCAACGCAAGCTGCCGACGCTGCTGACGCATCTGTTCCCCGACATCTCGTTGGTGACAGAGACGGTGCCGAGCAACCCCAACTTCTTCGAGAATTTTGAGCCGACACAATTGTTCCCCGATATCCGGGTGCTGATGCCGCTGACTGCCGACCATCTGCCCGCGGCTATGGAAGATCAAGGCGATGCTAACGTCATTGGCAGCAATGTCTACCTGGGTGGGACTGGCGGCGAGGCGATCCAGTCGCAAACTCCCGCAGGGCTGTCGATGCCGAACTTTGTTGACCAACAGTTCCTCAACATGAACCTCCAGCTGGGGATGGGTGAAGCCAGTGGTCTTGACGAGATGAGCAACTTGTTCAACTTCCAGTACTGAGTTCGTGGCCACCCCTCTTAATAGTATTCTGTTAGTTTCGTTACCCAATTGATGCGAAACCTTCACAAGGTTTTCACTCCCCCTCCCTTGAACATTCTTCGAGATTTCTTCCTACTTGTATAAACATGAGGTTATAGATGTAGTATTCGCTGATAATTAATATGAATGATGAAAGAGATAAGAACTGTGTCCACGTGCTCGAATGGACTTTTGTGATAAAAGACAAACATCTTTTAATTACATCAAGACTTACGATACTTGACTGCATATTAAGATTTCTTGAGTTTGAGATTGATTCAAGATTCGATGGCCTCTGCGAACAAGCTTCTAGTTTTTAAACGAGAGGGATTTAATTTAATCTTACGCAATGGCAGATCGTCAATACTAAGGGATATTGTTCATCAAAATACATAGAGTTAACTCAATTATACATCGAAACCAAATTCAGGGCATGCCTCGCTTAATAGTGGATGTCTGTTAATTATAATTAAGAGGGAATACTTAGATTAAAAACCCGCTCAAAGGAGTCACCCTCTTTGGAGAAAGAGATTTCTTTGTGTCAATTCATGTTACAAAAGAGGAAATATTGTTGAAACGAGTCACGTACCGATCTCTCTCTCTTTGTTCGCCAAAGTTTAATTCCTACGTGGTCACTTGCCCCGTGTGCGCGGCACCCGCCAGACCCTAACCTTGCAACGTGACAAATGGAATTCAGTGCCGATGTTAACGCCGAGCGCACTGCACTACACGCCCTAGCCTCGCCTTGTTAGAAGAAGGGAAATTCAGTCGTACTGTGCTAAGCATTACTGTCAGTACCATCAGGTGACACTCAGAACTAGAGGAACGACTTAATAATATTACTTATCACGTGTATATTCACTCGTCAAAATGTTTGATCGTTTGAAGTAGCGAGATTCGCCTGGGCGCGGGTATGCGGGCAAATCCGATAAGCTGGGGTAAGGATAGGTGGATGTCGCTGCTCGGATGTAAGCAAAAGTGGCACAAGTGTCCCCTCCCTAACCCCTCGACGGATAGGTGATTAGGGGACCAATGATCTGTAGTATGCGCCACCTTTCGTTCGGAGTTTATGCTGGGCGGTGTGACATCCGCAATTCCGGAGCGGCGACATCTCGGTAGTAGACGTTAAAAAACTATCCCCGAACTCCCCGCTCTGGGTAGCAGTATGTGCACCCGAAAACAATGGAGCACACTCATACCTATGCCTCCCACTAAGGCGGGACCCCCCAGCATCTAAAGCCTTTGTACAACTTTGGAAATATGACTATTATGACCGGATTTATGTAAAGTTTGCTCCGGTAAATGAAACACTGGGGTAACCCCCACGGTGCCCCTTAGTTCCCATCGTGATTGTATTTATTGTTCTGGTACAATGACCCATTTCTTAATGTTCACGCACTCCCCGGAGCTTACGGTGTTGGCAATAGGCCTGGGTAGGGTGCCAAACACCGAGGGCACTAGGCAAAATATGCATAGAAATGCCTGTGCTCGAAACAACACATACATCTAAGCATATCACTCTGGCTAAACCAGGTAGGGTAAGCAATGGGTGGGCAATATCCCGAGCACTCTTCATTGACTAGAAATCATCCGATCAGTGTCTGCATGAGTGTGGTGACAGTTTGTGCGCCGTCGGCCTGCGAGCGAATGGCGCTACTTTCGCAGGGCGGTCGTAATCCCTCTGTATGTCCCACATTCTCCTGCATGAAACCGATTATTAGTGTGGTCGCCCCCTTGTTTCGTGAGGTAACTGAGAAACGCTAACAATCGAAAGGAAAAAGAGTACGCCAATAATAATAGACATAGCAAAGACTTTAGAGTACGACGGTGACTCAATGGCCACTCTACCCCAGAGAACTCTTAATTTTGATCTCTCCCGACTACTGCCAATTCTTGGCCCCTGGCTCGTGTCGGCGATTAGCATTTACCCCACACATCGCTCGGGTCGACACCCGCGATGTCGAAACACCACTTACCCCAGCAGTAAGAGAAAAAAAAAACTATAAAAGCGGCTCAATGCCACGAATAATCGCCACAAGCAATCCCTCTTTTCTACAATGCTTTCCAACTCCATCAGAAACATGGCTCGCGCCAGAGTCGCCACTCTGGCCTACCGTCCCTTGGCTCTGCGCTACAGAATGTTGGCCACCGCCCCCGAGATCCCTAAGACGCAAAAGGCGATCATCTTCACCGAACACGGCGGTCCTTTGGAATACAAGGACATCCCCGTGCCTAAGCCCAAGCCTAACGAGTTGTTGATCAACGTTAAGGCCTCGGGGGTGTGCCACACTGACTTGCACGCGTGGTTGGGTGACTGGCCCCTCGACACCAAGCTTGCCACCACCGGGTCGCTTGTTGGTGGTCACGAAGGCGCTGGTGTCGTTGTCGCCATGGGTGAAAACGTCAAGGGGTGGGAGATTGGCGACTACGCCGGGATCAAGTGGTTGAACGGGCTGTGTCTCTCGTGTGAGTACTGTGAAAACGGTAACGAGTCCAACTGCGACCACGCCGACTTGTCCGGTTACACCCACGACGGTTCGTTCCAGCAATACGCCACCGCCGACGCCGTGCAAGCGGCGAGAATCCCTAAGGACGTCGACTTGTTCAAGGTCGCCCCCATCTTGTGTGCCGGTATCACCGTGTACAAGGCGCTCAAGACTGCCGGCTTGAAGCCCGGCCAATGGGTCGCCATCTCCGGTGCCGGTGGTGGTCTCGGTTCGCTCGCCGTGCAATACGCCAAGGCCATGGGTCTCCGGGTCGTCGGTATCGACGGGGGTGCCGAAAAGGAACAATCCGCCCGCAAGCTCGGCGCCGAAGCGTTTGTCGACTTCACCAAGACCAAGGACGTCTCCGCCGCCGTCAAGGACATCACCGGTGGTGGCCCCCACGGTGTCATCAACGTGTCGGTTTCCGAACAAGCCATGCAACAATCGTTGGACTACGTCCGCAAGAAGGGTACCGTCGTCCTCGTCGGGTTGCCTCCCAACGCCAAGGTCACCGCCAACGTGTTGGACACCGTCGTCAAGTCGGTGGAAATCGTCGGTTCGTACGTCGGTAACAGAGCCGACTCCGCCGAAGCCATCGACTTCTTTGCTCGTGGCCTCATCGACTACCCCATCCACATCGCCGGGTTGTCGGAATTGCCTGAAATTTACAAGAAGATGGAAAAGGGTGAGATTGTCGGTAGATACGTGTTGGACACCTACAAGTAATCCAGCGGTGCCAAAGCCCCCCATGTTGTGTGTATATCTGGACAGGTCTAGATAAACGTACTTTTCAGAAGTTTTAGCCTTGTAGTCCCCCACCTAAAACTCACCTTCCCATCCCCCGTCAGCACCCTCTGATTGAAATGGTCCCCAGTTAGTCCTTAGCGTTTGCCTTTGGGTCACTTATCCAATTAGGGTAGGCTTGGAATCACCCAACCCAAAGTAGCAGAACTCATGGACTGACCTGTGTAAGAAGGGCACATGCTCTTCTCAGAGGGTTAATGGTAACTATTTCGACGTGAGCTACCCACTATATATATATTCCTGTCATTATAACCATCAAGGTCTTCTAAAATAGAGGTTAACTACTAGGGTTCGGTAACCATTAAGGTTAATCGAATTACCGTACAATGTGAAGTTTTCAAGTGATAAAAGAGTATTCGATAGGCCAGAGAGAGTAAGAGTGGTACTCAACATTCGTACGCGTTTCCTTGGTTCTTTCGTTCAGATTATGGGCATTTCCTCGGAATTTGGCTTTCTCGTATCGTCCCATCGCAAATGGCACGATCCCGAAATGGCGCCACAACTAGCCAACGTAGCTATCCGAGGTGAAGATCAAGTAGCATACAATATATCATCATTACCTCGAGCTGGACTAGAGCTTTCTCAAGTTCGGAAGTTAAATGCCTTCGATCCTATAAGTAAATCGATCAGACCACGAGTTATAATTGTAGAACGTGAGACTGACTCTCTTTATCAAAATTCACCAGAACCTGGTTATCACCTTCATCCAGTATTGGCTGCTGGTCTAAATGTATTCGATGCATATGCACGGGTGTAGTTACGTCGTATTCGGTTTTCACCCCGAAGCTAGGTGGTCAAATTGCAAAGATGATCTATTGAGAAATGAAATTATTTGTAAAACCTAAACCAAAATGGAACCCAAAGTCAAATAAACCTGATCATTAAAAGGGGGAGATGTCTTGCTCGACGTTGCGGTAACTTTTACTGGTGTCGGAGGCCACATGGTACACATGGTGGATGCAAATCGCAAGCATGTTGAGCATGACGATCCCCGCAAGCGCCAAGGCAAACTGGACCCCGGCTTGGTCCAAGGGCTTGGTGGGGCCCTTAGATGACGATTCAGACTCGCTGGGCATGTCCGACGGTCTCAGGTTGGACTTGACGATGGTAAGCTGGACTTTCAGCCGGGTCTTGGTCACCACCGCCTTCGGCGAATCGGTGGCGTCGGTCTTGTCGGTGTTCTTATCGGTGGCGTCGGTCTTGTCGGTGTTCTTATCGGTGGCGTCGGTTTTGTCGGTGTTCTTATCGGTGGCATCGGTCTTGTCGGTGTTGTCCTTTTTGTTGTCGGTAGCCGTCGGCTTGTCGGTAGTTTTATCGTCCTTTTTATCCGTGGTCTTGTCATCCTTTTTATCCGTGGTCTTATCGGTAGCGTCCGTCTTGTCGGTGTTATCGTCTCTTTTCAACAACTCGGTGGCGTACTCGGCGTAGGTGGTCTCAAAGTAGTCGTCGTAGAAATACAGTCTTTCCGGGGCGAGCTTGTGTTCGTGGCAACCCCCCAACTTGGGGAGCTTGATGTTGACGTTTCTGGTGTTTAAACACACCACCAGAAACCCTCCAAGCAAAAACGCCCCGAGACAGAGCAGGATCACCACTTTGAGCGTCAGCACCTGGTGCTTACGCGGTTGCACTTCGGTCTTCTCGTCGGCGGTGCGGGTGGACATCGATCAAAGGCGGAGTTTGTTCTTCAAGTAAAAAAACGCTGCTGCTGTTCGACTCAAACGGTGTGTATTCGCCACGATCCCAGCTCCTGGCAATTATGGTTGACAAAGGCTATGCCAGAAAAACGCTGCTGTAGAAAAATTCTTTGTGCGAATAATGTTTCTAAAAATGGCCAAAGGTAAACACACGTGATCCCAAAGGCGTAGGCGGAAAGCAACTGAGGCAGACGTGTCAAAGGGGCTGGCAGGGGTAGCGCTGGCTTAAACCAGCCTGCAGGGATGAGGGAAAAACCGGTACAATATCGGTGCCTTCGCCGATCCGCTGGCACTATACGGGCTTGAGGAAATACGGATCACTAAATCGGATACCTCGGTGCTGGTTCCACCAGGTGGTATTTGCTGGCTGGCGCGAGGGGGTGTGGCTGGCTGAAACACGAGGGGTGCCGTTGTCAAGAAGTGTCACCGCACAAAAACCACCGTGCTTTCGCTCGTAAAGTGCTCGCGTTTCACGGCACTGCCGTCACTAGCGACTGTCGGTAAAATTATCGACGCCGGAACCCATCGGAAAAGCCGCACACGCTGGAGTCGCAGTTTTTCAAGACCGCCCATCGCAAACGCCTCACCACACCCACACACCCTTTTTCCACGGCCACCACCACCACCAAAACCATGTCGGGGATCCTCTTTGAAGACATGTTCGTCGTCGAGACCGTCGACCCTGGCCGTTACACCCGGGTTGCGAGAATCACGGGGTCGCTGCTGACGCTGCAGGACATCAAGATCACGTTGGACATCAACAGCGAGTTGTTCCCCGTCAAGGCCAACGACTCGCTCACCATCGCGTTGGCGTCGCTGTTGGGCAACGAGCTGCTGACGATGACGCTGAACGGGTCGTGGAGACCCCCCAAGGGCAACGAGCGCCTGCTCGCCGACGACTACGACTACGTGATGTACGGTACTGTTTACAAGTTCGACGAGAACCTGGGCGACGACAAGATGTCGGTGTACATTTCCTTCGGTGGGTTGTTGATGTGTTTGCTGGGCGGCTACCGGTCGTTGCTGAACTTGAAACAAGAGAACGCGTATATTTTGGTGCGTCATTACAAGGACAATTAGCGCTTTATAGATTAATGAAGGTAATGATAGTAATTATCCAGACTATGTGAGAGATGTGAGGAGTATATTGGAATGATAATGTCAATGATGAAGGGAATAGAATCGTATTTGTTTTGTTTGGGACTTACCATCATCTGATAACTAGTTTCTAGTCTCAATATTGTTATGTTTCCAATATATCACAATAAGTCTCAATACTTTCAAATTTTACTTTCTCTTATTCAAGAGTGTTATCAGTGCGCTTTCACTGCACTCGCACCACCATGGACGACACCGATAAAGGTGAGTATACGGCAACCACTACACGGCCTGAATTACAATAAAATGGCAATGATGCTAACTAATAGCGGACGAACTACTCAAACAGATCCCGTTACTTAAGAACCCGGCGTTCCAACCCCCGAAACCGGTCACCCTCAACCATAACTACCATAAGCTCCTCCCGAACCTCCAGCAACTGGTACCGCCGAAAATCAATGTTGATGCTCAGGAATTAGAGCGATGGCAAGCCCACATTGATCTGCTTCAACTGAAAGTGGCTGGGTTGGGGAAACAGAGCGCCGAGGCTCAACAGTTTACTAAGTGGCTACTGGATAGCCAGCGCAAAGTGGCGCCGGGATTTATGTTTGGTGGCGGGGTAATGCAGCCGAGTCGCCGAGTGGAAAAGCAGGAACCCGAAGCCGAATCCATCAATGAAATTGACCGCATGTTTAGCTCGACAAAGTTGGGTTAATCACCGCCAAAGAATTGAGAAGATGTGTCGTCGAAGTTGAAGTGACTGATATTAATCGATCAAAAAGGAGTTGAGTTAAAGTCTAATACTTCATTTCGACTGTTTGTGGTCAGAAATGATAGTTGTGAATTGCGACTGTTGCCAATTGAAGACTAAGTCATGATGATCACCAACTATCAAAGATTGACAGTATCTTCCTAGGAGGAATAGGTAGAAATACACCACTCAATAGTCATTGTCTGGAACTGCTCTCACACCCCGTAAAACCCCTACATATTTCATCACTTTTCCAATTATGCCACGAAAACATCCCTCTCCACCAATATCGTTGACAACATGGGAAAGTGACACAAAGCCTATAGTTAATTTTCCGGTCGGGGTTGTGATGCTAACTGAACTGTGTGAAGTTTGTGTGTGTGTGCGGTACAGGTAAGCAACACTGGGTTGGTTAGCCCTGGGGTCTAACCTTATATTATCGGCAATTGGTAAAAGCAAAAAAGAAAAAAACTACTCAACAACGGGATTCCACAGGCACGCAATCGACATTTAGCCGACAGGTGACGGTTGCTAGTTACCTCTCTTTGCATTAAACGATGTCTCATCTGGAAGATGACGCAATCAATACGACGAAACTTACCCTGAAAAGCAATTTCCGTCGCCTGGTTTGGTCTCGAAGCACGTAATCTGGTGGTGGCATAGAGTATGTGAATCTAACTCAAATGGTGATTTTGGCTTTTTCTACGAAGGGGTTTTGAAGGGGGGTAGCACGACTCTTGAGCTCGGGTCGCGTAGTTGCTGCGTTTTGTAAACTTTTGTCGGTTTGTGTCGATGTCTGACGTGTCTCCCAAGCGTCAGTCCAATTCCCCAGATAAATCAGACATTTTGATTTATGGAGTAAATCGATTCACGGAATACAACTGAATTTGAAAAATTGTAGTGAAAAGAATTGCTTGTAACAAAAGCTGGGAGGTTTATGGTCGAAATTTATTCTATCATGTATTAGTGTATTGGTTCGAAAGGGGGGGGTATATTGTCTATTAAGCATCCTTCAACTGTAAGAAATTAACTTGGTCTAAGGATAGAAAAAGTGGGTGTTTTCCTGACTCAACTCATGCACCAACATCTCCTCACATTTGTATTGATTGAGCTCTTGCTTGATGCGGCTAATCTCGGTGGGGTTGGTGATCGTGTACTGAGTCACCAGACGGTTGACACGGGGGTAGGCTTCGGCGCTGTAGGTTTCGTTGACAGCGATGGTGTTGGCAAACATCACCCGGCGAGGGTTCAGCCGGCTGCGGCTCGATCTAAGCGACGACGGCTTCTTCCGCGGTGTCTTGTTAGCGTCAGACGACGCTGTGGGCGCCACCGTAGCATCGAATTTGCGCACCGTCATCTTCACCAGATTGAAGTCCAGTAATTGTTGGACGTATTTGAGGTTACCAAGACGACGACGGTGAGGACCAGTGGCGTCAAACTTCGAGAACACCTGGTCGAGCTGATCACGGTGCACTACCATCACCTCCACAGGGCCGTCAACACGGTGGGTGGAGTAGATATTGCCGAGATCAATGAGCAGGTCAACTTTGTTGGTGGCGTACTCTTCACGGAGAGCAAGGATATTCTCGTCAACGTAACTATCTTCAGCGTCACTGGCATCCAGCGGGTCCAGCGCTGCCATCGAGCTCAGCAGCTTGTCACGCGCCTTTTGATCGGCAATCTGGTCTTCAGTGAGTTCATCATCAAACACAAACGGGTCGTGGCGGCTCAGCACCAGTCTCACCAGCTTATTGCGTTGGAGCGAGCCGTACTCATCGATATCGCGAAGCACATCGTCCATGCCGCTGATCTGAGGCTCAAGCAGAGGTAAACGAGTTAATGTCAACAGCTCCGGCTTGATGGGAGGTTCCACATCCACAGTGCGCTTACCACGAGACGGGGTTTGCGCCGGTGATGGCTGTTGAGGCTGAGGAGTTTTGGGCGTGGGTTGCAGTTGTACCCGAGTCTGAACCGGTGTTTGAGGAGCTGGCGGCGAAGGCTGTGGTTCTTCGCTGATCGTCTCCTTATCAGAACTCTTTCTGAAGATCTTGCGGAACATTGACCGCAAGTTTGACTTGGAACTCAGGCGCGATAACTGCTTACCCAGCTTACCCAGTAAGTTAAGCCCCCACAGCAGCCGCGAGCGAGGCATGTTAGCCTTTGACGGCAGTGGTTTTGGTTCCGGTTCCGGTTGAGCCTGAGAATGTCCAGCATTCTTGTTAGACTCATCAGCAGAATCATTCAGAGACGTAGGCTGTTCCGCAATCGGTACCGCTGCCGGTACCGGTGCTGATACTGACGTTTGTGGTGCTAACGCTTCTTTAGGAGCGGCGTCATCAAAAGTATCGAAACTCACTAACGATTGCATCAGCTTCAGGTACAAAGCTAAATCACCCCGCGGCGGTACCGTAGAATCATTCTGAAGAGCATCGATGATCTTCTGTTCGGCGTCATCCGATGACGACAAATCCTTTTCAAAAACTTGACTGGCCTTTGACGTAAGCAACGAGTGGAATTTAGCGGCATCAGGCGAGCGAGGCAGCGGGGGCAACGGCGGGTGTGACTGAGGTACTGGAGGCGGGTGGGCGGCAAACTGGGCCGCGAACGTCGGCGTGGTGGGAGTAGTGGCCTGTTTATCGGTGTCGGTAGCCGACTGAGGCGACAGCACCACCGATACTTCCTCGCCTTCCAGCCAGACGTCCAGCACCACCAGCGACTGCAGCGCCATCGTGTGCAGCGGGATGCTCTCCAACGCATCGACAAAGGTGTTATCGATGGTGGTATTAGCCGTAGCATCGGCGGGAGGCACGGTATAGGGGAGGTGAGGTCTAGCATCGCGGCTAAGGTCAAGCGACGGTTCTTTATGTTCAGGTAAAGGACACAACGGTTCCAGCTCCTTAGTCACTTCAACACCGTCGATCGATGTCAGCGGTGTATTAGAGTTCAGTCTCATTGAGAGCAGGTGGCTCAGCGCCGGCAGGTGGTCCTCAACCAGCAGCACCAGTGCCAGCGAGTAGCGCATCGACAGCCCTTCCGGTAACAGCTGGAGCAGCGGCAGCATGTGGGACATCTGGACGATGGAGTCCGAGCTCTCGATGCGGAGGATATTGGTCGGTTGCATGCGGGGCACCAGCGCCAGTTTCGCTAACGGGGGTGGGTGCTGGAAGCTGCCACCAATAGCCGGGCCTCCCGTCAGGTCGGGAGCCAAGTTGGTGTAGGTGTCGCTGCGCTGGAGGCGGATGCTTTTGATCAAGTTATCTCTCGACGTGAACGTGGTGTTGGCCAGCAGGAATGAGGTGTTGGCCAGCAGGAACGAGTTGTTGCGCGGTAGCCGTGTGGAGGAGCCTGGAGTCAGCGAGTACCCCAGATGGTGGGAAAAGTTATTATTGTGGTGGTGACTTTGATGATGGTGGTGGTGGCTATGACCAGCCAGAGGCACATTTGTCATCAGGTTGGCTCGCGGCACTTTACCCGGTCGTTGGCGTTTATGGGGCTGGTTTCTCGGGCGAAACACTTCACCATTAGGGAAACAATAGGGCTGGGGTTTCTTGTTGGGCATCAGGAACAGCGTCGGTGTCCGTTTGGCGTGTTTGGGAGCGAAGCGGCCGTCAACATGGCAGAGGGCGTCGGTGCTGAGGTCGTGGCGCAGCGTGGGGTTGGCCAGCAACATCGTCAGCAGCAGCCGGCCCAGGCGTCCCAGACCCGTCAGCGAAAGCAGATGTCGGCGAGACATGGCACACCTTCAGTAGTGGGTGGTGGCTGTTTGTATGAGTGGGTGGCGGTAGTGTTGTTGTCGAAAAGGCGCCAAGGTCGTGGCTGAGCTTTTGGTTCCGAGTGGGTGTATCAGATGTTTAAAAAAAGCCTGCTTGGTATGAACTGTAAGGGGGGGCGGAACGACGAAAACGGGATCCACTTTCAGTAGCGTGGACGGGGAGGGTGCGAGGCTGAGGGTGTTGGTGTGTGTGTGTGTGTCTGAGATGGACGGGGAGATGAGGTTGGCCGGTTCGGGTTGATTTGGGGGAAGGGGAAGGCTATTGGGGGATGTTGCTATTCTTTAAGGGACGCTGAGGGCGTTGTAGCCGAGTAGGGGGCGGCGAGGGAATGTTTTTGCAGTACTGGTTGCGGAGCCCGGGGGCGTTGTTGAAAGGGCGCCCGAAATAAACACACGCCACGCACAAGAGGCCACAAAAACCGCCTCCTCCCAGCGAGAAGTGCACTTTCGCAAATTGGGGCGTTGTCCCCGAAAATAGGCAATGACGCTTGCTATGTCACGTGACTACTTTTTTCCATGATAAAGAAACACCAAATAGTGCAATAGAAAAGAGATATCGATTATACGAGCACACCAACCTCCTGTACACAGGCCCCCTCACAAAAAAGAAGGCAGTGCTGTTCACATTGGGCATCGACCGAGGCTAGGTTTATTATAGAGAAAAAGAAATAAGAAGTTGGAAGTAGTGTCCGACCCCTAGGAAACTACTCTCCCGTAACCAGTAATATATCACCTTTCCTTAGTGGTCCCATTTCTCTGTCTATGTATTGTTTTTCAGTCCCAATCAAAATAAGCTTTATCTCGAAGCCTATCCCGATCTGGTTTCGAGTTTGGCACCTGTAAAGGCGCCGACGGGCGCCGGCGATGCCGACCGGTGGTTGCTGGCTAGCACCAGGGGCAAAGCATCGTCCTGTCTCGCTTCCGTCGCCAGAGGGGCTAAGGGTTTACTTCTTTAAATAGGTCTAAATAAAGTAGTGTGCGCCGGCTACGGCTGACGAGTGGTGGTAGCCGTGTTTGCCTCGAGGCTCCCGTGATAGCCGCTTGGTGTGTGCCGTGGTTGCGTCGGGTGGCGTCGGCGTGCCTGGCTCGTTGCTCCGGATATAAGGGCAAGCTTCCGTTTGGGTTGCGGTGAAAGCGACTTGCAGGGCATAATAGCAGCGTGCATTGTTTTTTCTGCTGGTTATATGCAGAAAAGCCCAAACTTAATCGCTGCCGCCAAGCCATAGCCTTTGGGTTTCGCGCGATGCCGGTAGCGCCATCGAACCTCCAGCTCCCGACCACTACTCTGCTCACTATAACTTATAAAGCACACCGTAATTTCCCCGATAACTATATCCTATCTGGTAAACGACGATGTCTCTTGTATCGGCAAACCTCGACTTTGGCCCTACGCCTACGGAACCGCCTAACCACTCGCCTCACACCACCATCGCCATCGACTGTCCGTCATTCCCGACATCGACAATTACCGCAACCACGACAAATTTCGCCACCACCACTGCAAGAGCGATTTTACCAACAAACCCCACAACCTCTCCCACCTCTCCCGGCAACCACCACCCGGGCCCTCGCCACCCTCTGAGCGCCAACACCACCCGTCTCTCCTTGATTATATCCGTATTACTATTCTCTATCAATTTACTCTAATCACGACAACAGTCTCTATCATTTTCATATCGCTATCATCGTTGTCATATCGCGGTGTGCCTCGTTCCCGGTGTAAGGCGGCGTCGTGCGCGACACAATAGGCCATCAGCGGGGGTCGCCGGAGCGTGCCTGGCCTCGCGGCGCCGGGGTATCGATTTTAAGCAGCACACCCCATGGGGGAATACGCTGCCGGTTGTTGTTTGCCGCACCGCAAGTGGATCTTGTGCCACGCTTGACGTCAGAGCCGTCTCTGACCCTTTAAGTGATGTAATGGTATCGGTAAATGGCTCGTATTCCGCCATCGCCGTATTGCTTTAGCCCGGTATGGAGGGCATTCCTCACAGATGAAGGCTATGCTCGAGATAACCTTACCGTATCCATCGAAAACGTAAATCATCGTACTGAATGGTGAAATTGATGAAATTTCGAATGCAGAGCTGATTGAAGCAATTGGGCAAACGACCGATAAGGTCTATAGTATCATGGAATTTGGGTATAATTGTAAATCGCAGCTTTCTGAGGGGAATGTTTTAGTACAAGAGGACGTCGATGTTGGTCAGCAGGAGTCGCCAGAGGATCATCATGAACACCGTTTCGTAAGGGGCAAATTTGCGGGCCACTTCGCATACGTATTCGTCATGTAATGGTACCCAGTCCCGCTTACTATTGCTGCCATTAGTAAACTTCAGTTTCTTCTTCAATCGAGCTCGTTTCTCTTCATCTTCATTAACGATCTGTTTCACTTCTTTTAAGATTTCTGGTCGTTTCTCTAAGTAGCGAGCCATACCTCGAGCCACACCTAAATCTTCATAGGCAAAAACACGTAATCGACGAAGGGTAAACGCTTCAAACATCTTTGCCAGCCATTCAGCGATACCTTTCAATTTGATAAGCTCAGCGGTAAGTTCATCAGCGGACGCGTTTTGGTAGAACTCAATCTGACTCAATGGATGGTTGCTATCGCTAAATGCTTCAGAAATACTGATAACGTATTTCGTCTTTTGGTTGCTCAACCCTGAAGCTCTAAGTTCATCAAAGGAGAACTTTAAAGTCCCCTGAGGTGTAGGTCCCTCTTCTTTAGGGAATAGTGCCCGAAACTTCGCTGCCACCAGCTTTGCCGCTGCCCCTGACACTTGTTGACCCATTACCAGTCGTATTAATGAGTACCAGTAGTCATTGACGGTTGCTTTTGGCTCATCAGGCTTATAGTTAGGGAACGGCGCGTGTACCGTCACCGCGTATAGTGTTGGGTCTTGCTTGAGAACATGGTGACATCCTTCAATGAATTCAGCATTATGACTATTGATAAACTCCTCAGGTAATGTTCCTGTATAAATATCTGGATTGCGTTGGCGGAGAGCGTCTTCAATATGGATTTTGGGAGATTTTGCCACTTTAGGAGTAGTAACCTTGGTGGTGGTGGTCACCAGTATTTTCTTTCGTTTGACAGGTGATTCCACCACCTTAGTTTCCGTCACCACGTCTGAAGTAGTCCGTTTTGACCGGGTTATTGCCATTGATACGCGTAGTGTGGGGTGTGTAAGACGCGACGGAAATCGCAATAGAAACATGACGCTCTATTGCTGCCATTACGAGAAAAACTAAAAATTTTGAAAAAACTGAGAATATCATAATTTACTCTATCATCTATAATAAATACAATTTAAAGCTTGGAGATAAACTCACTAAGATACTTTTGGTATAATCTCTCCGAGACTCCAGGACCACAATTGCTTGGATCAATAGACTTAGGTTTAGCGTTAGCATAAGTCTCTTCGATCCAGGGAGTAATCGTGGCTAAACACTCATCAGGCTGTTCAGCATTATAGAGATGGTAGCGGTCTTTAATCAATACGTGTTCAGCATTAGGTAAACGACGGATAAGATCTTCTCTCCCCTCAGGAGTTAAGAGATCTTTATCACAAAATACCACATATACTTTCAGCGTAATCAGCTCATACTTAGGGAGCGACTCCCAAATCAGATCAGGACCATCTCTGTATACAGTATATTGAGCCCGAGCACTAGTTTTCAATTCAACGCGATCATAGCTTTGGTTCTGGTCGTAGATTCCCAGGTACTCATCGTAGACCATATTGTGCAATACTGTGGGTTGAAACCGCTTGAAAAACAGTTGTTTTTCCATAAACTTCATCACCTCGGCGTACCAGTCTTTTCCCTTAGTGTCAAACTCCAGCACTACTCGCTGGGCGTCCAGCCACAGCTTCACCAGCCGCTTCATCAGATCCTTATACCGTTGTCCCAGCTCCGTCACCCCGTTGATAATGATGGTCAGATCGAATAATTGAGGTTCTCGACTAGTAGCCATAAGCAGTTGAAACCCTCCTAAGCTATGGCCAATCAAAACGTTGACGGCATTAGGTTGTAAAAACACATCCTGTTCGTCTACGGTCAAAATCTTGGCCACATCCTTGCCGCCGTCGTTCCAGTTATATACACTACCGATCTTACCTCGGTTATGAGGCACCAGGTCACCGTGGTTGACTTGATCAATGGCAATCACCACGTTAAGCTGAGGAAACTGCTGGTAGAGCTTATCGATATGGTAGTGCCATAACCCTTTATTCATGCCGTTTCCATGGCAAAAGGCAAGGTTTAACGGCTTGGTCGAAGGGTCAAGCTGACGAGTAGTCCGGTACTTGCGGTAGGAGATCCGGAGCTGGTAGTCTTCGGCGTGGTTTGACGGGGTGTCGAGCTCGACGGTGTGCGGGTAGCGGGCGGGACAGGCAAGCACGGTTTTGAGACTGTAGGTGTAGTGAGGTGATGTTTCAGGAATTAACGCCATGTAGTTGTTTTTGGTATTCCGTAAGTGTGGGGGAAAGAGGGTCAGTTTATATGTGATGGTGGCTTCCCGAATAACCGAGGATGGGGGTAGTGCATACAGGGGATTCATCAACAGCCGAGAGTGATTAGTTTTTTTAACCAAATATGACTTGATCAGAATAGAAAATGCAATGAATGTGATCTATGACTACTACAATATGGAATGCTACGATGGTTGACTTGAAAAACCTCTTGGATTCATCGTTTCGGTAGCAGGGTCCGACGGTGGGTCGGCTGCATCGGCCGCGACTTTATCTCGAGCGGAGAAATGTGTGGGGTAGCGTCAAAACGTGATGCTGAAAATTTAAACCCGATGGACGATTTGGCAACAGAAATTGAAGAAAAATGACAGAAATTTGCAGTTTTGCGGATGAGTAGAGCATGGAGATTACATTAAAGGCTATAAGTTAATGTATTTCGTTGTTGGGACCCTCATAGTTGGAAGTACCATAGTAGCAAAAAGCCGTTTCCAAATTAAGCAAAATCCGCCGGTCTAGTATAGTGGTTAGTACGGTTCGTTGTGGCGACACAACCCCGAACAAACCCAGGTTCGATTCCTGGGGCCGGCACACGACTTACTTTTTGCCCTTCTTTCAGTCACTTTAATCAACCATGACATTACTAATTTACGTGCTGGCATATTTACATTTGTTTTGCTAGCGATCGTGTATTAATCTTGCGATGGTAAAGACTCTTGAGAAGAATGCGACTCAATCTTCATGTAAGTGGGACGGTAAGCGATCCCTTGGTTAATTTGCCTGCGGCAATACGCTCGGAATTCTTCGGAGTATTCCGGGCTATATTGATGATAATATGCAAGTTTATCGGTGGCCTCTGGGTCCAGTCGCCGGCGACGACTCAGAAACACCACCGGGATGTCCACTAAGGGGAGGAATGTCACTATCCAAGCCAATAGAAGACGTGCAGTAGAGTATGGCTTGGTGTAGCCGTGGTTGCGGTTACCATTAAACACCATATTGATCCAATTCTGTTTGAACCCTTTAGTGTAGATGCGATCAGCAGCGGTGAATTGGACCACTCTGCGGTCATTGCCATGAGCGACGTTGACGTAACGTATACCTAGTTCTTCGCGGCCACGTCGGTGTTTAGCCCACCGGTGCATTTGCTTCACGGTAAGCTCATCGAGAGTGGTAAGCTCTAGCGACACGTAGCGGAGGTGGACGCCAAGCATGGCCACCAACATGATGATCCAGAACGCCAGACCAATGTAGATAATTAGGAGGTTCCAGTTGAACCCGTGGCGAGCGTTGGCAGGGGTATATCTGATCGTCATCACGAGGATAATGACGAAATTGGTGAGGAACCACTGCATAAATTTGAGGAAAAACAAGTAGTTCAGCTCGCCAATCACCATGCCGATCCACACACAGTAGTGGTCGTATTTGAGTACTTGGTAGTGGACGTTTTTCGAGAAAAACGATCGCGGCACCACTAACGAATTGATCAGTGACTCGTAGAATGGGTATCCGGAGGCATCACAATTGAACATATCTGGTAAGGGACACAATTGAGGGTCGCCAGTATCAAATAAATCAAATAATGGTAGTATAGGGTGCTTCCCGGGACCAATGATAAATATAAGGGCCCAGTATATAAACACCATCACCTGACAGAAACCCACAAGTACCCATAGCGTAATTGCTACTCCATGGGAGTGATATCGCCATATCTCCTGATGGCCAAGCGCCCACCCCACGGCAAAATCGCAGTACCCTAGAAGCAACACGATGGCGATGGGGGTCACCGTCTTCGCGAGCTGGCTCTTCAAACAGGGGACGTCGAAGATCATCCTGTGGCTAAGGCAATCCAGGACGGAACACGCTGTTGCAGTAGTTGCTGAAGCTAGCTCGTAGTGGCCTTAGTAAGCCGATGATGGTTGCGATAAAGATGACTGATGCCCTGGTACGAGAAAGAGTCTCTCAATCAAACACAACACTGAAAGTAATGTTTTTGGCTCAATCAGCCAATGTGATGGAAATCCTTCTTTTTTTGTTTTGCGGAGGTGGCAAATTTGCGGACGCTATTAAAACGATCTCGGAGTGCTCGTGTAAATTTGTTTGTATACCCTGCGCGTGCCGGATGAGCGTCTCCACACGGCTGCGGCTACACCGTGAGCCTGAAAAAATGAGCGACAATAGATAGCCGAGAGGCAAGCCGATACGATTGAAAAATGGTAATAAAATGAGGTCGATAATTTAAAAGATTTGAGATTGGGAGTGTCTGACTGGTGACTGCCGTTCAGATCTAGCTGGAACTGGTTTCCTAAGTGGGCGACGTGGAGTGTGGCTAAGAAAAATGTACGTCGGCGGTGGTGGTGGCAGTCGCCTGACTCTGCATAGCCGAGTTGAGGGGTTGTGAAATTTGGTGAAAAAGCAACTTCTGAGTAGATGAAAATGTAGCTAGACAATAGGAGAGTCAGATGAGTAAACTCCACTTTAAATAGGCCAAAAACCGGCGAGTTTACCCATCGTTAGTAATACCTGCTAAACCACATCGCTTATTCCGCCAACAGCTGGTTCCGTAGTCTAGTTGGTTATGGCGCATCCTTAACACGGATGAGGTCCCCGGATCGAGCCCGGGCGGAATCATCTTTTTGACCCTCTGACTAATCTTATCTGATCTTTTTTCCAAAGTTCTTCACTTTAGTCATGATTTTTTTTTGATCTTATTCTAGAGACTTCTATCGGTTTTTGTGTGACCATCGTCTACTTAGGCAACTGTTCGCATCCATCATTATCGCGCCGCGTTGAACCCCATCACCTACCATTGCCTCACTTAACACCACCAAATATCTACCCCAATACCTCAGACTACAGGACATACAATGATTGCTGAGGACGACGGAAGCAAGGACATGTGTCCGATCTGCCGGACAGACCGGTACCTCTCTCCCAACATGGTGTTCCTCATCAACCCCGAGTGCTACCATAAGATCTGTGAGCTGTGTGTCGACAGAATCTTCTCATTAGGGCCGCTGCCGTGTCCGTACCCTGGGTGTGGTAAGATTCTCCGGAAGAATCGGTTCAAACACCAGGTATTTGAGGACATTAAGGTCGAACGAGAGATCGATATCCGCAAGCGGGTGTGCACCATATACAACTCTACAGAGGAGGATTTCGATACTCCTCAAGCGTACGACGAATACTTGACGAAAGTGGAAGATATTATATTCAATTTGTCCCATGGCATCGACGTGGAGGCCACCGAAGCCGCCCTCACCAAATATGAACAGGACAACAAGATTGCTATTCTCGAGAAGCTGATGCGAGAACTGAAGAAGAATGCCGATGTACTTAAGTTCCAGGAGAGTGTGGAGAAGCTTAAACAGGAGAAGCTCAAGATCCAGCGGCAAATGGAGTTGGAAGACTTGGAGTTCAAGCGCAAGCAACAACAAGAACTTTTGGATAAACTCTCTCATTCGCTGAACACTCTGGAAGAGTTACTCAGACAACAACAAGCAGCAACGCTTAAGCGTACCGAGCTCAGAAAGCGTGAGCTCGAACAGATTAATCAACAATTGGAGGCTAACTTTAATGAAAATAACCCGTTGGTGGAACGCAAGGAGACCCCCAAGATGCCGTTCACTCCCTTCTGTGGTGACCGTGACCCTCACCCTCTTTACAAGTTGGCAGGCACTGATGGCGATGGCTATTACGATCCGTTTGCCCTGGAATTGGCAAAGAACAAGGAATACTTGGCCGGTGGGTGGCGTATCAACGATGTGTTTGCCCGAGTGTTGGACGAAACGTTCATGGGGCTTGGCTGTGTTATTGGTGAAGAGAAAAAGCCTCAAGAAGCCACGGCGTAGTCACACCACTGATTATGCTTCAGCAATATCGAAATCAAAACTACCAGCATTCGCGAGTTATCAGTTGCCATCACTGATGCAAGTACACAAGTGGCAAACTCCGAAGTGAGTGCCAAGAGAACAGGACAGGGTTACGTCACATCCATGTAATTCCCATGATGAGTTGACACTCCACCGAACGTCATTGCTGGGACATCTCGCTCGACGCAGGTGTCGATCTGGTGATGGCAGCTGACCCACCGACCTCGTAAAGTCGACGAGGGGGATAATCGCACTGGCATATGTCGGGTCATTTCGCGTGCATCTCTCAAAGAGATCCTCATATAATTTAGTTACGTTTTAATCGGAATACAATGCGCATAATCTTTTGCTTTTTTGTACACATCGCCGCTTACGTAGGCCGCCTGGTAGCTGCTTTTCTAAGGAAATAGTATCGACGATGTATCGCCGTATAATTGTCGCCACTAAACCATGTAAATGTAAAATATGTACGGCGGCGTCAGCTGAGATCATACGTTTAATCTTGCGAGGGCTATTGTCTTCCAGCAGGATAAGAAATGTATAACGTGCAGAGTTCGTATTGTCCAGCTCCCTCCCCTCGGCTTAAAGGGCTTCTGTTCACCACAGCCTCATCGAGCCTGCATGAAAGCCAGCAGCAGCTGGCAGCAGCTCTCTACTTCACATCAGTGCAGGTTGCTTACAGCAGGACGTACAGCAGTGGCTTACAAGCAGCAGGACTTACAGCAGGGGACATCAAAGCTGATGTCGTCACTATAAGCCATGTGTCGTCACCATTCAGCTGTGTGGGGAAAATGCTGGCAACCGTGGTCACCGTAGTGACGTGAAATTTTGGCAGGGATGGAGCCCACGCCTGAGCCCACGCCTCAAGCCCGCTTAGTTGTTTTTTTTACTGGACTGAGCAAGTTTTTCTGGCTGCATTTTTAGGGATTCCCAGGTGCGTTTTGTCGGTGATAGACGAGGACGCAATTATGCCGGAGTTAATGAACTGACTAGCTCCATCCTGGTTGAGGCTTTTAATGGCCAATGGGGAAATAGAGAGGCGTTAGTGGTCTGATCAGGTCCTAAATCTGTGTAAGCCTATGTCGTTAATTATATGTACGTATTAGTGTAACTGCTGGCAAGCACTGTAAGTGGCATCCCTCGGTGTTGGTGCACGTATTTTCCCGATCGTCGGTGCACGGGTATTTTCCGCAAACTGCCGTCAATTTATTATATGGTGTCGTCTTCAAATGCAGCAAACAGGGCCTGGGGGTGGTAGTAGGTGGGACACGCCCAGTACAGACGCTTGACATCATCCCACACGTTGGCCATATTTTCAGCGGGGACAGCCACGGGTTCAAACTTGCACGTGAGCCCGTAGTTGCTCAAGTCCAAGTCGACAAGCTCCTTGTACACGTCGTACACCACCTGGCGATCGGCTCCGAGCCCGTTAAAGAACAGGAACACGCCCTGAGGCTTTAAGAGACCTACCACATAATCGTAGAGCTCAAGCATGTCGGCGTAGTGCTCGGAGAACGTGTCGTAGTAGATGCCGTCAAAAAATACCCCCTCCAGCAAGAGCGCGTCCAAGTTGTCCTGCCATCTCCCCTCCAACACGACGACATTGGGCTTAGCGTACCAGCCGTCCTGTTTCATCTTGGCGAGCACATCCGGGTGAGCCTCGCAAATGTAGTGCTTTTTCGGGTTTTTTTGTTGGATGAAGGTGTCGATAATGCCCATGCCAAACCCGATATTGAGCACGACGGCGTTATCAGGTTCCGCTTGAGCGAAGAGCAGTTTAGCGCCGAGCTCCATAAGCTGGGTCTCCCATGCCATCATCACCCCGTCCTTGCGTTCGGCGGTGACTAAGGCGTCATCAGTGTACTCGAGCTTCGTGTTTAAGTACGAAGTTTGGTTGAGCGAGGGAGCGTCCGGAGCATCCTGGCCGTCATCAATTTCGGGTTCCACCTTAGTCTCCAGCTGTTTGACTTCAATTTCTTCTTTGGTTTCAGGTTCTGGTTGTTCAGCTTCTTGAGCTTGTTGGAGTTCTAGTTGAGCCACTTCATCGTCACTTAACACCTCCATATCGTATTCACTCACTTTACGCAATAACAACTCCGCTTGGACACCAGCACTCACCATCCGTTTATATAACGGAGTATCAGTCAATTTGCGGTGGACAAGCACACACCCGGGGGTACGGTTGTCGCCATCGGTGTGGTTCCACCCCGCACCGTATTCCATAAGAATGTCCATCAATTCAAGCACCACCGTGGTTTCATCAGCGGTAGCGTCTTCAGGGTAAGCGCTGCATAAGATGTGGAGCGGGGTAGTGTCGCCAGACGTCTCCGGAGCCTCGAGACCTTGTTCTTCAGCGTTATAAGCCGCCGCCTGTTCTAAGGTATAAGTGGCGGGGATTCCCGACTCAAGAAGACTCCGTAGCTTCTGGGAGTACTCTGACGTGATAGGCCGTTGTGTAAGGAGACACAACTGGTGGAGATCCAGCATGGTTGGTTTGGCGTATTGATGGAAGCGATGAGCGTTACATAAGCGCGCCCGCTACTGGAAGATTCGCACACGAGCCCGCGACATCGATGGCTATATGCCCTACATTTGCTCGCAAAGAAACCATAACTAGGTTCTTTGAGTCAGGTCTAAGCCATCGTGATCGGGGGCACACCCAAGTAACAAACCAAGGGGGGTAAAACGATTAGTAAGCGAACGTTCGTGGACGAACCAAATTGTCGGAGCGTCCTCCGGACAGTTTCGGCGTTCTCTCACGATATTTACCGAAATCACCCGATGATAACATCCTCGGCGTACCGTGACCTTTTTCTCCTTTCTCACCTTGGTTTGTCGCCTACCGATTGGCTCCCCGGAGACTCGCGGCAGCTCCAGTGTCGGGTGTGGGGGCAGCGGACTGCAGGGGAGTATGTGTATCTCGTGGGGGATGAGCCCCAACCCACCAGTGACTGCGGTTGCCTGGGGGGGCGGTACAGTTACCCAAGCGGGTAAGTACGTGGCACAAAGACCAGGGGAGCTCGCGTTACGAGTGCGCAAAGGATTCTTTGGCGTAGATCGCTAAAGTTTAATTTTACGTCGAAAGGAAGGTCCAGATGCTCAAAAGAAAAGCCAATGGGGTAGCGGTGGTGGCTCGCTAGCGACACCAGGGGTATCAGGGCGCCGACCCCTATCGGTTTCGCTTAAATTAAGCTTTTTTGCCGGCGGCGATAGTGTCAACCAGTGTCAGTCTGTGTCTGCGTTCGCTAGCGTTACTGTCACATGTATAATCGTTCCATAAATTGCTTCGGTGCTGACGGTTTGAGGGGGGCCACGGGTTCGGTGGAGCCGTGACTCTAAATGTGACTCGGGCGTGTACTATTTGGCGTAACTCCGATCATGGGATCAGCCTTCCTCGGTCACCTGGCGCCGCTAAAGGTAATTACCAGCCGCGCTTTGGCAGGTCTATTCAATCGGCCTTTAGGAGGGATCCGATCGGAAGCGTCGAATTGATCCGAGCCATAATTAGACTTTTTTTCATAGTGGTGGTGAAGGGAAGGAATAGTTGTCGGGGTTTACCGCCACGGGGCTGACCTAACCCCACGAGGCAACTGCTGCCAGCGGCTCCTGCCAAACCACCCACGGCTTACCCATTCGGACGTATAAGTGCTATATGGAATTTTTATTTTACGTCCTCGGGTACCCCTATCCAGTTCCCATGTCAAATCAGCCGTTGTGGCCAAAACGACTCTAAACGCTAGGGCCACCGTGCATGCGTGGCGTGGGTGTATACGCCCAGCAGTGACTACCTCGGTGTGTGTGTGTGTAAGTGCGTGGCCCCCTTCCTCATCAACGGTCCCTCGTTTTTTTTTTTTCGGTCGGATGATCGATCGTATGATTTTTTCGCCTACCAAAGATAATATGTAGGGTGTGCGCCATGCGTGGATGACTCGCACCCGGTGTTTGTAACTCGCCGGTGACTGATGCCTGTGACAGAAAACCGAGGCCGGGCGAGCTAGATGGAGGGTTTGCTTTGGTCGTAACTGGGCAAATTTTAATTTTTTGAGGAGGCACGGCATGCGTGAGATTTACGGCAACTACCCCCTTAAACGACACCGCCGCGGGGTTTGCCAGTGGCAGGTGGAGGGCGCAAATTTAAGGTCGTGGGGCCTAGGCATTGTCAAAGATTATTTTTTGTGGTTTGCGGACAGTGCATCGGGAGGTGCGTGCGGCTCAGCTTACCCGCGCGAGAATTAATTACCAACGGGCGCCAAGTATATATAGCGACACCCCAGGCCACCGCTGGGTTCGGGACTGTAAGCGTCGCCTGCCAATGCCTTTTCGTGCCAACGACTACAATGCGTTTTTGACGTCGCTCCTCGACCGCGACCAGCCCCTCCCCGGCGATGCCCCCGTGCTGCCCCACTCGACGCTGGCGCCGATGCCGCCGCCGCCATCGGGGACGGCGCCCGGCTACTACGACGGCGCTACTCCCAACCAGGCGTCGTTGGCGATGGATTTCGATTTCGGCATGATGCCGGTGAACCAGGGGATGGCACCGCCCCCGGCGCCGGCGGCCCCGCTTGCCAATGGCGTCGCCAACGGGTACTTTAATGGTGATTACGCCGCTGATCTCGGCGCCTCAGGGGCGCCGCCGGTGCCGATGGGCGGCGCTGCTCACCCTGGCGCCGGCGCCAGCTTTTCTGGCGCTAGCGGCGGCGCCACTGGCGCCCAGCTGCCGCTCCTGGATCCGGCGCGGCTGCCGAAACTGCTGCTGCCGAAGCTGCTGCTGCCCCGCCCCCGGGTCAAGCTGGCCCACAACATCATCGAGCAGCGCTACCGCAACAAGATCAACGACAAGTTCAACGCGTTACAGATGCTGGTGCCGGCGCTTCGTCTGTGCGCGCGCCGCAAGGCCAAGAAGATGCTGGCGCTGGCGCGCGGGGGCCGCGGCGGCAGCTACAGCGACAGCGACAGCGACGACTGCGACGGCGCCGGCCTGGGCGACGAAGACCTCGAAGGTCTAGAACCCGCGCGCAAACTCAACAAAGGTACCATCCTCGCCAAACTGGTCGAATACATCAAATTCCTCGAATTGAAGAACGAGCGCATGAAGTACGAGCAGCAGCAGCTCATGGCCAAAGCGCAGATGATGGGGATCGACATCAGCCACATTGCCCCGTAAACGGGTCGTCTGTTGCCATTGGTGGATTGCTGTCTAAACGAGGTCTTTTGTTATAATTTCTGGGTTATCTTTGATTTTTTATTTATTACTGCTAATGTTGATTTTTTTGGGTTTTATTCGATGAAGAGTTTTAAAAGTTGTTTTAAAGGTTATATATGTCTATTTGTTGTTTATAGACAAAGAACCAGAGGATGGTTATATCATACACTGAGTCTTAATTAGTCCTCTGTTTCTACTGATAAACATACGCCTTTAGCGCCAATTACAAGCCTCTATCAATGCCAATTACGAATCTCTGTTTCAATTGCGAAAATTGCCGTAGACGATCAAGGCTTATCATGCTTGATGAGAATCGGGTCCTTCGGGATTCTCTGAAGAACTGGAAAGGTTCTCGTATTGGTTCTCCGACTTGCGGTCAG